>JAKSZP010002638.1:0-414169 GCA_022478985.1 Massospora cicadina | reverse complement strand
CTAAAGATACTATGATACGGGAAAGATCTATATATATGAAGGTCAATTCCAAGATGTCACCCTTTACACCCAAAGTCAAGATACCACGCTATCATGGAAGGATATGGACAAGTAGGTCATAGTGATTTAAGGAAACCCCAATTGTGGTCAAAACCTGATAATATTGGAATAATATGACTAAAACCATTAGAGAGACACTTAATGCATGTCTCATCTGAAAAATTCATGGCGCAACCAACCCTACTTATCAGCATCAAATGATTCAACTGACTAAGGCGTTTGAAGTGGTAGGTATTGATGTTGTAGGACCTTTTCCTAAAGGGTTGCATGGACACCAGTACATTATCATGGCTGTTAATCATTTAACTAAATGGTTAGAAGCCCTATCCATTACTAATTCCTCTGAGAGAACTACTGCATTATTCCTTTATTGCCATATCATCACCCAACATGGGTGCCCCAAAGTACCTATGTTAGACAATGGAACGAACTTTACTTCTCAGTTTAACAAGGGTTGTCAAAGTTATTCAATATACCCAACAGTTTGTCATTCCTTACCATCTATTAATTAAAGGGGCCATTGAGCAAGTCAATGGAACTTTAGTCTCTATTTTAAGGATGATGTACCCAACGGACCCATCTTAGTGGAACTTCTATTTACCTAGTGCTTTGTTTGATTACCAAATAAATTATTGTTATATTATCAAGATGTCGCCCTTCAAATGTATTTATGGGCGAAATCCCTCAGGCTCTTCAAGCATTCAAGTAATACTCGAGGAAAGTATACCAGAAAACTCTGATTTAGTTATGGAAATCTGGCTGATGAGATTATTCGCCTTCAAACTCAAACCATGGAATCAATTGAAGTAACCGCCAAAAAGGAGACTCAAAAAAGTAATCAACATAGACCTATTTTGCCTGAATATCAAATTGGAGATTATTATTATGTATTACCACTCCTAAGCTGGTAGATGAACAGAGAAGTTGGAATCTAACTGGTCTGGTCCTTATTGAGTTATATTTTCTGAAAGGGGTTAGAATATTCAATTGTCCATGTAGATAAGGGTATAGCTGTAAATTGTAACCAACCTAAATTTTTGAGGATTAATCCTCCTCTGTGATCAAATCTTGAGGGGGAAGTGTCAGGATTTCTCTTAATTCTTCCATTCCTGAAACTTTTACACCAAATATTACACCAATAATATCGGAGGGGGAACTCAATGAATATAATCTTATCAAGTCAAACAAGAACAATCATGCTTATCCTGATCAGTGATATCAGAAGATTTGATTGCTTAGAAATTTAAAAGATCTGATAAACCCCAAACTACTTCAAAACCTATAAATATTCAATCCTTTTGAGAATAAAATATATGTTTATTTACAACTTTGTATTTACTATCTTTCATATCTTTTTGGAGATTCCATAGAGTAACTTTGAGACTTACCTATCCATTTCCAAAGTGCAATTCAAACTTCAAAAGTCTTATACCTGCTTCCATGCATTGACAATGCTTTTAAGCGCTTGGTCAGCTCAAAATACTTTCCAACCATGGACTTAGCCATCAGCTACTGGCAGATGGAGCTCTCGCCTGAGGACCAGAAGAAATGCGCCTTAATCATCAGCCAAGGGTGTTTGAACCCATGAGGATGCTGCAGGGGCTATGTAACAACCCTACAACCTTCCAACGATTTATGGATCACAACTTCGGCAATCTCAAGTTATTGAGTGTTTTAATATACCTTGACAACATCACATTATTCAGTCGCATGCTTCAGGAACATTTGCAGCACCTCTTTGAGGTCTTTAAGCGGCTGAGCACTTCCAATCTGAAACTGAATATAAGCAAATGTACTCTTTTCAAGCGACAAATAGAATTCCTAGATCACGAGATTAGCCCAGCTATAATTAAGACACAGGATGGAAAAGTGAATGCAATTGTGGCAATGGAGCCACCCAATAGTATGAGGGACGTTCAAGTGTTCCTTGGAATGGCGGGGTACTACAGGAAGTTTATCCACCATCTTGCTGATTTGGCAGCGCCCCTTACACGCCTCCTGACTTGAGAAGAATTTCAAAAGGAGCCTGGAGCAGGAGCCGGCATTTGCTAAGTTAGAGATAATTTGTAGAAACACCAAGCTTGGTATATCCTGGCTCTAACAAGACCTTCTACTTTTCCACTGACGCAAGTGATGTAGGCTTGGTGCAATATTAGCCTGACTGCATGAAAACGGGGGTAGATCACCCGATTGAGTATTACTCTAAAGTATATAGCAAGGCAGAAAAGAATTACACAGTTACAAACGTGAATGCCCTTCAGTAATCAGAGCAGTCAAGCACTTTAGACATTATCTATATTGAGTGCATTTCAAAATAGTCACAGATCACGTGTCGCTCCACAGGCTAAGAACATGAAGGATCCTGATGGAAGCCTTGCCAGTTAGGCTGTTCTACTCTGATGTTATGAATTAAAATCATTCATTGAGCAGGTGATAACCATCTCAACGCGGATGGTTTGTCAAGGCTACTGGTATTCAACTTGAAGGTGCCAGAGATCGGTCGCCTGTATGACCTAATTGGACTGCCTGAGGAGACCTGACAGGATGAGACAGAAGAGGTCAAGAGCGTCCTACGCATATGTTCTAAAGACACCCAGCGTGTCAATGGAAGTTTTCAAAAGAGGGTTCAAGACAAATGGTATCCATTCATCTGGACCAGTGATCGCATGGAGATAATGATGGAGGTTCACAAGAATGTGGGCCATGGATGATATTAAAAAGACGTTGGCTTACCTCAAAAAGAGGTTCTAAAGGGTTGCATGTCTGACAAATTGCACCAAGCATTGGTTTTGCAACTATCTTGCACCAGTTTTTGCCCGCTGAAAGAACAATTTGAGTTTAAGCCCATTCCTCCCACTGCACTGTTCAACAATGTCTCTATTGACGTGATAGGACAATTGCCAACAGCATCAAGTGATGCCAAGCTTATACTAATGGCAATCGACCAATCCACTAAGTGGTTCAAAGCATCTGGTATCAAGAAACATACTGAAGATTTCACTGTCCATTTCTTTTACAGCCTGGTGATTAAAAGACACGGATTCTCTCAAATTATCTTTTCAAAAAAGTGAAAAAAACTATATCTCATACATAATGAAGAAGTTAATGTTTCTTGTAGGGTTAAGCAGCAGTTCACCACCCCTTATGATACATCCTCCAATGGAAGTGTCAAAAGAGTAAATGGGACCCTGGGAGGAATTTTAAAGAAGTTGCCCTAAATTACAAGTCAAAATGGGATAGTTGCTCCCGTCAGCGCTGTTGGCTTACTGGATAAGCCATCACCACGTTATTGAAATATCCTCCTTAAAAGACCTGTATGACTGAGAGGCTACACTGCCTAACTTCCTGGAACTGATCATAGCAGCAGATAGAAAAAACCTATCACACAGAATTTACCAACAGGAGTTGCTTGAAGAGTTTATCAGAATAAAGTTAGAAGCTTTAAGCAATATTAAAGCTAGTTTCCCTCAAAGCCAAAGAGAGAGCCAGAGAAGAACTAAGTTACCCAACTTAAGCATTGGAGACAAGGATTTGTTCTACCACTTAAGAGGAACATAACCAGAGAAACTACAGGACATTTGGATAGGGCTTGCCACTTTGTTAACCAAGAGAGGAGCGGAATACTCCATCCGCAATGAAGACAATAATATTGTTTTTGATAGAGTGCACACCTGGCACATTTAAGCATTTCCTGGTCTCATCTTAGAAGGGGAAGTGTAGCGGATGAGGCCGCAACTGGTGTATCTGGTCATTCCTGAACCAGTGGAATACAGGATAACAACCCCCAAACTGGTGGCGGTACAGGCGACCATCTCACCAGGGATGGGGGAAAAGAGGCCCTTTTATAGAGAGGGTGAGTCAGGAATTCTAAGTCAATTTGAAGTGACATTATTGGTAATAATTTCTTTTTAGCACTAGATGGTTTGGCAATAATTTCAAAGTACATGAAGTGACATAATGAAAAATAATTTTTACCTCGCCAAATCAAAAAACTTTATTGTATAAGGGCTACAACGCCTCCCAAATTTCATATGAAAAATGACCCCCTTTTATACCTTTGGGGTCCAAATTAATTTTAGTTCTACAATGATGAAACAATGAACGAGCTAAATTCCCCCAAAGTAGCTATCCAAAGCGTCTAAAAGCATATTAACAAATCAGGTCAGCATCCAATTCCCAGAGCGACTCAAAGCTATGATGAGAAGTGCATCAAAGAAGCACCATTGCTTGAACCTGAAGTTGAGATGCATATTACTAGATTTAGTAATAAAGCAATAATTAGACGAGCACAATGAACCAAAACCAGAAGCAGGACCTAGCACAAATGCCGTTTACATACAGGTTAGGGGTAACCACCGTGAGATGGAGCTCGTTCATACAGGAATTAGCTCAGATGAGTGAAGATAAAGAAGCAGTCTGACGCCGTCTGACTAGAGGATCTTGAAAACCACTTATCAAAACCCTATATTCCTAAATACTTTATAATATTTCATTTAAGTTATATACTGAAATGCCACTTGAAGTATAAATAATTTCATCTTTTAATTTAATACTAAACCTTTCTATCAGATCTTAATTTTATTCTTTTTGTTTTAACTTATGTTATATTAAGTTAGTAATCATCATTAACCAGTCTGGGATTGACCAATCTGAAGTAATCATTAGTAGACAGTCTGGAAAACCTGTTTAAAAAGACACTCTGTTGAGGTTACTTTGGTGTCGATAACGTCAATGAAGAGTTTGGAAAGTTCATGTTGATTCACGTTGGCTAAAGTATATCAAGAATTTCTAAGAGTGTCAGGAAGTTCACCATGGGCGCAAAAAAGTTGACCAAGTGATTGATGCACCGGGGGGTAGCATCTGAGGAGAATTTGCCTCTAGAGAGCAATTGTGAAGTTAGCAAAGGTTGTATGGTGCTTAATCTGCGCGGATTAGACCCCTGAGCAGTGAGTTGGCCTCTAAAGTTAGGTGAGCTGAGGTCAGCGCGTTGACTTGAACGTTTAACTGGAATGGCATCTCCAAGGATTTGCTTTCATGGATCACCAATTGCATGACATGTGTTCATGCTGAGTCATATCAATTGGGTCAGAATGGTCTCCTGCATCCCCTTCAGCAGGCTTAGAGTCTGTGTACCTCAGTATCCAACGACTTAATTGTTAAGCTCTCCCAATCCAATGGATTTTATGCAATTATGGTTTTCATGGGTCCACTTTATAAAATTCCTCCTATTTATACATTGTATGTCTGCTATTGTAATAGGCAGGTTTGCGCCAATATGCAATGAATGAATTGGGCAGTAAGAGCCATGTTACAGACCATACTAGGGACAGGCCTGCAGAAGCCCATCCCCCAAATCTGACCGCCATGCCTCATTGTTGCCATGTATTCTTGTACCACTGTTACCATGAAGCTGAACATCAACAGAAAAGTCTGGGACCAGGAAAGGGCTGAGAATGACGCAACGCCACACCAAGCTCACTGGTTGAGCTCATAATTCCAATCTGATCCACTTAATATTTTTAAAAAAATTAATATTTTCTTTTTGAGCAAGCAAATTAATCTTTATTCCATTTTTGTTTTTCCTCATATAAGATGCAACTGCCCTTCAGGGTCACGATATATTCCCCTAAATAGTGCCCTGCTAGTATAAGCTTCTTCTCAGTTAAGCTCTTTTGAGCACCGTCCAATACATTGTTTACAAAGATTCACCATCCCACTGGATCACCATCCATGCCATGCATAAGCCTGATGTCATACTGCAAATGTAATCCAGGTTCAGGATGGCGAATTTACCCAATTCCAACCTTCCCAAGTTCAATGTTTTTTGGATCAGGGCCACATTTGGATCGAACGCCATCCAATCTGAAACAATGTATGGATCAGGTGCCTCCTGATCCGTTACATCACCCCCCTGTAAAGACCAGAACTTCAGAACTTCTCCAGGCACTGTGCACAGTCCTACTTCATTTTCCATGTTATCTTCTCTACCGGCTATCCTTTCCACTTCACCAGCAGTTGTTGCTGGCCCCTCACCCATTTTGCATCCAGTATCCATTCCACTTTGTATTCAGGCACTTCGCCTTCACTAGGTTCAGAGGTCCTGGACGCTCCAGACCTATTCCCCTGAATGCTTGTAGCTGGGATGTGTGAATCACTGGATGAGCTCTGAAACCTATTGGCAAACTTAACTCAAAGGCTACCCAAATAAATGGATCAGATGATCTGGTATGGGCCCAAAAACTTTGGACCCAGCTACGACTCTTGACTGGGACAGCATAATTCTTAGCTGCCACCAATACCCAGTCCCCAGGCTCAAATGTTGGATCTGTCGCCTTTTATTGATCTGCCTGTTGCTTCTGCCAGGCCACCGCCCGCTCCAGATTTCCCCATAACTTCTTCCTGATATCTGACATGGTATGCGTCATCTCATCCACCCCCTGACACACTCCACCCACGGATCCCCCATTTGATCTAGGGTTGAGTCCATGATTTGCAAAAAATGATGACATCCCCATTGAGGGCTGGGAATTATTGTTGAAGGTGAACTGGGCCATACGGACCCACAAGACCCAGTCATCCTGTCAATTGGACACATAACACTGGAGATACTGCTCCAGTATCTGATTCACCCTCTCCGTTTGTCCATCAGATTGAGGATAGTAAGCCGAGGACCATCCAGGCCTGATTTCCAAATTTCCCAGCAGACTTGATAGAACTTTGAAGAAGATTGTGGGCCCTGTTCCAAAATGATCTCCTCAGGTAGACCATGCCGGGAAAACACTTCATCAATGAAATCCTCACCGCATCCTTTGCTGAAAACTCCTGGTGCATGAGTAAAACTCAGCGTACTTGGTAAGTCTATCCACAACTACCATAACTGCATCCTTCCCCTGCACCTTCAGAAGTCCTGTTGTGAAATCGACACTAATTGAGCTCCAAGGGGCTCATGGTATCAGCAATGGATTCAACTTACTCAATGGCAGTTTTATTGAGGGCTTCGCCCTTGCACATACCAAACACTTCCGCACATACTTCTTGACATCCCTATAAAGGCCCAGCCATGAATACTCCCACTGCACCAATTCCACCATCTTCTCCACTCACAGGTGACTCGCCAACGGATGATCATGGGAAGCCCAAATTACCTCCTGTCATAGCGATGGGTTGGGCACCCATATGTGAGAATTATGGTATAGCACCCCCAACCCTCTTCATGAAAGCATATGGTACCTGTGCGGCAATCCCCCTGTCACCTTGGCCTTCTGTCTCCAGGAAAAAAAACACTCTCCTCTGCTTCTGGTGGACTTCCTCCCCCAACACACTTCCACCATCTTGCAACATCACAGACTGTTCTGGTCAAAACATCGTAGCTGTATTTAACTCCTCCAATTCCTCCTTCTCATACATGAAGGCCCCATCTTGACTCAACCAATCCTCTAGGACATTTGATGCTCCTGGCCTGTACTCCACCTGGAAATTATAACAGACCAGCTCCTCCTGCCATCTGGCCTGCCGCTGGTTCATCTTTCTGGGTTCTCAATAATACTCCAATGCTTTGTGATCCATCCAAATAACAAAAGGATGCCATGCATATGTAAGTCCCAGGGAACGTCCTCTGGGTGTTGATAGTGCCATTTTCCAATTCCCAAGCAAGAAGGCACCAAAGAGGATGGCAGTACCCCTCATTACTCAGGGTGATCTCGCTCACGTGGTAGATGAGCGCTGGGTAACAGCCCTCCCACTTCAGATACCACTTTAGGTACCCACGCTCTCCTCTGCAGAACTTCTTTGAGGAATCAGTGAAATCTGCACTAAGATTGCCAAAATGAAAATTGATCATTAACCAATTCAAGCGGCAATCAGCCCAATGCTCAGATTTCAAATGGTCAAAAAGGTAGAAATACTGTTCTATTGGCCAGAATGCCCAACGATTGCAATTTGGTTAACATGAAAATTGGAAAAATCTCCCCCTCCCAAATCTGTCAGGCATTACCCCTGATGGGCAGGTAATAGCATTGGACACTATTGACAAGGTTTTGAAGCTTCCTGTGGGCAAATTGAGCGTCACGCCTGATGAAATGCCACTGACTGAACAAATGATCCAGCGATCAAGCATGGGTGGTTGGGCGTCCCAAACCCATTCCCAACCATTTGGGCCCATCCCTATGTGGGGTGGCCTTGGGGGATTCCCGCCATTCGATGGGCCAAATGCCGTCATGCCAACCATCAGAAATGTAGCTGAGCCTTGGTTTGGACGTTTGAGGTCAAACCGACAGTGACTCATCCTGCCACCAAATTTTTTTTATAGTTCTCAGGGAACTAACACGCCCATTCCCAAATAATTTGCCAGTTAGGTCAAATTTTCAGGACCCAATCCCAGCTTGTTTTCCCCCAAATTGACTACTATTTAATCAGTTGCATCGCACTAAGAAAATTGTTGGTCAATTTTTTCTTTCATAAATTTTCCATTAAAAAAACCTTCCCCAAAAATTTAGTTTTTATATGGTAAAAATTAAGCTGCCTTATCCGCTGACATTCTTGTACCCCTCAGGATTAATGGCCATGTGCATCTAGTACTTTATTTTGTGCCTATATGAGATTCTGGCTCACTGGCAGATATTGGTGGAACTCCTTTCCAGCTCCATATTCGTCATATCAGCAGCAGTGCCCTAAGCATTCTTGGTTGCTTTTTGGGTGCTCTGGCACCCTGACTGGCAGGCCAGTCTAATTCTTACTTGCTGTTCGCCTGACAGCATAGAGCAGGTGATGTTGCCATTCCCGCAAGGCTGCCATCACTACCAACGGTTCCTTATTGTATATTGGGTAGTTCATTTCTGCGAGGAGCAGCTTATGGCTGAAGTAACACATGGGGTGTTCCAACCCATGATCCCCTTCCTTAAGCAACACCGCCCCCACAGCATAATTTGAGGCATCCGTTTCCACCACAAATGGCCTCACAGGGTCCAGATGGGCCAGTACAGGCGCAGTAAGTAACTTACCCTTCAGTAACTCGAATGCCCATGCTTCTTCCCTTCCCCATATGAACGGGACATCCTGATTAGACGCATGAGTGGTAAGGCCATCTGGGAAAGATTCTTTAAAAACTGATGAAAAAAGTTCAATGTTCCCAAAAAACTCCACACCCCCATCTAATCCATGGGGGCCTTCCATGCCTGCACCGCCCGTATCTTATCTGGACATACTCCCAATCTGTTCCAGAAAACTATGTTGCCAAGGAACGTTACTGAACTTTGGTTGAAATCACACTTGGAAGGCTTCAACCTTAAACCCATCTGGCTGATTGCCCCCAGAACTTCCCGGACATCTCATACATGTTCCTCCTGGGACTGCAAAAATACTAGGATGTTGTCAATATAAGTGGCACAGCATCGACCAATCATTCCTCCAAGGACATGGTCAATCATCCGCTGGAACACCGCCGGGGCATTCCTCAGCCCAAATGGCATCACACAATATAGGTAGACTCCTATGTGGCACTTAAATGCCATGTACTGCTGGTGCTCCAGTCTCACCAGTATCTGATTATATGCATCCACGAGGTCAAGTTTTGTAAACATTGTGCATCTGGTAACCATTAGGAGAACATCCTCCAACAAGGGCATTGGATATGGATCAGGCTCAATGACCACGTTAAAATGTCAGATTTCCACACATGGGCATAATTCGCCACTTGCTTTTGGCACCAGCAGTACAGGAGACACAACTGGAGACAAACAAAAGGCTCGATTAAACCTTTGTCCAACATCAATTCCACATGGCTCTCCAACGATTCTCTGGACCATTCATTAAGAGAATACACTGGGCATCCCCTGGGGAGCTCCGTCCCCTCCTTGAACCAGAAAGTAAATGTGAAAGAACCCATAGGGGAAAAAGGTGAGCTCCTGATAGGAGCAAATATGTCAACAAAGTTGCTATATTCATATGGTAACTCTACCTCCTGCATCCCACCCAAGCTTCTGCGACCGCTTGGAATGTCACCCCCAACCTCCATCTTCCACATCATCTGAGACCCAATCAGCGGTGTCAAGGTAATTGTCTTATGCTGTAAATTGATCTGGAGCTGGAAACGATGCCACCACCACATCCCCAGTACCACAGGATGAGCTAGATTCCTGATTGCACAGAAACCCTCTTTCAACCAAAATGGGTCCTGTCAAATGACAACCAAGGGCTCAGACTGCCACAATGGGGCTCTTCTGGACACATCGGCGAACACTACCTCAGGACCCCTCTTCATCTCCAACTTCAAAAGTTCCACTAAGGCGAACTCTACATAATTTTCCTTGTCCCCTGTATCCACTAGGGCCAGAACCTTCTCTGTCCAACCATGCAAGTATAACTCCACCAGAATAAAGAACCAAGGATAAAGCAAAGAAGTAGATTTAATGTTTGAAGCATTCTCAGATTGCAAATTTGCTGGTAAGGTAGGTCTGGGACTATAACTCTTCCAAGGTCCCTGGCCTGTTCTTCATGACTCCTCACCTTTTCTCTGGCAGAATCCCACAAGGATATTTCCAAATTTTTGAACTGATCCCTGCCAACCTCATCGACCTCTGCTGGCCACTATGGGTGACTGGCCCCTACCAGGGGGAATATAATTGTCTCACTGATTACATGCCAAGGCCAATTGTTTCTCCACCTGCACCACCAATGAAATTTTTTCCACCAACGAACTCTGTACCTTAGCAGCCGCCATGGCAGCTAGCATATCTGCTTGCAGCCCCTTGTCTAAACATTTGCAATGATTAAAAGTCCGAGACTCTCGCTGCTTTTGTCAATGGGTGGAAAATCTTCCCATATTCTTCAACCAATCCTTAGCCCTGACATACCATCAGCAGAGCTGACCACTCTTCATCCTGCGCCTCATCCAAACAGGAAGCTCAGCCAATCCCTTGACACACTCATCCATGGATCCTGGGAGGTGACCTTGCTCCTCAATCAACTATTGCACCCACTTGGCCAGTTCCAGTGGTAGTGCTTCCACAATTTGGGCAATCTGAAATGAGAAGGGGGTCTCCCCGCCCGTTGCTTGAGCCAACCGTGCCTGAAAATGGATCCATGACACCACTTGGTGGATCTTCTCCAAAGCTTCCATGGGCAAAACAGCCCGACCTTTCAGAGATATAGGGCCTCCATGGCATTCCTCCATCTTTATGGGTCTCGCACCACACACTTGAACCACCTCTCTTATTATGAATGTTTTTGAGAAGCTCACCATCACCACAATCAACACATGGCAGTACCATTCCTTCCCTCCCAGAGCCATCACCTCTTCTTGAGGCCCCCACAAAACTGACAGAAAAGTTTAGAGTTGCATCTAATGTAATGGTTGGGTTTGCGTCAATATGCAACAAACGAATTGGGCAGTAAAAGCCATGTTACTGGCCATATTAGGGACAGGCCTACAGAAGCCCATCCCCCAAACCTGACCGCCATGCCTCATTGTTGCCATGTATTCTTGTACCACTGTTACCATGAAGCTGCACATCAACAGCAAAGTCTGGGACCAGGAAAGGGCTGAGAATGACGCAACGCCACACCAAGCTCACTGGTTGAGCTCATAATTCCAATCTGATCCACTTAATATTTTTAAAAAAATTAATATTTTCTTTTTGAGCAAGCAAATTATTCTTTATTCAATTTTTGTTTTTCCTCATATAAGACGCAATTGCCCTTCAGGGTCACGACATATTCCCTTAAATAGTGCCCTGCTAGTATAAGCTTCTTCTCAGTTAAGCTCTTTTGAGCACCGTCCAATACATTGTCCACAAAGATTCATTATCCCACTGGATCACCATCCATGCCATGCATAAGCCTGATGTCATACTGCAAATGCAATCCAGGTTCAGGATGGTGATTTAACCCAATTCCAACCTTCCCAAGTTCAATGTTTTTTGGATCAGGGCCACATTTGGATCAAACGCCATCCGATCCAAAACAATGTATGGATCAGGTGCCTCCTGATTCATTACAGCTATTACTTCCAAATAAATGGCCCATCCTTTTTGTCCACCATGTTTTCTCAATGTTTGGCATAGCCCAGGATGTAGTAAGTTACTGGGGGCCTCTTTTTACGGCTCAGTTTTGAATTTCTACTTTGGCTATCTTGAGATTCCAGCCATGCCAGTCCACGGCATATCATCCCCAGTCAGATGGGCAGACGGAGAGGGTCAACCAGATCATAAACAGTACCTACACTGCTATGCCTCCTCTTTGCAAGATACCTGTGCTGCCAATCTTCCCATGGTTTAGTTTTTGTACAGCAACGCCACTCATTAGTTGACAGGATTCTTCTCCTATGAATCTACCCTGGGTATAACCCCCATTCCTTATTGGTCCTTATTCTCGCCCCAAAGTACCTGCCTCTGAGGAGCAGCTACAGCAGATACATATTACCCAACCTCTGGTTTTGGAGCACCTGACAAAGGTAATAGGCAACTATAAGCAGTTAGTAGATTATAAAAGCCTTCCCACCCATGAATAAGGTGGGTTCACAAATGATACTAGATACATAACACCTGAGTTTAAAGGTCCCCTCAAAGAAGTACGTGAGAAATTGCTCCAGTTAACACATGGTGGAAAAGGATTTAGGTAATGGGGCCTTCCAGTTGGCCCTTCATACACATTGGAAACAACGCCAAGTCTCATGCATTTAAGTAGCCCCCATTTAAAAGGACGGTGCCTGCTGAACCAGAGTCAGTTGTGATCTAGGGCTAAGTTGAAGTGTAGGTGGATGCCATTCTGTCCTCGCAGAAATAACGTCACTCAGTGTAATACTTATTGGCCTGGAAGGAAATTCTCTTCCTACAAAACCAGCTGGGTGAATCCTGAAATTGCGCAAATTGGTGTGAATTGGTGGAGGCCTTCCACATCCCCATCCCAATGCTCTCTACCTCCTTAGAAGGTTGCCACCATCTTGGCGATAAAGTTACCCAAGGTGCACAAGGATGTTTTACTGGCCCAGGTTCACAGTGGGGGTGCTCCACCAGTTCAACAAGGGAAGGGTAATGTAAGACTTGAGGAAGAACCCTTGCAGTCAAACTGGGAGGAGTTCCCATCCCAAAAAAAAGAAGAGTAAGAAGCCATAAGATGTCCCCCTCATCACCCTGAGCAATTTTTTTATGTAGTAAATAGAAATGGGTAACGGCATATTACCTGGAAAATTGCGCCTCTCCTTACTCTTTTCACCACCCAAGAGTTGATGAGGAAGATTTAGGAGGTGTGCCAGGAGGTGATAGTGGTCAGAAACCGTTTTCAGCTGACAGTTAGCAGCAATTGTACCTGAGAGGGTCCCTCCACTAGTTTGAGTTCTTCTGGCAGAAATAAATTTGTATTCGGTGAGTTTAAATTGATTGAGTCACTCTCAGTTAAAAAATCATCTGCCTTCCCTCTAGAGTTAATACAAAAAAGCCCATCCCTGACAAGTATGGGCTTGATAAACCCCTTCCCAACTCAATAAAACTGGCCATATGTGGCCTGGCCATGGGTGCAACCTGCTATCCATTATAGATGTTGTCATCATTGTGCCAAGCACGATCATGGTGGAGGGAATATTCCCACTTGCATTTTCAATATCAGTCTAACTGGCAGGTCAGATCTAAGTGTTAGCAATTATTTAATATGTTGATCCGCTGTGATTAGATCAGAAAACATTCTGGACAGTATTACACTTAATCCCAGTTCCCCATTCAGTGAGCATATAGGGCATTGGTCCCCAACAGGTACCACTATTGCCCCCTTTATTTTTCCTTTTCTGCTACTTTGGTTTTTATAAAAAAAATCCTAAAAAATCCAATTTTTTGTAAATTTAAAAAGTCTGTTGAATATTTAGTAGCAATGGTTTCAAATTTTTTGAATCCTTGGCTAGTAAATGCGGTTGCCCTCTTCCTTTTCCATCTGTCAATGAGTATGACTGTACCTGAGGTATTCTGGCTTGTTTTGAGTGTTCACTGATCTTCAGTTCTAGGTCAATCTTACTATTATCAGCATGATCCGTGCCAAAGGGCTTTGTGAGGGTTAAATCGACTGGCTTCAAGAGTTGTTTTAATTAATTGGTTACTTAAGATTCTTCCACTTTAGGTTCTTGATAGGGTTTTGTCCACATAGGTAAGGCATCCCCAGTGTCTTTCTGATGAGTTACTCCAGTCCTTTTTCCAAATATTCTAGGCCTGGAAGAAAAGGTACTGAATATTTGGCTAAGAGTTGCTCAGAGGCCTAATATTGGGTTTATGTGAGGTCCAAGCTTATATTATGTTTGATGGTGGCTATAGTGGGTGGATCCTCAAGTCCACAATCCCAGAGAAAATAAAATTTATGTATGATATGTAGTTCATCAACAGGCAACAGGTGAACATAAGCTATAAAACCATTTTCATATGATATGATAGGCTAAGTTAGATTACTTAGCAAAACCGAGATGGTCCTGATTGGGCTGGAACTAGGATGCCAGTGCAGGGAAATACTTTCTAAACAGATAGATTTTCCACCTTGCAAACTTCTAGTATATGAATGGGGGGAATATCTACTCGGATGAAGGTATCTACTATAGCATGCTCCTGCGCAGGGACTACAACTTGAGATGGAGCTTATGACGCCATTCCTTCCTGAGCATCTGTGGACTGAGGAGGCATTTTTATTCGAGGTCCAACTACATGTGCTTGGATTTGGTATAGAGTTTAATCATTTTACATAAGGCAGATTCTTTTTATTGGGATTGTCCTTCTTGGTTACAGGCGTTTGAAAAAAGTGTTACATAATATCCAATTAAAGATTAGTAGAACACAGATAGAGTAACAATTCTAGACTACTCATGCAGAAACTGCGTCCCTGATAATAAGTTGTAGCGCATATTCTTAAGAACTACAGCAGGGTCCTTTAGAGGAAGCTTCAAAAAACATATGGGTATTTCCAGATAAGCACCAGGTGACCTAGTGCAATTAGGACCGCAGTTCTTTGCTCAAAGTTATGTTGGAGGTCAGGTACAACTTAAATTTGACTGCCCAAGTTTGGAAGATATAACATTCATTGGAGATCCAGTCTCGACAATGGCTTGAACTTAAAGTTTGTACACTCAATCTTCCATATTAAACAAGTCCCCAAACTGTATCTGTAGGGTAGTGGAATTCGGATAAACACAGAAAGACAAAAGTAATCCAAATAATTGTCTTTATTTTTGGTAATATTAACGTTATTTCTAAAAGAAGGGAAAACATAAATAAGATCTCAAGAAGAAGATGATTGAGGCATAGGGTGGTTATCAACATGAAGAGCCTTTCCCTTCATGTTGACGGGGCTTTTCCCATCTCATCACCAGTTCTTTTGTAGCATTCCTCATCTGTACGCCAGCTTCTTTCATAGTAAACATTGTATATTCTTCTTATTTACCCCACTTTTTGAAGGAACTGATCTGGGGACGTTAGTTAGGAGTAGATATGAGTTTGGAAGTTTTTGAAGTAGACTGACATGGATTTCAATGAGAGTCTCTTTGATGTCCAGGGTGCTTGTAAAGTGTCTCTTGATGGCACCAATATGTAATTTCAAGTTGAGACGAGATGCCAAGGTGCGGATATCAGCAGAATTGTATTTTAGAGAAACACTTTCACGGAAAACTAAGGTCTAAACCTCATAGTAAAAAGTTGACAAATTTTGTTAGTGATTCCTCATGTTTGATGCAGATACCCTTAAAGTCATGCTTATAGAAAACAAGATCTAATAGTTTTTAAATTCTTTTATTAGGGCGGTCTTGACTTGACTCCAGGTTTGGCTATTTTTAGATAAGGGACTATGATATTCTTAACAATTTGAATAATGCAGGTGGGTAGGTGCTTAACTTTCTGTTGATTAGTAGCCTCTTCCATGGCGCTTTCATAGATATATAAGAATGAAGTGATACTTCCTTCACCAGAGTTGTACTTTTTTCTTAGATGAATGCTTAAAGTTAGTAAAAACAGGCGTAGATAATGCGCTAATACCGCTTGGTGCAAGAGGAGATAAATGAGGACTTGATACTGTTATATTTGGTGGGCCACATTTGATCAAGAAGAGCTCTCAAATCGTTCACATCATGATATAGATTAATATACTGAGTTATTACTGTGGTAGCGGTGGATTTTGGATAAGTTGCTCCTTGTGCCCTTGAACTTCTAGCTTCTGGGCTTCCATGGTGGTCTTAATGGAGAGTTCCGCCTTAATGACCTCAACTTGACTGATAAGTTAAATTATTCAACCATCAATGTGAGCTAATTAATCACCATGCGTTGAGAGAAACTGCTGACATTTATGAGCCCTTCAGCTAAGGCTTCAAAGGTATTATTGAGGTCTAAAGGTTGACCTTCAAGATCTATACAAAAGCCGTGAGCAATAGCTGCAACCTAGTATTTAAATCGAGCGACTTGATTCTGGATATCACTCAGTCAAGATCAAGAAGCATCATCTTTGGTTCAGCTATTGTAGGTCAAGGAAGTCCAGGGGGGCCAGGAGGCCCAGCTTCCACTTAAAGGCCAGGAGGCCCTTCCATTCCAAGTGGCCTGGGAGGGCTGATATATCCCAGTTGCCCTAGAAGTCTGAAGGCCATTATACCTTGGAGACTCAGGGGGCCAGTTAGTTCTGGGTCCCTATAGGTTCACTATCCCCTTGAGGACCAGGAATCCTAGTGGGTCCCCTTGGTCCAGGAGGACCTTCATAGCTAGGGGGACCCTTCAGGGATAACAGAACCTTGCGCTCCAGGATGAGCTTGCTGCATGGCTTCATCAAATTATGAAAAACATCATCCCCATTGTTCTTTAACTTATTCAAGGTACACCGACCAGGCGATGGATAATAACAATGCTCAAAAGAGCTAAAATATAAGTAAATAAAATAAAACAAAATTGAAACGAGACAGACAGATCCACTCAAACTGACACAAAATTTAAGAAAAACACACCAACCAAGTTGCAAGTGGAAACTGCTATCCAACCATGGTGGAGGTGAAGGGGGATTGGGAGGCTCTTCATCCTCATCTGGTGGGTACATGTAGCAGCACAAAGCTGAAAGCACTGGTGTGGGCGCATCATGGAAATGAGGGTCGAAATAACAGAGAGGTGCTTGCAACTCAATGTGTGAAATGAGGAGGGTGAGATTGTAGGTTTTAAGGGCTTTCTCAGCCTCAAGGCGTACTTTAGGTAGGGTGGCGAAGGTTGTGAGATTGTTGCAAGTAATGTGGGTCTTTGGGCAAAACTTTGTAACCGCCACAACTTTTTTAACTGCAGTATGTGCCACCTGATAGTAGCGGAGATGTTCTTTTATATGTTTTGGGAGCGTTGCTAGGGTGGATAGGAGATGGTAGGCCTGCAGTAGTACTGCGACTGATTTTGCAATGGCTTTATGGGTTGGGCAACATTCTGAGGAGCAACTGCCTCTTCAGCTAGTTGGAGGTCACTTTTGAAAGGGGTGGAATCAGGGCGGACACATAATGGCGCTTTGGAAATTGGGACACATATTCAGTATTGAGGTACATTTTGAATGGAGGAGGCCCAGACCATTTGACTTCAGTGATAAACTCACTCATTCATCAACCTCAAACATGTAACCCATGGATTTTGGTTGAATTTCGTTGGGTTAATTGCATATGGGTGATCTGTGTCAAGTGGCTGGGAGGATGAATTAGAATTTGTGTAGTCCATTCTGACTCATGATTGGTGGGTTCAGGAGAAAAGGTTTGTTGAGTCATTTTTGGTTGGTTGATTCAATGGTTGTTGTAGTTACTAGTTTATGGGAGAGGTGAAGGATAGTGCCCCATTCAAAAAAGATAATTGGATCAGCTATGGGATCATCATGCGAAGAGTCAGGTGTGGGTGCCATGGCTCAGATGATGGAGAGGCAGCGCCGTTTCAAATTGTCCAGTTTGAAACAGGTAGGGCAGATGGTGAACCCTCCATCCACTAAGGCCAGAAAGGATAGTCATGGGCAGATGGGTAATGGTGCAAGGGGGTGTTGAGAGGGCTACTTCTGTTGATACTGGACAAATAGTTGCAAAAGTGCAAGGGCCTGAGAGGTGAGTGGCTCCATCGGGAACCACGAATTGTAGTAAAGGATTGGAAACATATTCCAATAATCCAGCAATAATCTCATTATGTAAAATTTTGGGTGGTATGTGGGTAAGGAGGCCCACGGACTGAACCACAATAGTGGTATCAGTGGGCAACTGGGTATGAGTAGTTGGGAGGCGTTGCCCTGGAACACCAGGGGGATAGTAGCTGCTACTGCAGCATCAGCTTCACTTGAGAAGCCAAGATCAAAAACCCCTTGAAGGGGCAGAAGTCAATGAAGCCTGCAGGCCTAAATTCTGAGCTAATTTGATAATAGCTTTATATTATCAGGGGAATAACTTACCATATTAAACTAAAGGACTAATCGCAAGTTGCTCATGGGGAGCATGAGGGGGCAATGTGGCACTGCCTGGGTTTGGGCAAGATGTAAGGCTAAGTCCTTAGGCGGTACATAGCGTCATGAAGAATTTGGAGGGCTAGCTGATCCAGCTTGAGCACGTTTCAGCACTGGCCAAAAAACATTAGGAGGTGGCGCACCACTGCCCCACGTGGAGGCAGTGGGAGTCAATTGCATTGACATAGGTAACGTGAATAGGGTAACGACGAGTAAAGCTGTTTTTATTAAATTTCAAAATTATGATTCAAATAAAAGTGGGCAAATCAAGAGAGAGAAAGTTTTTCCTTTGTTCTTCAAGGCTAAATATGATTAAAAAGCAACGCAATAGTCTTTCTAACCTTAAGGTAAGCTTCAGATATGAAAGTTCATTTGGGATGTGAGTTGATTCTGTAAATACGTGAGGCTCCTTCATCCAATAAGATCATCTGACAACATACTTTGTTAATTAAGCATAAATTTTTGAGAACGTTGTTTTTATTCTATTGAATAAAGAAGGAGGAAGATTAGTAAGATTCATAGGTGGATGATTGTGGGATTATATAAAATCTTTTTGTAGAAGTAGTTCTTGGTTGTATAATCCTAAAATCTGCATAATATGATATATGGCCAGGTGATTAATGTTGTGAAGATATTGATCTAATATGGTTCCTACTTTAGTGGCAAGTAAACTAGGAGCTAAGTATAGTTCTCTCATGGTTGAGGGAATAGCTGATGATCTGAACTGACTGGAACGCCCTTCAGGCACAATAATACCATCATGCAATTGATGTATGATTAGGATAAGGTTGGAAAGCTTAATTAATATTCGCTTAGGTCTATAAGAGGCACTCTATCTCTGTACTCAGTCATAAATTCAAGAGTAGCTGGGACAGGAACCCCTACTTTAAAGCAAGCATCGCTAATCCAACGGGAAATGCTTTTACCCAATTATCTTTAAAGGTTTATTATTCAGGTTTATTTATCTTCTTTTTACATCCTCTCTCTTTAATGGCAACTCAGAAAACCTGGAAGGGAGCACCAGCTTCTCTGTCAGCACTATATATAGCAGGACCAGTCAAAGGAACATGATTCAAAACTGCTTGTAATTGGATGTGGTTATCTTTTTAAAAAAATGCTGCAAGGATCCAGAACCACCAGGATGACAAAGGCTTTTTAATTAACCTCAATAAAATCCTAAAAATAGGAAGCTTGTTTATAGTTTTATATAAACTAAAATTGATAACTCATTTATTTTAAGGTTGGGATATTTATAGGTTATGAGGGGTTATCATGTACAGGATGTTCCTTGTTAGACTGATGATCAGAATCAACTTGGACTTCAGGAAGAGACGCGTGATGAGACGTCTTCCTTTGTGTCATGGTAGTCTTCTGGAATCAATAGGATGTCCTCTTACCATCTTGGCTTTAATTGCATCTGAAACTCTTCTTCTTCCTTTTGATCATTCAGGTGCCGATGCCTTAGTTAAGTTAGTGTCAGGAATCAAAGTACCAGTAGGCGGAGGAAATATACGTTTAATTTAATCAATTTGTCTTCATCTGAAGATTGAGATCAAACACTGGCTGTTGAAGAGGTGGGGTTTTCAGATACTATCGATTTGTTAGCAATAGGGGTACCTGTCCCAAGCTAGCAAGTATTTTCCCTGATCCCCAATTATGGTTTTTAACAGTAACTTTCAAGATGTCCAATCTTGTTACAATAGGTGCACTTTAGATGTACAGTTGGTTTTGGCTCTGGATCCTCAATAGTTCGAACTCAGGGTTTTGATGTAACTCCTCAGGTAGTCTTGAATTTTTGAAAATCAGCAGTGTTCAACAGGGCTTTCTTTATGTCGTGAGCATTTCTGAAAAAGCATTTCACTGAGGTGATGTGCATAGCCAAAGTAGGATGAGATACCAACACAGTCATAATAGCAGCTACTGCATCATTGAGGGTGAGCATCTTGGAGATCAGCAAGGTCAGAGATTCAATGTAAATTTGATCAACAAAAGCGTCAACAGCTTATCAAATCTGCACACTGAAATGCATGAAAACATGATCTTTAATGATCAAACTCTGTTTTGAACCAAATTCATTGTTAAGAGCTCCCTTAACCTCAGCCCATATATTGAGAGTATACCTGTTATGGAACCATAACTTCTGAGCCATAAGACTTAAGCAGTAAAGGATGTGTTTAACCTTCTGATGGTCGTTTGCTACTTCTATTGCCAATTAATAAACATACAGAAATGAGCAAAGCTACCTTTTCCAGGTTAAACTTCCCTTATAAAGTGGGTTTAAAAAGGGTTTAGTTCACCCACTGGTAAGGGCATGGGTGGCAGGAGTATCACGCTCAGTGACCTCAGACCATATATATTTGATCTAATGAACAAGAAAGCAGGTTATTTTTCTCTTATATAGGTTCAAGTTAAGTTTTCATGGCTTCAGGAGACAAATGAGCGCTGAATTCACAGAGGAATAATCTGACTTCATGCGCAACCTTGTTAGCCAGGAGTTCTTCTACCTGACGTTCAAGTTCTTTGACTTTAAAGCGAAAGATAGATTATATGGAACTCAAGTTGTAATTGTCAGTCTCCACCTCCTTGAAACCCTCGAGGAGATCCTCCTTAATCTTCATACATTCTGAGTTGTCAAGATGGTGGGATTTTATGACTGTAAATCATCCCTAACCTACTCACAATAATCTTTTCTGAGGCATACTATTTGTAAACATCCCTTAATAGATTGTCTCCTTAAATCGCGCTCTTAACTCATTAAACTCCTTTTCACATTCATATAATTGATGGCCAAAGTACTTGGTATTTTAATGAAGCCTTCATCTTCTACTCTTTCTACATTAGTGTAAAATTAGTATCCAAGGTGGTAAACAGTCAAAAAGTGCTATATAAGGACAATTATAAGTTCTCCAAGGCGTGACAAGTCCTTAGGTGATTGTTGTTTATAAGCAATTATACATTGTTCATCAGATTATTGGGAGATATAAGTTTGAGGCTACAGTTTGCTATGTGTTTGGGCTTCATGTTTGGTAAGTTCTTTTGCAAACTCTTCAGTGAAGTTGTTGTCTTGGAAATTGACTCATCTAACTCATTGCAGAATATCTTCATGGCTTCTTCTACATACTTTACTGCACCAGAATTAATCATAATAAGTCAATCATAAAGTTATATGACAGATTTTTAGTTCTATTCCACTACAGATGTCATACTTCCAACATGACTTGATGCCAAGTTGTAGAGATTATCATAAGCGAGTCTCAGGGCTTCATGGATCGCTATATGACGTTGCATCTCTGTGTGATGCATTCCTAATAGCTGTACCATATGGAGTATGGGTGGGTGGCAAATTTTTAATTATATGTGGTCAGATTAGTAAGTTGACTGCAAGTATATGAGAGAGCTCTAGTTTCATATAAGAACATTAAATAATCCTCAACAAAGGAATATCTCTCATGATATGCAAAGTTCCCAGGGTTCAGTATGCCAGAGGTTAGATCTCTACCAATTTCAGCAGAATGCCAGGTAATCCAACAGGATACTGGTATTACAACGCAGCTGAATTGATCTCCTTAAATTGTGATAGCAGAGGCCTGTCCATCCTATCTTTGCCTTTATTGTTTCATTCTTGATCAATATAGTAATGACAAAGGCATGTGCATCTTCCATCTTGATTTGTTAATAATTATAAATTTAGGTGTACAGTGCCCCTTATAGTGAGCACCACTTGTTGAGACCTGACTATGGTGCTGCACGCAAGTGCTTTACCTCAGAATTTCAACATTACTGATGTTCACAAAAGTTATAAACCTTGGCGGCTGTCTAAAAATTTGGGACTTAAAGGTACCCACAAATAGAATTGGCAATCAACAGAGAAGATAAATATGATAAAAAATCCTTTATTTCTCAATAAAAGAAGCTTATGTACCCCTATCAAAACAAGGAAAAACATATAAATTTTCTAAGGTTAAAGACTATGATCATGGGACAATCCAAATGTAAAAAAACCATCATTTTATTATGATAAAAATGGAAATCACGTGGAGAAACCTTAATGGCGCAATTGTGTCATTGTTGTGATGAAATTATTACAATTGCAAGAATTTGATCCAGTGGATGATTTTGAACTCTGCTGTTGTACCTATTGATTTTCATATTGAAACACTGAATCCAAAGTGAAGTTATATAATCATTAATGTCATAATTTTGATCTGAAATCATATCTAAACAGATGAGTTTCTAATCTGGGCTATTGAGTTTTTACTGAAATAATTATCTTCTGATTATGAGGCCATAGACCAATCAGAGCTCTATAAAAATTTACTTACTTAAATTTAATTGATATCAGCTAGTCAGATGTATGAGGTTATTCGGAAAGTAAGGTCCAACTTCTTTATAAATTTACATGGGTTATTCAGACTTTAATTTTAAAAACTCTTTTAAAAATGAGGTAACCATTCAGAATTGACTTAGTTAATCATATTTGACCATTCAGCTATAAAGCAAATCTCATTTTGGTAAATCTGACTACTATCTGGCTTCTGATAAGTTGAGAAATTATTTTCACCCATCAAAACCCCCTTCAGGTCTATAAAAGGGGTGGTTTTCCATTAGCTGGCATAACTATACCTAGATTAGCGTTAAGCAGACTCTGGAGATAGTTTTTCAGATTCTCTATGTAAATTATTTAGAATTTTATAAGGAACTAAACCTATCTACAATTGAATATTCTTCCTGGCAGGATGAACATATAAATGTCTGACATACACAATCAGTTAAAGCTTAACAAATGCATTAATATTTCATCAATATAATGGTGGTTAGTCTGGCAGGGTAATTCCTGCTTCCACCCTAGTACAGGTTTTGTTCAATAAAAGTTGAAACTTATACTGGCTAGAAAATTTCTTGGCGTAGTATTTGTCCCAAGGTCGACTCATCTCAAATACTTTAAATATTTTATCATTATAGGCCACCGCGCAGATAAAGCGCAGATCTCCCAAAACATCATCAGCCATATGTTAGAACGTTGCAGGTGCATTGATGAGACTAAATAACATCATTTTAACTGTAATACCTCTCTTTGTGAATATTGTTGTGAGCCACTCCAAGCCATCCACTACACTTATTTGATTAAATGCATTAAAAAGTTAATTTTTGAAATCACCTGGGACTTTGAACTCACCTGGCTAATGGTTTGCTCCAAGGGCAGGGTGTAAGGGCCATGCATGGTTAAGTTGTTAATATGGATATAGTGCACACATGACTGTAAGGTTCCATTAGAATTCTGTGCAAAAACTATAGCAAATCATTGGGTGAGGTTTTCCAGAGTATCCTTTCATTCTGGAACATGACTTGTAATAAAACCTCTAATACCTTATCTTATTATTTAGTATATGGATATAATGGAAAAAATAAATTGATCAAATCCACTTTTAAAAGGAAAACCAGAACATAATTAGGGTGAGGCAGTTGATAATTGGCTTTCTTCCTATCTAAGCTATCCTTATAAGGTGGCAACTAAGAAGGGAGGTGGGTGGTAAAATGTGAGAGAGGATGTTTCAGAGATTGAGCCCACGTCTCTTCATGAAAATAATATACCAATAAGAGGAAACTCTTTGCATAAACTTGTTCTCTTTTTTTAAAACTAGTGTTGCCAAACCCAAAAGGGGGAGCCTCCACGCATCTCTATTTGCAAATGGGCCAAATAAAGGGATTATTAGAATAAAAATTTCTAATATGGCACCTCAGCTAACAGCCTAGAAAGTCATATCAGAAGGGGAGGAAGCTTTGGGGAAACTTTTGTCTGGCGCTGCTTTAGCTGGCAGACCATGGTGGACAGCATTGGGGTGGGAGTAAGCTTGTACTCTCAAAGGACAAGAAGTTGGACTCCACGTTGATATTTACCTGTTGGAAACTTCATTAACCTACCCCAAGTATAATTAGAAAAAATAAATTGGTACCACGGTAAAACAATCACGGAAGAACTTGTGCAACGCAAATGGGATGGGACGTCTCACCTGATAGAAAGTCATTGGAGATGAAAACGCCTCTAATACAAACAATCCTAAAAAATCCAGATATAGATCTTGAGGTAACTTTAGTCTCAAAAAATTCTCAGTTGCTCCTGTATCCAAGCGTCCATCAATGGGCACCTTGTGAGACTCCTATTGTATTTCAGTGGGAAGTAGAAAGCAGGCATGATCAAGATTATTTTAAACTTCTCAGGATATAACTGGCTGGGATAAGGGAATTTTAGGAATATCAATTGAACTAGTAGCAGGAAGAGGAACAGTCTCCTCTACCAGATGGGTTGCATCACTCACTTCTTATTGTACTGAAATATATAGGTACTTATGGATTCAAAGCCACATGCTTTAATGTTGGCATCTGAGTCAACAAATGGAGATTTGGGAATTGTCACATTGATGCTAGGCCGGGGAGATAGAGGTGGGAACTGGAAAAAACAACTCGCTAATACTTGTGACCTGTCTGAGGTTTTCATTTTTCTTGGAGGTAACTGAACTGCCTCATGCAAGCTTAAATCTAAGTGATGTTTTATTATGATTTGGGCTATAAAGTTAATCTCCTATTGCCGCATATAAGCTTTGATTGAATGAATGGGGTGTCCACAAATACCCCATCAGATGAAACTAGGTTATCAGATTGTGTTTATATTACAAAGTTAACGCATCATCTAATTCATGAAGATGGTTAGATAAGGTGGAGATTATAGGTAAATATATCATGTCATGGATTCAGCTGATAAAGATAATAATGAGCAGTCATTATGGATGATTGATTACCCAAAACAACAGCCAGAATAAAATGGTTCAGCCAACCACAATAGTTTGCATAACTTATAAAGAGAGATGCCACTATGAGCCATTTATTTCAGAAGCTGGAAAGCATGGCTGCTAATGGTTACTATGACTACTTTAAATAATAAAAATTGAAATTTTATGGGTTTTACTTGCTTTTATTTAACTCATTATCTTTTTTGTTATAGAACTTTGCATCAATTATTTAATACACTTCCTGATATAATCTATATATGAAATTTTGCATAGTTACTGAAGTCAATGACAATACAATATTATGCGGAATTTTTTGGTATTCATTATAAAATTAAAAAAGATATATGCAAGAAGTGAATTTAATGTTTAAATAATGGTAATTGGTATATTGTTACAGCTGAGCAGTTTGATATTTGTTTGATCAATAGTTTAAATGAGTTTTCCCAGTGGTTGGTGGTCATTTTCCTAATTATCAAGTTGATAGTTTTGTTTAAGATGTGTCTTTTTTAGCACTAGTGGTGCCCAACCTAAAAAGGGGGAGCCGACACTCACCTTTATTTGCAAATGGGCCAAAAAAGGGATTATCATAAATAAAAAGAATTCCTAATTTCCACTTCAGCTAACAGCCTAAGAAGCCATATCTGAAGGTAAGAAAGCTTTGGGGAAACTTTTGTCCAGCGCTCGCTTTAGCTGGCAGACCATGGCAGAAAACTTTGGGGTAGGAGCATCAGCAACATGTTGCATAAGGAGTTTTTCATTAAAGTTGTGTCAACTTTAAGAAACATAACATTGTACAAAGGTTCAAGATGGCAAAATTTCATAGAAACAAGTCTAAAAGGCCCAGAATGGCCTTTTGTTCTTTAAATTATTTCTATAAGTAAAGGAAATCAAAAGGATAGACCAATAGCATAAACTATTGTGCCATGTTGCCTTATAAACTAGATTGGGAATAAATGAGGTTTGCATTATGGACAACCAATCCCTAATACACTGTGATATGAGGTTCTACACACTAACTAATACTAATAACATCATGTATCCAAGAATACAATCTCAGATTGTTTCAATCCTCGTTTAAATCACCATTTATGATTATACAATACATTTGGCAGCTCAATCGTGGCTTAGCAGGTGGATAGGCTAAACAGTAGAATTGTAAGGTTATTACCATGGCCGAGTATGTTATAATCAATTACAATTTAAATTGATAAGATTTAAGATGCCTTACACTACTAAGTCGGGCTTTCCATGCTATCACAAAAGTTGGAAAGCTTGAAGATGTTCGTCGCACTCAATTTTGCCTCAATAGACTTTATTGCATTTAAAACAATATATTGTCTTTACTAAGACCTGAACATTTTTTGACTGTTCATTGTAGGGGGAAGACAACCTGTCAGCTGATGCTGCCCCTAGCCTCTATTACCTCCTTGCACCCCCTATTTCTTCATTAACTCCTTAAGGGTGAAAATGATCATAAAGGGAGAAACCTTAAGTGGGTAGGCTGTGATCCACCTCACATCTACTACATGGGCTGATTGCCCTTGTTAGTGAGTGGCACAGATGCCTTATTAGGCCACTTCTTGGTTTTAAAGAGAACTCCTTCTGTTAAGCCATAGGGGCTTCGCCCAGGACTTACATTACCCTGCTAGTCTAACCAATTTTTCTTAGCAACCCATTAACCCATTGAATTAATTAGATAACAATAACTGCTGTCTGAAACATTAGTTATAAAAATCTGACTACTTTTCCATAGAAAAGAAACTTTGGCTAGTTTTCTATATAAAACTTAGTATTACCTATAAACTAATAACCAACATATTAAATTTAAGATTCTAGCTTATGTGGGTCAGAAGTTATGGAAAAAAAGTTTCTATTTTATTTATTTGAGGTAGTCCAACCAATGAATTAAAAAATTACTAGTATGAAAATAAGATAAAAGAATAAAGTGGACTGAAACACTCAAGTGAGAAAAATGGTGGTAAAACAAAAATAAAACTAAACCTATCAGGAAGCAATGGCAAACCACTAGCCAACCATGGCAAAGGAGGAGGTGATCAAAGCTTCTTTGTATACCACTTCATAAAGCAAAGTGCAGCACAAGGTGGAAAGCAAGGGTATGGGGTCATCCACCATATAGAATTCAATGTCACCCAGGGGATGCATGGAAAAAATGATACACTGTAATGTAGCACCAATATATAGTCCATTAGATTGTGTTCAGCTTGGATATGGGCATCAGGGAACTTAACAAAGGTGGTAATGTATGTACAGGTAATTTTAGCCTTAGGGTATGTGTCACCACCACAACATTTATAATTGCTTAGTGGCTTTCTTGTGGTAAATGAGGAGTTCACACTTACCGCAGCAATAGGGTTTCTGACACATGGTGTGAAAGGAAACCCTCTGTAAGCATTGCAGCAGACTTAGCGTCAGCTTTGTGGAGAGGATGAAAATCAGTCAATGCAACCACTTTAACAATGAGCTATGATCAGCTCAGAACAGTAAATCATTTTTCTCAGGGCATAAAAATGAGGTGGGAACAGGGTATCATAATTGATATTTAAATACATATGAGATGAAGGTTGGGCATTTCAATCAGATTACTCAATTAAGAAACCTTGGCCAATAAGGTTATAGATTCTGTTTAAATTGGATAGGGCGTCAGCATAATAGTGATGCTTTTGGGAAGATGGGAAGGTGCTTGGGAGCAAATGGTGGTCGAAGCCTTCTCCTGATTGGCTTAGAATTAGCTGATGGCTGAGGGTTGGTGGGGATATTGAAGGACAGGTTTTTAGGGCGCTGGCCTGATGACTGAATAGGCAAAGGGGTTATGGGCAGCAAGATACCTCATGTATATTCTGCCAGTGTGGTTTTGGCATCTGTATCAGCTTTAGAAGTATTTTTGGTGGAACTCTGACAAGATTTTATGGAGCACTCCAAGTAAAACAGGTAAAAACAATTTGGCATCTATTGCCAACATGCACCCAGAAAATATAGTCAGGTGCAGATGCAACGTGAGACCACATAGGTATTTGTTATAGAATATCTACATTTAAAGGGTGATAATAGAAGTAGCACAGGGAGCCGCAAGATGTGAAGGTAGTGTCTCTAACACTCCTAAAACAACCATTAATAAAAGTAAGGCTCAAGCACTTGATACGTTTCTCCCAACTTCAATCTTAACAAATAACCTAATTTGCCGCCATAAGGTGGTATACCGTGAGGCTAACAAAGGGTAACATAGGGTAGATAAATAGATATAAAAATGTGGTCCTTTATTATGATGACACCAACAGAGAGATTGATTGTGGAAAAACTAAGTTAAGGGAAAATTGATAATTTATATCTTAATTTAATGTTGCGCTTGAGTAAACTATTAAGTTAGTTTACTACACAGGCTAGTTGTAAAATAATAAAGAACTAGTTGTATGGCGACAACTAGTAGGATGAGTATTAACAATAAAGTGGCAACGATCCCACTCTGATGAACTGTATTTAAGAAAAGCAACTTGGGACTTATTTTTCCTTCAAACTTTAAATTGAGAATTAAATATAAGAACTATATTTCAGTTATATTCTGTTTTTATTAGTGAATGCTAGGGGTTTTTATAGGTAGAAGGCGGAAAACTTTACAGATAATTCTGTGAAAATCAACTGATTGGTTTAATAAAAGCTTCTAACCATTAGGATTAACTTTCAATGATGGAAAATGCCTTCGTCTTAGTTAATCCTCAGCAGTGTTACCTTTTACAGATCAGCAACCATCCCCTTATGTTAGTAAATCTACAAAGATGGGCTGTGGCCATGTTACCTGATTACAACTACTAGCTATCACCAAACTAAGCGTTAAAACGCTTCAGTAGCTTCATAAAAACCCTAACCATTCAGCGCCTCTGCTTGAAAATTCACTATTAAATCTGACTATCAGCAATCAAGCCCTCATTGAATTGCCTATTTAAAATTATTAGGATAGATCCCTGATGAAATTTTAATTGAAACCAATAGTTATAATGTATTTTGGTTAATTATGACTAACAATTTAGTTAGAGATGATTCTCAACAAAATATTAATTGAAACCAATTGTCAGATTATATCCTTTGTCTAATTATGACTAGTAATTTAGTTGGCAACCATTGTCAAACAATAGATTGCTCTTAACAACCTTGAAATTCTAATTAGCAAGCGAGATGATTAATGTAGTCAACCAAATTTTCACCACACCCCCACGTGACCATATTACCAGCAAGACAGTTTTTTAAAAAAAATGCTTCTTCTTGAGACTCGGCTAACAAGCCTAGTTTAGAGGTCCATCTTCTGGACTTAACCAGCTCACTAGCTCAGTGGTCCCCTTCTTGCTGCCGCCTTTGTTGAGCATGGTCCTATGGCCTTGTGCCATACCAGGACTACTTGGGCATTGTCACCAGTTATAGCTTGGAAAACCTGTACTCCTCAGATTGGGCTCATTTTGTGATCAGAGCAGATTTCTATATTCCTAGGGACTACTCATGGTGGATTTAATTTTATCCCATCTTGATCCTACTGAAGTACTTTAGCACCTCAGGACTTATTCTGGAAAACCCAGTTGCAACCCAAGCAGGCCCTGTCAAAGGTAGAAGGGAACAACGACCAAAGATTTTAAGTATGACAAATTAAAATTGATTTTTAAAATTGTTTTTTATTGTTATTTTTATTTTTTTATGTTTTTTACTGATGTTTTTTATTTTTCTTTTTTGTATGTATTCTTTTTAGTGCCACTTTTTAAAAACTTGCTATGAAAGCAGTTAAATATATGACAATTGAGGATATTTTTGATCATATAGACATCCATTGCTTATTTGGAAATTACTTTGAAGGGGCCTATCCATAAGACATACAGCTTATTTTGGTGGCTGAATCCATGCGTGTCAATTTATACTAATTTATCCCCAAGTTCAAATTAATTTATGGGCAGACGTTTCTTATCATTGTACATTTTAGCCTGGATCCTTTTCCAAAGAGTTTTGGTGAATGCTTGGGATTTTAAATCAACCATAATGTTGTCTAATCAATTTAAATATTGGTCAGGAACAATCCCCAAGTTACTCTAATGCTGAGTATAGAATTGGTGGTAAGGTGGATTTTCTTTCATGAGCAATTTGAAGGATGTTTTCTCAGTTGAGGAATGATAGTTAACATTATAGGTTAATGTCACCAAACTTAAGTATGAGGCCCAATAATACGTTTTTCTTGCAACCAGATTTTGTAACTTAGTAGCTAAGGTAGCATTCACTCTCTCAACTAGTCCATTTGTCTCTGGTTGATATGGGACCACCATGACCCCTTTGATCCCTATCAGTTTGTTCAATTAAAGTATGACAAAGGACATAAAATCTATTCCATTATCATTAAGGATGACTTGGGGACAGCAATGATAGTATTTTACTTAATCCAGATTAAATTTTAAAGTCTTTATTGCATCTATCTGAACCAGAGCCTCGGTTTAATCCATCAGGTAAGGTGATTAATTGCAACTATGATATATTGCATTCTCTCCAGTACTTTTATCTTTAGGTCCCATGACATCATTTGATACTATATTCCAGGTGAGCCCCGGTCACACATTGATAATATTTGGCCACATTTTTGTGTGGCTTGTGGAGATGAAACTCTTCACAACAGGAAAGAAATCCGCTGCATTTAGTTTAATGATTCCCAATAGTAAAATTAGCAAATGTGTTCTGAAGTTTTTTTTTGAGACCACCATGGCCAACAAATTTGTGAGCGGCGCATTTTATCTCTATTCACTTGGATGGTTTCAGGATCAGAAGCCTTTTATCATTCACTAGTTTGAATAGCTGTATGTTCTTTTGTTCTGTTCTCTCCATGGCTTTTTTTAAAGCCGTTTGAACTTCTGATGGCTCTTCCTCCAACTCTCCTTTCACCATTCATTCAAATAGATCATCAGAACAATATTTTACTGCAACAATTGCTGGCAGTCTGGATAATCCATCAGCGTTTTTGTTTTATCCCTGGTGCAATGTTCAATTTTATAATCATATGCCTGCAAATTTAAGGCCCACTGTGCTAGTCTCCCCTCAGGTTCTCTTAAGTTATGCAACCAATGGAGAGATGCATGATTGGTAACAACCTTGAAATGCATCCCCTGAGTATACACAAAATTGCTTGCAAGCTTAGATAACTGCAAGACATTTGTACTCAAAGACTGTATAGTTCCTTTTGGCCTTAATTAAGGTATGGCTGACATATGCCACTGGATGCTCTTCGCCTTGTTTGTCCACTTGACTAAGTATGGCACCTATTTCATGAGCAATGCATCTGATTGTTTAATAAATTTTTGGTCAAAATTTGAAATTTGAGTATTGGTCTGGTCGTCAAGTATTGCCAAAATTTGTCAAATGCTCCTTGGACTATCTCATTCCATTTGAATCCTTTTTTCAGATCCTATAGCAGATGGAATAAATGGATTTGCTATTTTTGCAAAGCCCTTAATAAACAGTGTGTTAATAAACGACCATTTCTAAAAAGACTTGGATATCTCAAACATCTTTTTCAGCGAGAGCATCCACTCAATGGCATCAATTTTTGTTTTTGAGGTTTTAATCCATCTGCATATATAACAAAGCCCAAATATTCTACCTGCTTCTTAAAGAAATGACACTTTGGGGCTTGATTTTAAGAATGGCAGCGGCTACTTTCTTGAGTAATTCTTTAAAATGTTGTAAGTGCTCTTTAAATGTCTGACTAAATACATTGATGTCATCTAAATAGAATAGAACACAGGACAATTTGCGTTCGCATAAGATGATATCAAATCCTGTTGAAAAGTTGTAGGGGCATTACACAAGCCTTGATGCATCCATGTAGGTTGGCAAAACCTTTAAGCCATTATTATGGCACACTTCTCCTGGCCATCAGGTGACATATTGATCTGCTAATACCCTAAGATGAGGCCCATTGCTGAAAAAAATTAGCTCTGTCTGATCCAGTGCATCATCAATTTTGCAGCAAGGAATAAAAACCTTTTTTGTGATTTTATTAAGATGGCGATAGTTGATTACAACCCTGTTTGACCTGTCCTTCTTTTTGACAATTAATATCAGACTAGACCATGGGCTGGATGAAAGAACAAGCAATCTATGCTCCAACAAATTTTCTATTTCTTTGGCCACTGTTGGACATTCTCCTTTTCAATGTAAGAAAAAGAATGTTGGAGGTATTAGTGCTCCTGAATCTGCTACTATGATTGGCCCATGACCTGCCCAGTCTTCTAATAATATTGTGGATATCAACAATATGAGTACCCACAGTGAAAAAACCTTAGTGGATTCTCAGTGGAATCCTAACAACTGGAAAAATACGATTTATCACAAAAATTGGCTTAAAATGGTAATAATTGATAATAGGAATACTCCAACTCCTCAGTCAAATTTGAGGAGTATAATATCGCATGGATTGGAACCTCCACAAGGCAAGAAGATTTTTCCCATCAATAATTGAGTGCAAGTTAACCAAACATTATCATCTGAGTCTAACCACCATTGAGGTGTAAAGATTTTACTCGAAGATGATAGGGTAAAAATTAGCCAATCATTACCATCTGAGTCTGACCACTGCTGAATTACCCAATCATTACCATTTGAGTCTGACCACCACTGAGGTGAAAAGATTCTACTCGCTGGTGATTGGATACAATTCATCAAGTCATTACCACATGGGTCAGTTTTACCTTCAAAAAATTTTTATCTTTGATCTGATAGGCCAAAAGCCTATATTTCCTAATTTAGATAACTGAGCTTTGCATTCTTTTGCCTCAAATACCCCTGGTCTCAAAAGTCAAACTAGTTTAATTAGGAAAAACTAGTATCAAGAAAGGGTCCTTTTTGGGTTTTTGCCCTGCCTGAATAATAAAAACATAAAAAACTTTAATAAATATTATTTTATACTGTTATTATAAAAGTAAATATCTCACTTTAGTATAATTTTGTGGCATCCATTGACGGATCCCACAGCCACTACTGCATCAGCTGCTCAGAACCTTTGAATAGTTATCATTCTAATTGGGGAAGCTTCTATGGTGTCAATTTGAAGGAGTACATCTTCTGCACACCCTAGATCATGGTCATTTTGCGTGAAAATAGTCTTATTTTGTTTGAATAAAGCCAATACTTCATTTTGATGATCTTTGGTAAATCCTGATACTTGTTACCAAGCAATTAACGTATAAATGCTTCCAGATGAATCCAGTAATCCCATTTCATTTAAGTCCCCAAATTTGTGAAGGAATGAAGCTATGTTATAGGGATTAATTGGGTGAACGCAACTATTTGATTTCGCTTAATATGAGCGTTTTTCCCAGATTGGCTAATGTGATATGAATTTCCCCATGACCAGGAATTAGGATTCTCGGAGCTACCCTAAGGTTCAATTCTCAATCTTCGCCTGGAAGCCTCATATCGACATATAATTGCTCAGGAATTTTCAGCATCAGTCCAGTATTACCCACTGTCTGCATCCCAGGCATTATAATTAATTCCTTTTTTACTTGAATTGAAATTCCTCGGTTTTTTTCACACGTTTTGGTAAAGGCTGGATTTTTTTCCCAACTAGTTAAAGATAACAGGAATGATGCCATCCTTATACATCACATTTATAAAGTTATTTCTCTGATTGAGGGGGCATCCCCCTTTTGATGATAGATCAATGGTAGCGTCTGGCCCAGAACTGTCAGAGTATTCTCCTCAAAGTTTCATTTTACTACATACTTCCACATGAAGTTGGTGGCAATAAGAATTTTGTAATTATGATTAGGTAGAATAATCGCTGGCTCAGGCACAACTAGGGATCCAAACTGAAGGTGTAAGGCACTATATGCCCCACTGGAAGTAATAGGGTTGGTCCAGCTATACCATACTGCTTTTAATAAGCTATATCCAGCAAAACCTTCTAACTTTTTACTAATTTGGTAGATACAATATTGATTGGTGCACCACTATTGGTAATAGCCCTTATACTACTTGGTTAACCAATATGTCAGCATAAGTACACTCAAAGTATTGGGAAATATTGTTTACTAAACGTATAGCAGAATTGGTTGCCAAATCCAGAGTGTAAATAAATTAGTCTGATATATCAGGGAATGAACCTTTGATGGTAGCAATAAGAATCAAAACGTTAATGTCTTCCAACTTTTTTTATAGCAAACCATCTTGATCATCAAAATTTTGAGCCTTTTCTAACAGTTGACAAGCGTAGGCTCAAGCATCTCCTGATATTCATCAGTACTAATTGCTTTAGCTTTTGATCTAGTTATTGCATGGTTATTTGGACCTGTGCTCAGTTGGGGAGAATCATAAACAGGTGCATCTACTAACAGGTCAGAGCTATTAATTTTGTTGATCTTATCTTGGGTAACTGGACAATATGCAGATCTAAATCGTTCCTCATCTAGACTGTAGGGTCTTTTCCCAACTCTTCAAAGGTATTATTTACCTTGACGAAGCTCACCAGATCCTTTGGTTTCTTAGTCCAGCACCGGTCAGCATAGTGTCCAGTATTTCTGCATCTGTTACAAGTGATGCGTGATGCATTACTAGGCTATTTTGGACCATTGTATTTTTCCCCACTTGATTATGGAAATCCTTTTTGGGCTCAGGATTTTTTGCCAAATTTAAGTTAAAAGGCAATTGTTGTTTTACACTTTGATTTGGTGCGTCAAAAGTGGAGGCAAAATTTTTTCAGGTGGTCCATTAATTGTAAAGTAGTCTTAAAATTGGTGAAGGTTGATGCCATGGATCAGTGTGATCCCAATAAGGTTGTAGTACTGCCTTCATGGTGATGCAAGCGTCAAAATCACTTAGGTTGTTAGCTTTCATCAGAATTTGTGCTTCTTCATAGCAACAGTCGGAGAATTCTCCTAAGGTTTCATGTTATTGAATTTTGTATTACCATGTAATCCTGCTTTTGGTTAGTCATTTGTTTAGGGCTGGCAAATTCCTTCATATTAACATTTTTTGCCTCGTTATATGACAAATTTTCCCCTCAAAAATGGGGAATTACCATATTTGGACAAGTGGTATCTAAACAATTGATAATGGTAATAGCTTTTTGGTGATCACTGCAATCAAACATGGTCATTTTAAACAATCTGAAAATAGCCAGGGCGTTATCCCAATGAAAGGGTGGCAATTTTGGGGTGGGGCGAAATTCCTTGGTTTCCAAAGGCTTGTTTGCAGGACGAGCAGTGCGGCTAGCCATTCTAGTGCCAGTGGGTTTGTTGTTGGGGGTCATCGTCAAATTGGTAGCATAGGCATTTGCCATATCTTGTCTAGGCTGAATGCTCCCTATATATCTTTCATCTTCATATAGGTCCTGGTCCCCAATCTCAGTTTCCACGTGAATACAAGCACATTGATGTTTTCCCAATACTTGTACCTGTTTCTGGAGCTGACCAAGTTTTCCAGTAAAAGCTGATTTTTCCCAGCCTCAGCTCTAAATTCTACTTTGAACAGGAGTAAATTCTTATCCACCTATAAGATATTTAACTCTAACTCAGATATTTTCCCAAATAACTCAATTTCAACTTCAGCAACAAGAAGACATCTTATTCCACCTTGGTAACGCGATTCTCCATTTTGTATAAATCATCCTGAGCCACTAACATTATAGTGGTCATATTCACACTCTTCAGCTCATTTTGTAGCCACTGAGTCTCACCATGAACAGAAGACATGGTGGTATTTTTTGACCAGACTGAACTACACCCCTGTGGTAAGCACAAAAGTAAACTTTTTGGTTAGTTTACTGCACAGGCTGGTTGCAAAATAACAAAGTCACTTGTTGTATGGCGACAAATAGTAGGTTGTGTCTTAACAATTAGTGGCAACGAATTCACTCTGATGAAATGCACTTAAGAAAAGCAACTAGGGACTTACTTTCCCTTCAATCTTCAATTTAAAATAAATATAATAGCTATATTTCAGTTGAATTTTGTTTTTTATTAGAGAATGCTAGGGGTTTTTATAGGTAGAAGGCGGAAAAATTTTCAGATAATTCTGTGAAAATCAACTGATTGGTTTACTAAAAGCTTCTAACCATTAGGATTAATTTCCAATGATGGCGAATGACTTCATCTTAGTTAATCCTCAGCATTGTAACCTTTCACAGATTGGCAACCATCCCCTTGTGTTAGTAAATCTACAAAGATGGGCTGTGGCCATGTTACCTGATTATGACTACTAGCTACCACTGAAACTAATAATTAAATACTTCAGTAGCTTTAAAAATGGCCCTAATCGTTCAGTACCTCTGCTTGAATGATTCACTATGGCAATCTGACTACCAGCAATCAAGCCCTCATCAAATTGCCTAACTAACATTGTCAGGATGATCCCTAACAAAATATTAAATGAAACCAATTGTCAGATTATATCATCTGGTCATTTATGAATAATAATTTTTTGAGGATGATCCCTAATGAAATATTAATTAAAACAATCGTCAGAATATACTTTTTGGTTAGATTAAGACTTATAATTTAGTCAGAAAAGATCCCAAATAAATATTAATCAAAAAAGAATTGTCAGATTATATTCTTTGGCTAATTACAACTAATAATCTAATCAGTTTACATTGCCAAACAATATATTGCTTTTAACAACCTTCAAAAATTCTTATCAGCAAGTGAGATGGATAAAGTGGTTAACAAAATTGCCAACAGCTTGTAAACACTTCTAGCCAACAGAATGAGCCTTCACTCATGGTAGTTTTATATGGTAGAAATTTAAGAGCTATGTGATTAATTACCTTAATAATTAGCACCAACTTTTTCTTCTAAATGGATGCTCGCCTTGGCTACCACTTCAACTGCATAAATTCTTGATATATGAGAAGATTGAATTATCCCTATTGACTAAATTAGGGCAGTAATAGTATAAAGACTATTATTTGGGTTGAGTTTTATTAAATTTAAGTTAGTTGTAAAGTCCAACAGTAAACTAGTGAACACCCTTCTTATCTTTAAAAAAAGTAATCAAGGTGGGTTGACCTTAGTACAAAGATACCACATCAAGATTTTTTTAGCCAGCACAGGCTTCAAACTTGTGTTGAAAAACCTGCACTAGACTGGAAGCAGGAATTACCCTTCCAGGATAACCATCCTTCCCTTCCTATCTTTGAAGGTATCTCTAGAATGGCTGGGAACTCTTCTGTTTTCTCTTCTATAAAATGGTAGGGAACTCTTCCCTGTTCTCTTCACGCAGAGCCTGACAGAGATCTTAATAGCCAAATACTTTAGACAGAGGATATACTATCCTTTATCTCGCTTCCTAAGAGCTAACTATACAACCATTGTAAAAAAGTCTGATCTACAAAATTTACTAAATTAACTAATTTATCAGAGAGAAAACGAGGGTAATTATAAGGAAATCAGCACTTTCACCACATTCTACCCTGCAACCTTTTCCAGGTTATTAATAAATGCTTCCCTGCATTCATCAATTTTATGGATGTTGTTTAGAAGCGTCATCAGCACTTCAACAATTTTACAAACCCCTCCTGTCAATCTGCAACAAACCCTGATTAAAAATCATATGAAATGATTTTATTAATATTAAATTTGACAACCCAAATACTTGATTATTGTTGAGGATCATCCCCTGACAAGAATTAAGCAATCCAGAATATTGATCTGATGAATCAACCATGGCGAATTACCTAATACTTTAAAAAATACCCACTGAACAATAGTTAAAATAAAAAATGATAACTTCCATATCCACTAGTGGAACTAATCCCCTAGTGAATAAAGACCTATTGTAATATATGTAGCTGGGTAATATGGGTTTATTTAAATCCCAACATATCATCTGCCTAGATTACTCAGTGATAGATAAGAACTTGGGGGAAAAGATGCCACCTCAGGCCATGATTTTTATAATTTGAAATTACTTCACAGAGTCAAATCTATTCACAATCAACGCTACTCTTGCTAATCTTTGGCAACGCGCGCACCTCTTCCTTGTTTCTTACTTGCTGCTGCCTCTCTTGAGTGCAGTTCCCACAGCATCATGCCATGCCAGAACTATATCAGTCATCCTTGCCAAAAAAAAGAGCTGGTCAACCTGTACAAACCCCAGGACAAGTTCCCAATGACTCCTTGTCATTCAATTTGTAATAACCCCTGGATGTATTCACAATGACTCCTCATTATTCAACCTAAAAACCCTAGAACGGGTTCCCAAAAACTCCTCATCTCCAAGCTCCCTGGGACTACTCACTGCAGACCCAGTTTCAACCTGAGCTGGTCCTCCAACAGCTTATTCATAGGGACTCTTTCTGGTGGATCTAGTTTTGTCCCATCCTGATCCTTCAATACTCTTTCATTTAAGCGCCTTGGGACTTCTTCCATGTGGGCCCAGCTGCAACCTGATCTGGCCCTGCCAACAACATATTCTTTTAAGCGCCTTGGAATTTCTTCCTGTAATAATTCTTCCTCCTCCTCCTCACTTGTTAGGTGGGAACACCACCAGATGCTTTTCTACAATGAATTAAAAATCAAGAATTTTTTTGTTATTTTTCCTCTTTTTCCATTTTTGTATTTTTAATTCATGTTTTTCTTATCCTTTTACTTTTTCTTATATTATTTTTATATCTTTTATAAATTTTTTTCTGAATTGCTTGCCAACCCTGATGTTCATATTGATTCCACCAATAAATCTGTGAATGATCCTGTCAGATGGCCAGGGGGAGATCACTGTTGGATTTTTGAGTTGGAAAAGAGCTCACTGGTGCTTATTTACCTCTAATCCAACAATATAAGAGGTGGGCTTCTCTCACCACTTATCTGAAAAATAATAAAAATAAATAAATACTGAAAAGGTTAGACTTATATATTTTTATTTGTGCAGCGCGGGGGTAAAAAAGAGAGTAATTACTTAATAAATCAACAATAGTATATAAAAAGTTGAGGCTCAATGTTTGGATAGCTTGGGGAATTCTAAATTAGGTAATACTTGATTTTAGCCTATTGAATCATAGAAAATTCACTTCACTTTGGCTGAATGATGGATGGGGAATTATGTTTGGCTAAGACGTACCCATGGGGTAACAATTTGATAAATTGCAGCCAATCCTCATTCAATAAAAATATTTCAACTTGGGGAACCCCCACCACGCCTATAAAAAGAGGGTGGTCCCTGCGCAGGTGCTTGGATGGACCTGGGCATGGCTAGGGATTACCGTCCAACAGACGCCCCATGGTCCGCTTTGTGGTCAGAGTAATCTGACTGTTGGCTATTGATTTAGTTGCCCGTAGAGGATTCAAAAGCATGTTACCCTGATTTGTGGGGTTCTACCAAGAATTGGCCAGGGTCATTTGCCCAACTAAATTGTTATTTATCATTAAAATCATTTTCCTCATTGTCACAGACTCATAAAAGTCTGACATTTCCTCTATTTGGCCAAGTTAAACCAACAACATTCTTATTCTGAAGCCTGGGAGGCAAATGTCTGACAATCACTGGCAGCTCAAGAAATTGAAGGCAGGTCTTCACAATTTGCAGCGCTGGACATGAATTTCTCCATTAGAATAAAATATGTACTCTATAATATTAGATAAATAATAAACTCAGCTGTAATAAGTGCTTTATTTTGTAGATAAAAGTAATTATATCACTTCTGGAACTATAAATAGGTTCAGGGTTACAGGGAATTTGTGAATAATGATTTCAGTTCTGAAGTGAAACACTATCCCACCACCTGTAAGGTCAGCTGAGCTTCTTGATCTATTAGTAATGCTTTTATAGCTACTGCTGATGGTATCATGTGGGGTAGATTTAAGGGGGAGAAAAAGGGATCTTGTTGGGTAAAGAGATTCCTTGGAAGTGCAGCATAAGAGAAGGATTCTGGCGCTCATGGTTTCCTTTGAGCCAGGTGGTAGTTTCTTGAGCTCTCTGAATGATAAGGCCTTAGTTGAATGGATTGATGAATTTAGAAATGGTATTGATATTAGATAAGCAAGAGAGAATAAAAAAGAGCTGTTTAATTGAATTTGGAGTAATTCAAGCAGTACTTCAAATTCAAAATTTAAAATTTAACATGAAATTAATCAAAATTTGGGACTTTTGGGTCCATTTGGGAATCTCAATAATTAAGTCATGAATATCATTGTCAGTTGATATTCTCCCCAGTACAAGGCTTTCATGTTGTTTAGGGAGAGTCCTGACAGATCCCATACTCAAAAATAAATTTGGTAACTGTTATAAAATTGGCAGTATCAATAGATACGCCGGCGGACTTTTCACAGGGTTTGACCCACTGAGCAATCAGGGCCAATAATATGAAGATCATTGTCCTTAAAGCAACAGAAAATAACTTAATATAAAATATGGAGCACTTTCTCCCGCAACCTCTTTTATCTAATCTGCTCAATATCGCGGATTATCCTGTTCTGCTTTTCTTCTACTTACTTCAAAACGACCCTCCTCTTGATCGCCCATCTCACTTATATTACAGAGGCTTGGTTGATACCACTCTCATAGCTTGGATTATTCAGTTCCACCAAATCTCCTTGCTTCAGCTGGTTATTCTCAAAATGCTATCGCCTTAATTGTAGGAGATTTAAATTGTGATTGTCAAATGTCAACATTGCCTTATTTTAGAGGCAAACCAATATAAAATCATTATATCCAATATAACTCAATAAACTCAATATCGCCTCATTCCAAAGCGCTTAAATTACCATTACTGGTTTGATTCCAGTGGATTCCATTCATTTCGCCATATTGACTTAGGGTTTATTGTCCATTCATATTGGAACCGCGACATTACCCCCTCTTTGACTGGACAATGAGGCTCCTATTGCTTATATGCTTGGAGGAATTTTGCATACACTCGGTTAATGATCTGACCACTAACAGGGTCCTTAATAGTATATGTGTCAACACCAGTTTTCTCAATGACTTCAAAACAGACCAATCCATATACTAGCCAGCTTGTGTTTCTACCCAAATCCATGTTGGTCATGGAAGAGAACCATCTCACCATCCTTAAATGTTGCCAGCCGCTATGATGTACCTTATTGGTGGCCTGATTCCTAATCTTCTTGACTAAGCTGAAGGAATATGCTTCAGTTTGCAGTCTGATCAGAATTTTCGCAAGGTTTGTCAAATAGCAGTGGGGTTCCACTCCACCTGTGTCCTCTACACATGAATAAAGTAACGCCGGAAGTGCCAGGTGTCAGCTGTTAGTAGTTGGAAGGGACTCTTCCCCGTGGCAGAATGATAACTAATGTTATAGGCAAACACGGCAGTGGAAAGAAGAGAAAGCCAATCAGAAGGGCGATCCGTTACTAGTTTTTGTAGTATGTTCACCAAAGTTCCATTCACCCATTCAACCATTCCATTTGACTTGGGGTGGTATGGGTCATCAGAACTCTGCAGATACCCATAAGCTCATTTAGTTTGGGGAGGATGTGTGAAGTAAAGTTGGTTCTGCTATCAGTGAGAATGAACTGAGGGCAACCATGGCGCTGAATAATGCATTCCATTATGAACTTGATCACTGTAACTGCTCCCAAATCCCGTATTGCCCTTACCTCAACCCACTGGGTCAAGTGGTCAATAGCCACCAGAATGTACTTATAACGGTTGGCTCCTGTTGGCAAGGGACCAACGACATTGAGGGAGACCGTATGTCAAGCGAAATGTGGTTTTAATAACTGATATGATGTTTTACGGTGGAATGGCTTCTCCACTTGGCACTGATGGCAACAGGAAATAGTTTTGAGCACATCAAAACTCATACTTTCCCAATAGTATCGTGGGTGTAACAACTCCGTAGTCTTATGCACGCCACCATGCCTGACTGACCTTTGAGCGCTCATAATGATTTCTGGCCTTGCGGAGGGCCGCGTAAAATTCACCGTAGAATTGCCAATTTGTTTGTACAGTTCTCCATTCCATTGGAAGGTATTCGTGCGCAGTTCATTTAACACTTTGATTACTTGGGGTGGTTCATCGTCATACTTTCCTCTGAGCATCTTGTTATACATCACATCGCTGAGGTCTGCCATCACTGCAACAGTTGGCAATTGAGATAAGCAGTCAGCGCTCTGATGCTTTGCTCCTAGCCAATGAAGAACTTTGAAATCATAAGCTTGCAGCTTAAGAGCCCATTGGGCTAGCCGCCCCTCAGGCTCTTTCAAGTTCTGCAACCAGCGCGATGATGCATCATCTGTTACAACCTTAAACTTTATTCCGTGCAAATAGACTCAGAAATGTTTGTATGCATAAATCACCGCTAAGCACTCTCACTCAGTTATAGTGTAATTTCTTTCATGGCAATTCAAGCTACAACTGCAGTATGCCCAGGGTGCTCCCCTTATCGTCCTTCTGAGACAGGACTGCCCCAATAGTGGAAAGTGATGCATCTGTCTGCACTATAAATTCCTTATTGAAATTAGGGTAGCGTAACACAGGCGCAATAATTAGCACCGTTTGGAGTGTATCAAAGGCAGATTAGCCGTTCCATCCATTCAAACATGGCATCCTTCTTTAGTAGCTCAAACAGTTGACCTCCAATGCAACTGAAATTGGGTTTGAAGCATCAATAATAGCCCACTATCCCCAAAAACACCTGAATTTCTCGCTTACTAACTGGCTTAGTCATCTTCTGGATAGCCTCCACCCTGGCGAATTGGGGTCTCAGTCCAGTTGCATCCACCACAAAACCGAGGTACTCCAGCTGGTCCTTGAAGAAGTGGCATTTTTTGGGCTTGATCTTAATATTGGCCTCAGCAAGTTGGCGAAATACCTCTTCCAAATGGGTAAGGTGTTCAGTAAATGTGCGAGAGAAGACATTAATATCATCAAGGTACATTAGTACACACGACAGCTTCAGATCGCCCAGAATGGTGTCCATTGCTCGTTGGAACGTAGCTGGGGCATTACTTAGCCCTTGCAGCATCCGAGTTAGCTGGAAAAGCCCTTTGGATGTAAATATGGCGCATTTTTCTTGTTCTGTCGCGGGCAACTCAATTTGCCAATAACCAGATATCAAGTCCATTGCTGAGAAGTAGCGAGCTCCACCCAACTGATCTGGTGCATCATCAATCCGCGGCAAAGGGTATGAATCTTTCTTGGTGACACTATTGAGCTTCTGGTAGTCAATTACTATGCAGTTAGTACCATCCTTCTTTTTAACAATTAGGACAGGTGATGCCCACGAACTCTTAGATGGTTTGAGCATCCCCTGCTCTAGCAGCTTGTCAATTTCCTCAGTGATGACTTCTTCAGCCGCCCTTGATTGGTGGATTGGCTGAGACTTGATAGGGGGATGATCCCCAGTTTCTAGTCGATGAACAACCCCCCCCAAGCGCACTTCAAATCATGATTGTCTACCACAAAAACCTCTTTATATTTTTGAAATAAAGCTTCCACCCAATCCTTCTGATCTTCTGATAATTTCATAAGATTCTCCCGTGGCACAACTGCCATTACCCTGGGAGGCAGCTCAATGGGCAGACCAAATTCATTTAAGGAACCAAACTTATGAACCTGGTTGATCTCCTCAACTGGGTTCAGATGTAAATATGCTATAATCTGATGACAGCGGATTTGGAGTGGTCCGCTCTGAAGATTTGCTATCAATATCTTGATTTCCCCATGGCCTGGAAGTATGATGCCTGGAGCCACGTGGGGCTCAAGCCGCGATTGCTGATAAGGGAGATGATCTCCCTGTAAAGCCCAGCCGGCACTTCCACCTCTAACTCAGTGTCTACTATTACTTGGTGTCCAGAGGGAATGGATATAGCTCCAGCTGCTCTAAGCGGTAGTCCCTGATATTCATATATCTGATGGGGAAGGGCCAGAGTTTTCACTTTTAATTGATGATAGCGCACTGGAATCACCCCATCACTGTAGGCAAGGTTGATTTGTCCCATATGCACTGAATCCTTTGGCACTCCTCTGGAGGTAAAATAAGTTGGGATCCGCTGTCCCAAAATAGCGAGGGTCTCTTCCATCATGTCAACGACAGCTCCATAGTGTCGCATAAAAGCAGTTCCAATTAACAGATCATAGTGGCTATTTGGTAGTACTACTGCTGGAGCCACCACAACAACAGATCCAAACCGCAAGGGAAGTGCGCTATATGCTCCTTCATAGACCGTGGTTTCCGCCCCAGCAGTTCCATACACCATCCGGTGGTCTATGTCAGGTTTCAAAAAAACTTTGCCACCAACTTAGTGGAGACAATGTTAACAGGGGCACCCATATCAATTATAGCATGTACTCGGGTTTTGGCTACCACGATGTCACAGTAAGTGCACTCTGAGTAAGATGAATGACAATTATTTACTATGTGTACATTCAGTGGTTCACATTTTCCCAGAAAATTTACAATACTTGCACCAACTGTAGGGTACTTTGTTATAATAGCATCCACTGGAAAGGCGACCTCTACTCATTTTAAAGACAACGCAACTGCAAATGGTTATAGCTGGTCTGATAGACTTTGGTCAAACATTTGGCAAGTGTAAGGCTTTGGCTGCTCTGGAAACCTTGTGTTCGCCATTTCTTTGACTTGTATTTGAGACAGCACATTTACTCCCCCAACTGGCTGTTGGTAGAGGGAGGTATCGTCATACTGGGAGGCTTCTGCTGCAATTAACACAGTAGCTTCAGGTGGGATGTATTAATTTGAGATAGCGGAAGTAGAGAGTCCCATCTCTACTCCGCTCCGACTTTTCCCTGATAGCTTTGATCCTGTGGTATGTAAGGGATCTGTCAATTAAGGCACCATCGTCCCATGTGCTCAGTGTGACCACAATTATAACAACTTACTCCATATGTCCTACGTCTGTGCTTAATATAAGCTGGCCCACTTGGAAGGGTATTAAAAAGATGATCAGCGTAACCAGACCCACATTAGTAGAACGTCTGCTGTCAATCAGCATATTTAGGGTCAAAGTAGTAGTTGATCAGTTGTCGATTGGCAGATATGGGATAGATGTTGGACTGTGGTGAGTAACCTGGCGAAACCTGTACCAACTGATTGATTCCCCCCACAAAAATAGGTCATTAATGGCAACAGTGCGAATCTGTTCAATGTTGAGTGGCAGAAAAAATACAGCTAAGCGACGTACAAACTGAACAAGTTTAAGAAGAGGTACATCAGGCTCCAACAAAGGGGCCATGACATTGAAAAGCTCAGGGTATGGTTTTACCGCAGAGGACATAGCAATGCACACATCAAACTCAGATAAGATCCCTGCCCTGATCAACACGTGGCCTCCGCCATAAAATGCTCAGCAAATGCAGTGAAAGTCTCAAAAGCTGAAACCCAATAATCAAGAACTCAGATTTTTGCTGCAACATTTTTGCAGTTCCACCAAACAACTTTAGCACCATCTTCTTAATGTCTTGATAGGTAACAGAACTATCTGGAAGATAGCAAACGACTTGATCAGCACTTCTGACATCCAAGGTTGAGACCAACAGTTTTTCCCTTCGCCAATCAGAGGTTCCTTCAGTTGCAAACTCAAATCATCAAAAGAACCCATGAATATTTCCATCATGATCAAATGGTGGAAGATTGTCACAGCAAACTTTTTGAACCAGCTCATCTTGTTTTTGAGCACAGTGTCCAAGGCAAATTTCAATTCCTCATATGCAACATCCCCAGCATCTTGTGCAGATTCCCTATCAAAGCAACTGGACTGTGGAATAGCAGGCAACTGTGTTTTATTATTTTTATAACTGATAAATGGGCCCCCTGTAGTGAGCACCACTGTTATAAAATTGGCAGTATCAATAGATACGCCGGCGTACTTTGCACAGGGTTTGACCCACTGAGCAATCAGGACTAATGATATGAAGATCGTTGTCCTCAAAACAACAGAATTTAATTTAATATAAAATATGGAGCACTTGCTCCCGCAACCTCTTTGTTTAATCTGCTCAATCTCGCGGATTCTTCCTGTTCCGCTTTTCTTCTACTTACTTCACAACGACCCTCCTCTTGATCGCCCATCTCACTTATATTACAGAGGCTTGGATGATACCACTATCATAGCTCGGACTATTTAGTTCCACCAATTCTCCTTGCTTCAGCTGGTTATTCTCAAAATTGCTATTGCCTTAAATTGTAGGAGATTTAAATTGTAATTGTCAAATGCCAACATTGTCTTATTTTAGAGGTGAACCAATATATAATTTATATATCCTATATAACTCGTTAATCCCAATATCGCCTCATTCTGAAGCACTTAAATTACCATTAATGGTTTGATTCTGGTGGATTTCATTCATTTTGCCATATTGACTTAGGGCTTATCGTCCAGTCATATTGGAATTTTGACAGTAACATTATGTCTATCCAATTTTTCAGGATGTGATCATTTTCTCAGCATTTCTTGGCTCTCTCATTAATTGACTAACTTAAGATCAAGCAACTTTATCCACCATTTCTGGATTAATCACTTTCCATTTTGATCTCATCTACCGCCTCAGGACTTCTCACAGAAGACTCAATTGCAACCTGAGCTGGTCTTGCTATCTTTCTTCATTACAGGCAGATATCCAAAGAACAGGTTCCCTTCCAGTGCTAGATTTTTCCTCATCTAGACTGCAAGGTTCTTTTCCTAAATTTTGAGCAGCTTCTTCCTCCTCCTGAGGCAGCTTAAAATTCACATTTCTTTGCAAGATTTCCCACTATTTTGGGTGGCCAAATGTCCCTTTGCTACACTTTTTTGATGGTGATTAGTTGATTTATCACTTCAATAAGATCAATCAGGGTTTTTCCACATTATAGCTTGATTCTGCTGATCAGCGACTTTTTCAATACTCTTTGTATGTTGTCTTCTATTCAAACATAGTTTGAACATTCTCATCCAGAATTTCCTCATAAAATTGATTGGTCATATCAAAAGTTGCTCCCAATATCTTGAGATAATCTATCATCTGTGAGGTAGAAATTTGTTGTACCAGCGCCAATGCCATAGTGCGATGCAAGTTTTTATAGGGCTGAAGTGCGCTTGCATTATAATCCATGTATCAAAATATGATAGCATTTTCGCCCCATCCAGGATCTGCAACTCCTGGTAAAAATGATTGTCAAAAGCAGTCAGAGTGTTGTCCTTTCTAAATTGTATTCCCATAAACTCATGTTTATAGTTGAGCACTCTGGTAGGTCTTCTGAACTCCAGCATAATTGCTTACTTTGCTTCAGAGTCCAACCAATTGTCCCCATTAAGGTGGGTAACACCAGACTCTGGCGATTGGTGTCAATGCAGTTAATAGGTGGTTAACACTTTTTGGTGGTCTGCATATCCGCCCATTGTCATCTCAAAAAATTGGAGAAACGCTAATGCGTTATCTGAGGAAACGCGGGCAATTTTGGCATATCTCAAAACTCTTTGATCACTTCATTAGCAAAAAACCCTACCTGATAGCCTGACTAACATTTCGTGTAGCTTTGGGAGTAATTTCTGACATAATAATGAATTTCCAGGCATTTTTCTTGATGGGGGTACCTTTCCAAAAAAAATTCAGGTGTAATCTATCAGCTTTGTTTGCCTTCAATTAAGAGCAATCACACTTGTGTTTCTCTAATTCCTTGATATGCTTCCACATGCGCGTCATATCCTCTTGAACCTAGCATAAATGTTCACTGTCCACTTCATGTTCAGTCATAAGGAATAGAATCTCCTTAATTAATTCTCCCTCCTTTTTGCTTCAAGGAGGAAATCTTCTTGCAGCGGTCATTATGACTATTCTGACTAGCTCAGCCTCTTACTTGGCTTTTACCACCCTTTTCCCCAAGGCATCAAGATTGGCCTGTGCCACTTAGTTTAACATGTTCTGATTGACGGTCTTCAGCTCCATTCATAGTTTCTTAAATTCACTCATTACTAAAAAATATATTAAATTTGACTTCTTTCATTTTTTTACTCAAATTCTCTTAATTCAACTACACCCTGTAGTGAGCACTGATGTATAAATTGGAATATATGTTCTCAGTTACCCTTGGTAATTAAACACTAACTGTATCTTCTAACTGGGATGCTCCTTGGCTCCCACGTTTACTGCACAAGCTCTTGATATATGCGTTGATTGAATTATCCTTATTGAATGAATTAGGGCAATAATAGTATAAAGACTATTACATATGTTGAATTTATTAAATCCACGTTTAATGTGAAGTCCAACGCTAAACTGGTCCACAAGCTTCCTATCTTTGAAGATATCTCTGATATAGCAGGGAATTCTTCCCATCTATCTTATCTAAAATGATAGGGAACTCTTCTCTATTATCTTACACAGAGCCTGGCGGAGATCTTGATAGCTGTGTACTTTAGACAAAAGATATCCTATCCTTAAGCTCTTATCCTAAGATCCAACTATACAACTAATGTATAAAAGTATAAACTAAAAAGTAATTGCTAAATCTGTTTACTTTATTTGAGAGAAAAACAAGGGTATTTTTAGGTAAATAGGCACTTACACCGTCTTCTAGACCTGCACCCTTACTCAGGTTATCCTTAATGCTTCACACATTCATTAATTAACCTGGAAGTTGTTTTAGAGCGTCTTCAGCACTTCAACAACTTCACATATACCTCCTAATAAATGGCGACAAGCCTTGATCAATTCATATGTAATAATTAAAGATCAATAAAAACATGACAACCTAATCACTCGCTTATTGTCAGGGATCATCCCCAAAGATAATTAAGCAATCCAGTGTACAAATTTAAATGATCAAAATGACAAATTACCTTATACTTTTAGTACAATTTCACTGAACAGCAGTTATCATCTGAAGATGATAACTCCTATTCACTAGCGGGACTAACTCCCTAGTAAATAAGAACCTATTGTAATATAAGTTGATGGGTAATATGGGTATATCAAAATCCCAACATATATCTTGAGTAAGCAAAAGCTTGAGACTTCATTTAGCTAAGTTTCTCATCATTTGTAATATAAATTTTTGTAAACAAATGCGGTCTGTGTGTTCATAAATTAAATGTATCAAACAACCATGGTTCAAAACTATATGTGTAATTTTTATCCCTGTCAATGTAATGTCTGAACCCTAATATGCAATTCCTAGGGATTCACTTGGGCCTGCTTGGCTTTAACACAACTTTTATCTACAGTGAACCTAAGGTCAGGGAGGGTGGCCAACTTGACTCCTCTAACCTGGCCCATCTCCTCCATATCCTTGAAAATTACTTCCACAATTATATCAGTCAACCATGACACAAGGGGCTTGGCACCACTAGAGACAATGCAGTAGAGGATGGGGTTTGAGCCATAGGCTGAGAGCTAACATCAACCCCTCCTAAAACACATGAGGTAGAAGGTGAGATGGGATGTTTGCAAGATCTCACCACTCTTGTGGTGTCTGCAGATAGGCTAGTATAAGTCAATGGGATGGGAGTATTTATATAGAAAGTTTGGGTTCTGTCAAAGTGGCAGCATTCTTGGCATAGGTAAGCTAATTCAAAATATTAAAGGCAAATGTTTATGTGTATGTTTGATGTTCAGTCAAAACTATGGCACGTAGAGTTGAAAATTTTATATAGGTGGATGGGAGGGGGTCCGTGTGCACCTTGAAGCCAGGTTTTGTTTTTTGATAGATAAAAAATTTTTATGTAACAATTTAAAAGTTTACTTTTAATGACAATTGGTATATTGTTACAACTGAGCAGTTTATAACTGGTTAATTCATTAGTTTGTATGGTTTTGTAAGCGGTTGGTGGTCATTTGGCTTTTTACCAAGTTTATTTTAATAGTAGTAAGTGATTGGTAATTTAATGTTTTAAATGGGGGTTCCAAGCAGTGGGTGGTTTTAGGTTGATTCAATAGGTCCAGTTGGCAATGGTTGGACAATTGTGAGTATATTTTGTCTAATTTGATGGGTTTGATTACTCCTAACCTTAATGATGGCCATCTACAAATTAATATAAACTAATATAAGTAATATTATCCATTAAATTATACGCACAAACTAAGCTGATTAAAGTGGGATAATGAAATGTGAAAAACCTAAAGACAATTGATAAAAAACTGCTTTTCAACGATCTTAATGAAATTGACCTCTTGAACTCATTCTTAAAATGATGGGGTTATTGATTAAATTGTATAGACACAAAAAATGCTGGATAAATTAAATAATCTTATATATCTATAATAAGTAATAACTGGCGTCTTACCATGAATAAAAAGAATATAGAAACTAGTAGGTAATTTTATAGATGTGGGTGAAGATATGGCTACCTATTAGTATCAATTTAGCAATTAAAAGGGTGGTGTCGGACATTCTCCTTTTTGATCTAAGAAAAAAGAATGTTGGAGGTATTAGTGTTCCTGATTCTGCTACTATAATTGGCCCATCACCTGCCAAGAATTTTATATATTGTGGATATCAGTGATATGAGTACCCACAGTGAAAAGACCCTAGTGGATTCCCGGTGGAATCCTAACAACTGGAAAAATATGATTTATCATAAAAATTGGCTTAAAAAGGTAATAATTAATAATAGGAATACTCTGAATCCTTGGTCAAATTTGAGGAGTATACTATCGCATGGATCTGAACCTCTGCAAGGCAAGAAGATTTTACCTGTCAATGATTGGGTGTGAGTTAACCAATCATTGCCATCTGAGTCTAACCATTGCTGAGGTGCAAAGATTTTACTTGAGGATGATAGGGTAAAAATTAGCCAATCATTACCATCCAAGTCTGACCACCGCCGAGGTGCAAAGATTTTACTCACTGGTGATTGGTCACAATTCATCAAATTGTTACTGCACAGGTCAGTTTTGCCTTTGAAAAATTTTTATCTTTAATCTGATAGGCCAAAAGCCTATATTCCCTAATTTAGATAACTGAGCTTTTCATTCTTTTGCCTCAAATACCCCTGGTCTCAAAAGTCAAACTAGTTTAAATAGGAAAAAAAGTATTGAGAAAGGGACCTTTCCTGGTTTTGCCCTGCCTGTATAATAAAAAACATATAAAACCTTAATAAGTGTTATTTTATACTTTTATTAAAAAGTAAATATTTCACTTTAATATATTATTTGTGGCATCCATTGGCGGATTCCACAGGTGGAAGATTAAGTACAGCGGTGCAAAAGTGGCAGTGGCAAGCTCAATTATTGCTTTATCATCATATGGGAATAACCTCCCATAGTTGACATGGAGGCAAAATCAAGTATTAGACTGATGTAGGGTAAGAGGATGGGGCAAATTGGGTGGGCATGCATGAGGTGGAGCGCAGAATGCCTTGGAGAGATATAATGGCAAATGATTTTTTGAAAAAGTTAAATTAGTCTTACCACGGTTTTCTGTAGGGCAGACAAATCTGGGGATAGTTCACCTTTGCCCCATACTGGAGCAGCTGGCGGTGGACCTGAGTTAATAGTTGTTGGAGGGTGTCTCTGTGGTACAGTTAAAGTAAATTTTTTATAAAATTTGTTCATAAAGTGAGATTGGGCGGAAAGATGTTTTTAGCTTTTATATATTGATTCATATTTTCATATAAATTTTGAATATAAATTTTTTTAAAGACTATATTTATTTGAGAAATAAACACTCCAAAAGGCATACACAAACCAAAACTTGTGTATGTAAGTTTTTAGTTTAGAATAAATGATACTTCAAATATGATTCTTAAAATCAATATAGTTTTTAAAATATATTTTTCTATTAAAATCTGATGTTATACATAGAACAGTATATAATTTTATAGATAGTTTATTATTAAGTACCTATAAACCAAAAAGTTCCTTCATTCCAAATTTTAAGTTACAAGCTTATATGGTTTAGGATCTATTATGAGAATTCTCTTATATAAAATAAGTATCCATATTTGTAAATTTTTTGGTTTGAGAAAATTTTACTTGAACCCCTTAACTACTCAATTACCATAAACTCAAGCGGCATATATTTTGCAAATTTAATGAATGTAGTTTTTTTGATTTTTCAGATTGATTTCAAAATACCTCTTTTCAAATTTTAATAAATTTAAAATAGAAATTTGGTAAGATAAAATTTTAACTGCTTCTTCCCATATCAAATCCTTGGTTGGAAAATTACAAGTCTAATGTATCAAAAAGAATATTTCAGAGGTAAATGATGAAAATATCAACCAAAAGACCCTGGTCAATTCCTGGTGGGACCCCTCTAATTGGGGTGACACTTTTACTAGTACTTCTTAGGAAAATACCATGATATTGGGTAGTCATATTGCACAAACTATGTGTCAGAAAAATGGGATTCCATCGGAAGCTTCTCCCCAAGCTACTTCTAATTTTTTTAAAATGTACACTGTGGAGATCAGCCCCTTTTAAAGGGTTGGAAAGGGTCCAGAAAGGTGCTAAAAATTTTCTGCCAACTAACTGGGTAGATATATCAAAACCTTACTGCACAGATCTATCTTACCTGCCCTCCATTGACATCTCATCAAAGAAAAGTGAGTCTCCTGAGCTCTGATAGGGTAGATCCCAATGTTTCCTAATTTTGATGCACCTAACTTAGAATGAATTTCTCATCCAACTCACTTTTGACCTTAAGATGATTTAAATACTAAGCATCCCAATATTGAAGGTTTTTTTGGTCCCCCTCACCACATATAATAAAAAACACTTAAAAATCCAACTTTTTAGTTTATTAGGCTTTTTTTTTTTTTATAAGTGGTAAGAAAACCCTCTGAAGCAATTATTCTGGAAGTAGAGATTACTACTTCTCCTGCAGTAATTATTGTTGAAAATTTAGGTAAAAACGCACCAGCAAGCACAATGATAACCTAAAATCCAACATGTGATGCTCACTACAGGGGGCTATACACTACAATAAATTTCTTAAAAAAAGGAGCTTGGTGGGGAAACTACCCCTCACAACCTCCCTGCTTCATCTGAGTCTAAGATAACTGCATTAGAACTACAGCTAGCTTGTGCATTGTCCTAACCTAAAAAAGCTCAAGCTGCACCCATCCCAAGGGATTTATGGAGCCTCACCCACCATTCACAAACCCCCTTTCAGGGACAAGTTTATCCTGGGCGGGGGAAGTATTGAAACCTTCTTCTTTGTTATGAATCTGCAATGGAAGGAGCAGCTGGGCAGCAAAATTCAAAAATATCCTTCCCTGCTTGAGTCATATGGCTCAGGAGATAATGGTTCACACTATGACCACACTTAGCACCTGAGCGGAAGTGAAACAAACACTCATTGACTAATTTGGCTCCCTAAAGAGTTTTTAAAGGCAAAAACAGGTCTTTATGTGCCTTAGCCTGAAAGAGAGGGAATTGATCACCTCTTTTATTGAGCTTTCATATAAAAGCTCAACCTCTGTTGCTTGTCAAACTGTTACCTTTAGATGATGCCACTGCTGCTATCATGGATGGCTTGGAGTCTCATCCCTATTTAACAATGCATATCTCTGCAATCAAGCGCACCTTCCAAAAAGTACAAGATATTAAAGATGCTCTGCTAGCAGTAGTTGATTTTCATGAACTTAAACTTATGCAAAGAGCTATGAGGTGAGATCAGCTCTGACCCCTCCAGCCACTTCAATGGCTATCTCCCTCTAGAACTTTGTTTCTGAAGAGCTGCGTTGACAAGATGCGCCTCCACCATGTGAGAATAGCCCAAAAATACTGGCCATTATGGGTCAGTGCTTCCCTTCGTCTTCAGCTCAAAAACCCAGTTGGTGAAAGCAGTCATCCCATTGCCTTGCCCATCTTTTTCTCCAGAACGGCCTTCCCAAGTGGTTCCAAAGCCTTCTCCTAAGCCTAAAATCCTCTCCCAGGTGCCATTCGCCCCCAGTAACAATGGGTTAAATTACCAGGTCACAAAAGCTAAACCGCCTATTTCAATAAAGCTCACAGCCACTGATTGACCAAAAGCTGGAATATTTAAAGCATCCACCTTAACAACAATATCTCCCTTGACCTCTATTCATATAACTCTACTCTGAAACCTGTCTCCATGAGTAAAAACAAACCCCCTACTTTTGAAGGTCGAAAATTGAGCCATGACAATTTCAACGCCTCCCCCAAAAGTTAATAAGGTGGAGGAACAACCCCAGGACCTATCATCCCATAAGGGAAGTCCTAAACCTACCTCACCCCCTATGGGCTCCCTAACATGCATTGATAACCCCTCTGATGAAGAATCTGAAGGGGTGGCGAAAAAATGGGTCATTATGTTTTGGAGCCCAGGTGATATGGAGGTGCCCAACCAATTGAACCTGGAGAGAGTGAATTGGGATAAAATCCCCCATCAAACTTACCTACAAAAAGTGTTAAAGTTCTTGAGACTATTGACACCTCTAGTGACTCTTACCATTTCATTGCCACATTTATAAATCTACCCAGTGTGTTCATACCCTGTAGTCAATCCAAGAGATACCCTGAAACTGCTAAAAGACTTGCCTATAATTTACATCTTAAAGAGGTCCTCGCTTTTCCCTCCAACTTGGGTGGAACTTTAACTAAAGTGGAGGTCGTCATTAATGGAGTTTGGGTTAGGGCTATCCTTGACAATGGGTCCCCGGTGAATGTGGTGTCAACAAAACTCATTAAAAAGGTTAAGCTGTCCCCAGACCTTGACTAAAACCAGGGGTTTGGAACTTCTGATCCAGCTAACACCCAAGCTATTGGAGCCTACTCTTCTATGCCCATTTGTTTTTAGAAGCTCATTTTTTCAGCCCCAGCGGTGGCCTTAGCCAACAATACCTATGATCTACTTATTGGTACACAGTTTATTCTTAAATATGAAGGTCTTATTAACTTGAAGCAGGGCTATCTTTCTTTGCTTAACTATGAGGTTCCTCGATTCTGACCAATGATGAGCTTAATGAAAAAGATTAGGCTTGCACAGTTGAGTTTCCCTCTTCCACCTTACCCTTAAATTACACCATGGCAGGAAGTTATATAAAAATGTTGCATCAATCAGTGGACGCCCTAGAGGGTATCCCTTTCTATGCCTCTGAAGAGGTAGTTACTAAAGTGGATGAACAACAGGTAGTTGACACTAAAATCACCTTACAAATCCCCCACAACTTCTTATTACCTAATCAGCATTGATGGAGTTAGCCCTCTAACGCCCAGAGTATTGCCAGGCGTGCTAGGCCCCGCTTATCAATGACCTATTTATCTCCTTCTGGGGAATCTCACCACAAAGGACATGGTCGTCAAGAATCATCAGGAGATCATAAGAGGCCTTCTGGTCCCTAGTGAGGACATCAAGCAAGTCCACTGTATTGGGTCTATGGCTGATATGGGCTTGCCCACCAACCAGTCAATATGTACTTTACCTACCGTTCATATCTCTGAGCACCTAACCCCAGCAGAGCTTGACAAGCTCCACACTCTACATGAGAACTATAGCGACATCCTCTCTACCTCCAATATTGACTATGGGCACATCAAGGGTTATACTCACACTATGGACTTTAGTGATGCTCACCCTATCCACTCCAAACCCTATTGCAAATCCAAAGTTGAGGAGCTACAGATACGGACGGAGCTCAAACAGCTGCTGGACGCTGGGCTGCTGGTGCCATCCCAAAGCCCTAGGATCGTCCCCTCTTCTACTTATAAAGAAGAAAAACGAAGTTCATCAGTTAGTTATGGCTCACTGTAAGCGTAGCAACCTCACCAAGAAGGACAGCTACCCCATCCCTCGTATTGATGACGCTTTAGCCCAACTCTCTGGGTCCAAGTTCTTTTCTGTTATGGACTTGACTAGTGATTATTAGCAGATGGACCTTTCTCCACAGGATCAGGAGAAGCGCGCCCTTATCTTTAGTGAGGGCCTATTTCAACCCACTCAGTTACCCTATGGGTTATGCAATGCGCCTGCCACTTTTCAGAGGGAGATGGATCATATTCTTCAGGATCTCAAGCTGAGCTGTGTGATTGTCTATCTCAATGACATCACAGTTTTTAAGACCTTCAGCGAGCACTTCACACACCTAAAAGAAGATTTTCAACTGTTGCAGGAATTTAACATCAAGCTAAAGCCCTACAAATGTACCTTCTTCCAAAAAAAGTTGCATTTCCTTTGACACGCTATCTCTCAAGATGGGATTCAACCTCTCCAAGACAAAATTGAAACAATATTTAATATGCCTGCGCCCAAAAGCCCTTTACGACATACAGGTATTTTTAGACAAGATAGGGTACTATCATCAATTCATCCCCAAGTTCGCCCAGCTTACTGAGCTCCTTGTACGTCTCTTGGCTAAAAATACCCCTTTCCATTGAGATGCTTAACAAAAAGCCGCATTTGAGACCCTGAAAAAATTACTGCAATGAAGGCCAAACCTCCACCACCCTGACTATGGCAAGTCCTTTATGTTGTTCACGGATGCCTCTGACTATGCTGTTGGAGCCATCTTGGCTCAATTGGATGAGCATGGAGTTGATCATCCTGTGTCCTACTTCAGCAAGATGCTCTCAGAAGCCGAGCGTAATTACAGCGTCACTGAGAAGAAGTGCCTGGCTGTCTTGATTGCTGTAAAGTACTATTGCCCTTTCTTGTATGGGACATCATTCAAAGTAGTTATGGACCACGCCTTCTTGAAGTGGTTGCAGAATATGAAAGATCCCACTGGGCGGTTGGCTCACTGGGCTCTTAATCTCAAGCAATAATTATGATCATTGAGCATTGAGCTGGAACACGCCATATGAACGTTGATGGGTTGACATGGCTTCCTGTCCTTCATCTTGACAATAGCAAATCCAAGAGTTTGCATGACCTCCTAATAACTTCTGACGTTTGGGCTGATAAAGATGAACCAGTACAAAAGATGTTAGCACAACACTTCCACAACACAAAGGTGGAGAGTGGGAAATTATATGAGAAAGTAGAATATATGGGTTGCCCTATCTCCAGCTGTCAGAGCGGGTACCTGTCATCTTGGAGTCTCACACTATCATGGGGCATGGTGGAGTATGCAAAACCTATGAGTGGGTAAAAGAGCGGTACTACTGGGGGGCATTATGGAAACCATAACTGAAGTCTTGTATGCCTTTCTGACCTGTAAAAAACAATTCAGCTTTCAAGACCTGATATCAGTATCAACCCACATCTCCCTAACAAATTTTCCACACCATAAGTTTGGATGTGGTAGGTCCTCCACCTCAGACCACCGATGGTAATTGTTACATCTTGGTCAGAATTGAAAATTTTACCATATGAGTTGAAGCTGTTGCTCTCCCAGCTCAGACTGCTAAGGCCACTGCCACCTTCCTACATCAATATATCTTTATGCGGCATGGTTGCTCCCAGGTCCTCCATTGTAATAATGGGAAACATTTTACCTCCCAAGTGGTAAAGCTCCTCACCACCTCCATGGGAGCACAACTCTTCTCAGCCCCCTATAACCCATCCACCAATGGTGCCATAGAAAGAGCAAATGGGACCCTGGTCTCTATAAATTGGAAAATGGCCAACTCAGACCCCCTTCACTGGGATCTTTACTTACCCAGTGCCCTCATGGCCTACCATATCAGTTATCATCAGATCCCTAAGATGTCTCCATTCCATGTGTTATATAACCGAGAACTTGGGGTGCATGCTTTAGTAGACAAATGTTTTCTCAGCTAGGACTGGTCTGGATCAAGCCATGAAGAAGTCGGCGCAGCACATCATCCAGTAACAGTTTGAGGCAATGACCAATTTAGCGAAAACTTTTAAGAGCCAAGCAGATAATGAGTGTAGGAATCCAGCTTTCTTGTGCTCGATGGTGCTTACGCTGCTGGATCCCACAAAAGCTTTGATAAAATAATAAAATAAACTCTAATAAAAACTTAGTTTTTTATAAGGTTTTTATTAAAAAGCGCGTGGTAGTAAAGGAAAAGCGATTGCCTCAATATCTGACCAATCCATATTTAAACAGTATCAAGGGTTGGAGGGAATTTACTAGTAAGTTCATTACATCTTGTTACCGTCCAAATTGGAAAATAGTATAAAGCAGCCTATTGAAGCTCAGAATACTCACTTCATTTTGGCTAAACAATAGCAGGGGAATTACTATTGACTAAAATATACCCATGAGGTAAGAGTTTATAAACTTCAGCCAATCCCCATTTATAAAATCTTTTGCACCCTGGGGGACCACTGCCATGACTATAAAAGGGGGTGGTCCCCACGTAGGTGCTTTGAAGGACCTGGTTGAGGCTGGGGGAGTACCACCCAATATATGCTCCATGGTCCATCGTGTGGTCAGAGTAATCCAACTGCTCAATTTATGGTTACTGCCCGATTATTATTTATAAGTGTGTTACCCTAATTTGTGGGGTTCCACTGAGAATCTACCAGAGTCTTTTGGTCAATTATATCGTTTTTAATATTAGAATCACGTTTAGGTTCATCACAAACTTATAAATGGCTGACATTTCCACATTTTTGGCTTATTTTACCCAGGACATTCTTCCCTTTCAGCGGCAAGGGCAAATGTCCAACATCACCCCCTCAATAATGTTGGGGGAGAATAAAGCTGAAGGAAGTGGCCATGTACTCGGTTGATGGTGATTCCTGTAGCTAGCGATTTTATAGAGTATTCATTGCTTCTTTTGTAGGTGATGGTGAAGGGACTCTCCCAGATTGATCCAAGCTTACCGCCTCTATGCGTGATGTGGTTATGGTAGTATAATACCATGTCAGACACTTAGAATGTAGGTAGGGGTGTTCTGAGCTCCTTGGGTGCCTGCCCTTCTTTAGTCACCGTGTTTACTAAATTAGTCATTGCCTCAGATTGGAGTTGGATAATTCACTGGGCTAATATGCGCATGACTTTTTCAGGTTCCTCAACTCTAGAGGAGAATACATCTTTAACTAAAAGAGCAGGTAATCCTGGTTTCCGCCCATACAAGACACATAATGGGGACATTTTCAAGATCCGATGATAACTGATCTGGTAAGCCATAAGGGCACTGGGTAAGTATTGATCCCATTGAAGAGGATCAGAAGAGGCCATTTCTGCGTAGGATGGATACCAAAATTCCATTGGCTCTCTCCACAGTCCTGTTAGTAGATGGATTGTATGGAGCTGAGAAAAGTTGTTGAGCTCCCATGGAGGTGGCCAGGATTTTTACTACTCTGGAGATGAAGTTTTAACCATTATCGCAGAGTAGTACTTGAGGATAGTCATGTTGAGAGAAAATATTTTAATGTAAAAAGGTGGCTGTGGCCTTGGAAGTTTGGGCAGGGATAGTCACGGCTTCAACCCGCTTAGTGAAGTGGTCAATAGCTACAAGAATAAATCAGTTGCAACTGGTCGTCTAGGGAGGGGACCTACTACGTTCAGGCTGATGGTGTGGAACGGTTGTTGAGGGGTGGTTGGTTGATTTTGATACCTATTCTTGAAACCAGATTGCTTCTTAAATGTGAAGCAGGCTTCCAAGACATCAACAATAGGTTCCATCATTCCATCCCAATAAAACCGATCCTTTATCCACTCATAAGTTTTCTTTGCCCCTCTATGACCTAAAGTGGAGTGAGCTTCCAGGATAACATGTACGCGTTCCAAGGGCCAAAGGTAAGGCAACCACTTTGCCCCCACCTACTTGTATAATTTCCTACTCTGCACTTTGGTGTTGTGAGAGTGCCAGGCTAACATTTTTTGGATGGGCTCATCCTCATCCTCCCATTCATAGGGAGTCATTAAGAGGTCATGTAACCTCCCCACCTCACTAATATCCAAATGAAAGACTGGCAGCTGCGTCAACCCATCAAAATTCATGTGACGGGTCCCAGATCGATGCTCAAGGGTCATATTGTAATGCTGAAGCTTAAGAGCCCAGCGAGCTAACTGGCCAATAGGATCTTTCATGTTCTGTAACCATTTTAGAGATGCGTGGTCAGTAACCACAGTGAAGGTGGTTCCATATAGGAAAGGGTGGTAGTGCTTTACAGATAATAGAACAGCAAGGCACTCCTTCTCTATTACACTATAGTTGCATTCCACCTTTGACAGCATCTTACTAAAATAGGATACATGATGATCTACACCGTTTTCATTCAATTGGTCTAAAATGGCCCCAACAGCATAGTCAGAGGCGTCAGTAAATAAGATGAAGGGTTTACTATAATATGGGTGGCGTAGAATAGAGCGTTATTGCAGCAGTTGCTTCAGCGTCTCAAAAGCGGCCTTTTGTTCTGCACCCCACTGAAAAGGAGTGTTCTTGTTCAATAAGTGGATAAGAGGCTCATTAAGCTGGGAAAACTTAGGGATGAACTGATGGTAATATCCCATCATTCATAGAAATACCTGGACATCCCTTAAATTTTTAGGGGGAGGCATTTTTGAGATTGCTTCAACATTATCTTGGATTGGTTGAATCCCTCCTTAGGAAATGGAGTGGCCAAGGAAATCTAATTTCTTTTGAAAAAAGTTACACTTTGAGGTCTTTAACTTGATATTTGACTTACATAGCCATTGAAATACCTCCTTCAGGTAATCAAGATGTTTGTTAAAAGTTTTTTCGAGAATACTGTAATGTCATCGAGGTAGACAATGACACAGCTTAACTTCAGGTCCTGCATAATATGATCCATCGCACGCTGGAAAAGATGCAGGTGTGTCGCACAACCATTGAGTAGATTATGTGGGTTGGAAGCGACCTTCACTACAAATAAGGGCGCATTTCTTCTGATCCTGAGGAAAAAGATCCATTTGCCAATAACCACTAGCTAAGTCCATGGCGGAAAAGAAGTTAGAGCCAGAGAGTTGAGCCATAGCATCATCAATACGAGGGAGAGGATAGCTATCCTTTTTCATGAGGTTATTTAACTTGTGGTAGTCCATGACTATCCGATGACCTCCATTTTTCTTTTTTTAGCAAAAGAGGGGAATACCAATGGCTTTGGTAATGAATTAGCAACCCCGTGTCTAGCAACTGCTGAAGCTCTGTCCTCATTTGCTGTTCTTCCACCTTTGATTTGCGGTAAGGTTTTGACCAAATGGGATAGGCATCACCCACATCAATGGAGTGGCACCAGCCCTTCATGTGGCCATAGTCATTATCTGATTTGGAGAATATATCGCTATAGTCGTCAAGGAGAGTATGAACTTTCTCCATCTCATCTGGGGTCAGCTCGTCTGAGATATGGATTTTAGGTAAGGTACATACCAGGTTATCCATTGGTAGGCCAATATCCATCATAGGGCCAATGGAATGAATTTATTCAATGTCCTCCACAGAAACTAACACGCCTCTGCCAATCTTTTGGTGTTTTTTTACGATTATGTTCTTTGAGGTGAGGTTCCCCAATAGCAAAGTGATGGGCCTCTGGTAATCTGGATCAAGAATGCCAGGCAATACCGAGGCTCCAAGGGACTAACGCCCTCAATACTTATGAGGTGTAACAAACAGTGGTGTGTAATTTGAAGCATAATTTTTGAGTCAACCACTCGTTGTTCACCAGGCTTAATCAAGACCTCATTTGCAGCATAGAAAGAGATACCTTCCCTAGCATCCACTGAGTCAGGCAATTTCTTTGTGTTGCGCCCAGAAGTGGAATAAATCAAATTTATAGCTGTGAAGGGGCATTTGACCAGGCAAGAGTATTCATGCTTGCTGGGTTCTTTATCAGATAAGACTAACGGAACTTCATAGTTGAGTAGCGAGAGGAAACCTTGCTTCAAGTTGATTATTCCCTCATACTCAATCATAAACTGGGTACCTATAAGCATATCATGAGCATTGTTGTCCAAAGCCACAGAAGGGGATTATAAAACAAGCTTCCCAATTAGAATGGGAAGGGAAGATTATGCACTGATTGCACGGATATTATTTGGGCCAGCAGTTCCAAATTCTTGCGTGTACTCCAAGTCAGGCGCTGATTTTATCTTCTTAATAAGCTTAGTGGAGATTACATTAACTGGGGAGCCAGTGTCCAGGACGGCCAGTATTCGGACCTTTTGAATGACAACTCCAACCTTATTAAGAGTTCTTCCAAAGTTAGGCAAAAAGCTAAAACCTCCTTGAGTTGGAAGCTGGAGGTCAGGTTTAAGGACAGTCTCAGGGTATTTATCCAAGATGGATTCCATGATATGGACTCGCTGAAGAGGGCATATCAAGCCTGCTAAGAATTGATCACCATCGCTGGCAGTGTCAATAATTTTTGGACACCCTAGAATTTGGCTGAGGTACGTTTCCTCAGGTATGGTGGTTTCGTCTACTCCTCCAGCGTTCAAAAGATCAGGCACTTCTATTTCCTCGGGGGCTCCCAATATGTAGTAACCAATGTCATCATAACCCCCTAAAATCCTCCCCAAGGGTATTCTCAACAACGGGCAAGGCTGCAATGGAGGCAGGAGAGATGGCCTTGGGAGTGTGAATATCCTTAGGGCACGCCTTTACCAGCTTAGCTGGAGGGGTAAGCACAGCAGCTTTAGTGAGCTGGTGTGGACGGATGGTAGTTACTACCTTAAAAGGTTTTGATTCATATGAAGGAGTGGTAACCTTTTTAGGTTGCTCAGAGGGAGCAGGTCTCAACTGATAAACTTGTGGTAACTCTTTAATAGTGAGAGCTGGAGGGATCACCTCATCTTCCTTGTTTGTGGCATATGAATGGAAATTGGCAACATCTATTGATGCCTCCTTTAGATCACAGATATTTTGGAAATGGCGTTTCACTGAGATAATATGCCTATCTAGAGAGGACTGAGAAGCTAACCCAGTTAACAGGGCGGTGATTGCATCATCAAGGATGAGCATGTTAGAGGTTGACAACCTTTGCGCAGCAAGATAAAAGCGTTCAGCAAAGGCAATGGGTAATTCACCCTCATTCATGCTAAGGCGCATAAAGGCCTGTTTTTCCCTGTGTAGACTCTGCTTTGATCCAAATTCAGCCAAAAGAGCCTCCTTCACCTCTGCCCAGGTGTACAAAGGGATCATGTAAGGAACTATCATCTCTTGTGCTAGGCAGCTTAAACAAAGAAGGTTGTGTTGCACTTTTTGCTTTGTCCTTTGCACCATCCATGGCAGCTTCGTAAACATACAAAAAAGTAGCAATACTCCCTATGCCAGGGATATACTTTCCTTTAAAACATGGTTTTAGAGGGCGCTGCTCAAGTTCATTGAGTTGGGATAGATCACTTGTTAGCTGCTTTTCCAGAGCAACTAAATGTGATTCCATGTGAAGAGGAAAAGCAGGAGGGTTACTCATGGTTGTAGCCTCCATTTTTGATGATTTTTATAGTGTACAGGGGTCCCCTGTAGTGAGCACAATTTGTAGGAATCTAGCTCTTTTGTGCTCGCTGGTGCTTACACCACTGGATCCCACAAAAGCTTTGATAAAAATTATAAAATATACTTTAATAAAAACTTGGTTTTTTATAAGGTTTTTATTAGAAGTGCGTGGTAGTAAAGGAAAAGCGATAGCCTTGATATTTGACCAGTCTGGTACTAAACAGTATTGAGGGTCAGAGGGAATTTACTAGTAAGTTCTGTATGGCTTGTTACCAACCAAATTAGGAAATAATATAAATCAGCCTATCAAAGCTCAGAATTCTCACTTCATTTTGGCTGAACAATATCAGGGGAATTACTATTGGCTAAAATATACCCATGAGGTAACAGTTTTATAAACTTCAGCCAATACCCATTATAAAATCTTTTGCATCCTGAGGGACCCCTGCCATACCTATAAAAGGAGGTGGCCCCGCGTAGGTGTTTGAAGGACCTGGTTGAGGCTGGGGGAGTACTACACAATAAATGCCCCACAGTCCATCATGTGGTCGGAGTAATTTGACTGCTCAATTTTATGTTACTGCCCAATTATTATTTTCTTTCATGTTACCCCGATTTGCAGGGTTCCATCAAGAATTGACCAGGGTCTTTTGGGCGATTATATTGTTATTAATATTAGAATCACATTTAGGCTCATCACAAACTTGTAAATGGGTGACATTTTCCTATTTTGTCTGATTTTGACCCAGGACATTCTTCCTTTGCAGCTGTGAGAGCAAATATCTTACAATGAGCTCCAGTGTAAGTCCAGGGGAACGTCCCCTGTGTGTCAATTGGGCCCTTTTCCCATTTCCAAGTAAAAAGGCTCCAAAGAGGGTGTATGTACCCCTCATCACACAGGGCGACCTCACCCACATGGTGGACAATTGCTGAGTAACTGCTCTCCCTCTTCTGATCCCTCCCCCAGTGCCCACAGTCACCTCTCCTGAACTTGTACACCTGATCAGGGAAATTTGCGCTAAAATCACTGAAATGAAGTTGATCAGTCCAAAAGCGAGTGGAAATGAGTCCAATGATTGGAATCCACATAGTTGAAAAGGAAGGAAGATTAATTCATCAGCCAGAATCGCTGACAGTTTTAATTTGGCCAATACCACGATTGTCAAAATTACCCTCTCCCAAAATCATTGGGGGATGATCCCTGACGTTCAGGTAGCAGCATCAGACACCATTGATGATAGTTTGAAGCTCTCTTTTTGGAAAATCAGGCATTGCAGCTGATGCAATGCTTTTGACTGAATGAACAGCCCAGCGACTGGGCATGGGTGGGTTGGGCATCCTGAACCCGTTTCCAACCAATTGGGACTGCCCCTATGTGGGGTGGCCTTGGGAAATTCCTGCTGCTCATCAGGCAAGACGCCGTCATGCTAACCACTGGAAATGCAGTCAAGCCTCAGTTTGAGCATTCAAGGTCAAACTGAAAGTGACTCAACCTGCCGCCAAATCCTTCAATGTCAGTTCCCAGTGAGCTTATCTGTCCCCATTCCTGAATAATTCACCGGTTAGGTCAAACTTGAGGGACCTGATCCTGGCTTGTTTCCCCATCAATTGACCACTATTTAATCAGTTGCATTGAACTGAGAAAATTGTTGGTCAATTTATTACTTTATTTTCCATTAAAAACTTTTTCCAAAAATTCAGTTTTTATGTTGAAAAATAAACCGCTCTATCTTTTGACACTCACACACCCCTCAGGGTTAAAGGCCATTCTTGTCTAATATGTTATTATGTGCATGTACAAGATTCTGGCTCACTGGAAGTTATTGGCGAAACTCCTTTCCAGTTTCATATCCGTCATACCAGCAGAAGTGCCTTTGGCATTCTGGTTTGCTGTCTGGGTGCTCCGGCACCTAGGCTGGCAGGCTGGTCTAATTCTTACTTGCTGTCTGCCTGACATAGTCGACCAACCATTAATCCTAACCATTTTCTCCTTTCTTGTAGATATTGGCGTAGCAATGGCCTCTCCCTTTCAACTGAACAAAGTTGTGAAGAAGAATTTCCCTGTCCATAATAGCCCAGTTCCACTCAAAACTTCAAATCCACATCCCATAGTTGCCACAGCTATTTTGCCCATGTCAGTAGGATCTTATATTCTGACTTGCAATGAGTTTACCCCCCTATGAACCTAGCGGTTTCCCCTGACCCCACTACCATCTCTTTGGTATCACTGGATTCATCCACAACTACCAATAAAGAGAACTTCGCTTACTTCTTATTACCCATGAAGATTAGTGTTGGGTTCCATCACATCTCCTTTGAGGCCCTGGTGGATACCAGAGCTGCAGGCATTTTATGAGTGTTGAACTGGCCCAACAATTGGAACTTGACCTGGATGCAGGCCCTTCAGTGATGGTTGTGTCATCAGCCTCCCAAACCTCATACCTGGTTCGCTGACCAGCCACATTTTCAATACACCAGTTCAGCTATGCAATCGATTTTCCTCTATGCCAAACTTGATGTTTCCAGTGATCTTAGGAGTGGGATGGTGGCGCCGTCAACATGTCAAGATCCACATGGAGTCTAACATGCTTTCATTCATTAATGATCAAATGGAGGGTGAATTTCACCTGATTGACACTCTTAAGAAAACTCGAGGTCATAGTTCTATCACTTCCCTCATCTCTCCTATGGGCATACCATCCAATTTTCTATAAAGTTTGATGCACTATCAAAGCATTTTCGATTCTGAAAAGGTGGATCATCTGCCTCCTCACACTAGATCCAACTGTGGATTTCGTACAACGGTGGAGTTGGTGAATATCAACTGTCTGTTGTATCCCCACACAGCAGAGGAGAAGGCTGCACTCAACACTTGGTTGGGCAATATGATGAAAAAGGGTGGTTGTTCAAGGAGACATCGCCAGTTGCATCTCCCATCATCTTCGCTAAAAAAGCCAATGGTTCCCTCCACCCCTGTGTGAACTATGGACACTTAAATAAAATCACAGTTTCTGATCCCTACCCCTGCCTTTAGAGCAGACAATAAGCCAAGCAATCGCCAAATCTTGGGTGTTCTCCAAGCTGGATCTCATCAACGATTTTAACTAGATTCAGGTAAATGAAAGGGCAAGAATGGTTAACAGTAATATGGATGAAGTGAGGCATTTTCCAATTCTGCATAATGCCCTTTTGGCTGAAGAATGCTCCCATATTGCTTCAATATATGATTGACAATGTACTGGGTGACCTCCAGCTTACTTGCGTGGTCGCATATATCAATGACATTCTGGTTCACTCCCTGATTCCCAAACAACATGTTATTGACTTGGAAGCAGTTGTGGCCGCCTTGCATAAGGAAGGGTTGTTTGTTAAGCCTTCCAAATATGAGTTCTATAAGGAGAAAGTTACCTTTCTTGGGAACCTTGTCCTTAAAGGTGGCTACACAATTTCCTCCCAATAAGTTAGACGCTATCCGAGAATGGCCAACCCCAACAACCCAGAAACAATTACAGAGTTTCTTGGGAACCATCATTTTCCTAAAAAAATTTCCCTGGCACTTTCCCAGCTTGCTGCCCCACTCCACCCCCTTACAGGAAAGAACTTACCATTTTGCTGGATGCCCAAATGCCAACAGGCGTTTGAATTGATCAAAGAGGTGTTTTTATCCCCTCCCATTTTAAAACTCGTGGATCCCACCAAACCATATATTGTTGCTTGTGATGCCTCCTCAGTAGCAGTGGGGGCAGTGTTGCCCCAAGAGCATGATAGCTTGGAACATCCGGTCACCCATTTTTCCTGAAAGTTGACCTCTATGGAGCAGTCTTGGGCCATCTATGACAAGGAGTTAGCAGCTGTAGCATGGGCATTAACTCATCGGAGGTATCTGTTATAGGGTGCTCAACATGAGTTAACAGTCTGCACGGATCACCAGGCTCTCTTGTATTTTCATAAACCCCAAAAATTGGCACACTGGCAAGCACAAACCTATCAGTACTTGTGCAGTTTTAATTTCAAATACAAATTTGTGAAAGGTGCGCTTAACGTGCTTCCTGATTTTCTCAGCCGCAGCCCTACCCATTGTTCCTTGGACCCAGAGAAAGTGGACCTCGTTACTGTGATCCCTGCTGCCCAAATCCTGTCAATTGTCCCCCCTGTCATCTCTTCTATTGCTCTGGCTCCCAACGCCCTGCTAGTTGCTCAGGTCTTAGCCAGTCAAATGGCCTGCCATGAGGGTGTGGAGTTGGCTGAGCAATTGTCCCACCAAAACCATAAACACTCTCTATACTCCTTGGAGGAGGGTCTCATTTATTTTTGGTCACGAATTTGGGTTCCTCCTCCCTTCAGAACTGAGGTATTTTGCACACATCACAATCCCCCCATGGTCAGCCATCCCAGAAATAAGAAATGCATCGACTTGATCAAGTGGACCTACAATTGGGTGGGTTTAACAAAAGAGGTTCCAGCCTGGATCACCAATTGCATTACTTGTGCTTGGGCTAAGTCAGATTGCTCTGGTAGAAATGGGCTTTTACACCCCTTACAGCAGGTGGAGGGTCCATGGACATTGGTGTCCGTGTATTTTATTGTCAAACTCCCCTGCTCTAGTGGGTTCATGGTGGTGGATCATTTCACTAAATTTCCCCTTTTTATTCCTTGTACTTCCATGATCACATCAGAGGAAAATGCTCGCCTCTTTGTACGCCATGTGTTCTTGATGTTTGGCCTCCCACAGGAGAACATCAGTGACCGTGGCTCACAGTTCTCGGCGCAGTTCTGGAGCAAACGCTTATCTATTCTAAAAATCTCCCCCTGTCTCTCCACAGCATATCATCCCCAGTCCGATGGACAGACCAAGAGAGTTAACAAAGTCCTTTAACAGTACCTGCGTTGCTATGCTGCAGCCACATGGGACACCTGGGCCAATGACCTTCCCCTTGCTCAATTTGCTTATAACAATGGGACTCACACTTCCACGGAATTTTCTCCCTACAAAGCGACGTTGGGTTATAATCCTTCCTTCTTGGTTGGACCCTGCTTGCAGCCTGAGGTCCAAGCTGCTGCAGATATGCTGAACATATCAGGTCCACTCAATCTTTAGTGTGGGAACACATTACCAAAGCTATTGATGACTACAAGCGGCTCACAGATTGCAAGCAACTTCCAGGTCATGACATAACAGTAGGCTCCTATGTTATGCTCAATACATGTCATTTGCTAATGCAAGTCCCCTCCTGTAAGTTCATGAGTAAGCGTTCAGGTCCCCATTTGGTAGAGGAAGTCTTGGGCAATGGTGCATTCTGGTTAAAGCTTCCAGCTCACTGGAAACAGCACCCCGTTTTCCACATTTCCCAGTTGTCACCCTTTAAGGGTACGGTTCCCATGGATCCTGAGCTGATTGTTATCAAAATTGTGGAAGAGGCTGAAGTGGAAAATATCCTGGCATCCTGTAAGTTCGTTGGTCTTTTCAATATCTTGTGGCTTGGAAGGGGTATCTGGCTTATGAGAACAGTTGGGTTAAGGCTCGCAATTGCACTAACTGCATGGAACTGGTGAAAGCCTATCACAATTCACCCCAAAGCTCCCCATCTTCCCAAAAAAAATCATGACTGTAATGGTGATCAAGTTACCCAAAGCACACAAGAATGTGGCCCTAGTGCAGTTTCCTGGCGGTGGTGCCCTTCCTTTGGGAAAAGGAAAGGTTAATGTAAGTCCCAGGGAACATCCCAGGTGTGTTGATCAGGCCCTTTTCCCATTTCTAAGTAAGAAGATACTGAAGAGGGTGGCGGTACCCCTTGTTACCCAGGGCAGCCTCACCCACATGGTAGATGAGTGCTGGGTAAAAGCCTTTCATCTTTGGATTCCTCCCCCGGTGCCCACACTCACCTCAGTAGAACTAGTACAATTAATCAGGGAAACTTGTGCCAAGATCACCAAAATGAAGTTGATTAGTCCAAAATTGAGTGAAAACAAGCCCAATGATCTGATCCCACATAGTCAAAAAGGGATAAAGACTGATTAATGGGGCATAATTGCTGATAGTTTTGATTCAGTCAACACCGCAATTGTCAAAATTAACCCCCTCCCAAAATTGTTGGGAATGATCCCTGACATGCAGGTAGTAGTGTTGGACACCATCGATGAGGGTTCAAAGCTCCCTTCTGGCAAATTGGGTGTTGCAGCTGATGTTATGCTTTTGACTGAATGAACAGCACAGCAACTGGGCATGGGCGGGTTGGGCATCCTGAACATGTTCCCAACCAATTGGGACCAACCCTACATGGGGTGGCCCTGGGGGATCCCCGCTGCTCATTGGGCTAAATGCCATCATGCCAACCATCATAAATTCAGTCAAGCCTCAAATTGGGAATTTGAGGTCAAACTGACAGCAATTCAGCCTGCTGCCAAATTCTTCAATGTCAGTTCCCAGTGAACTTATCTGCCCCCATTCCTGAACAATTTGCTGGTTAGGTGAAATTGAGGGTCTCAATCCTGGCTTATCCCTGCATTAATTGACCACTATTTATCAGTTGCATCGCTCTGAGAAAATTGTTGGTCAATTTTCTTTACTTTCCTTACAATAAAAATTTGCCTCAAAAACTATCAATTTTGATTTATTGATATCCTTCTGGCTGCATTCCCAATGGCTTTTCTCTGGTGGCCCATCAGCCCTTATACTGAATGGGCTCTACCAGTAATAATGATCACTATAGCCCCAACCATTGTAAACTGGATTCAGCAAGCTAGATACTTCAGACAATTCAACTCTGTCATTGTGAACTTTCATCAACAGTATACTGGGATCACGTGGCCCTACATCCACCATCTTCAAGCAAGGATCTACCCCCTTGTCTCCCCAGTTGAAACAACCTCATCCACTGGTGACCTTGTAGAAACCATACCTGTGGTACCACCCCCAGCAGCAAGACCTCCAGTGTCTGGGGCAGTCTCTATTTGGTTCATTTTCAGGTTGCTATTAACTATTGCCCTGAACTAACAATTTATTGTTTCCCAAAACCTGGCCTCATACAACATCATATGTGTGGCAATGCCTCTAGCATTCTGGCTTACTTTTTGGGTGCTTACACATCCCAACTGGCAGGCCAGTCTAAACTTCTTCTGCCATTTTCATGACATAGACACTCTCCTTACAGGGGAGCAGTTCACTGCTGCCCCATACTGGAGCAGCTGGCAGTGGATCTGAGTTCATAGATGTTGGATGGTGTCTCTGTGTTACAGTTAAAGTAAACTTTTATCGAAATTGCTTGAAAGTGAGATTGAGCAGAAAGAGGTTTTTAGTGTTTATATATTGATTCATCTTTCATATAAATTTGAATATGAATTTAAATTTTAAAAACCATACTTATTTGGTAACCCAACACTCCCTGAGCCATGCACAAACCAAAACATGTGCATGTAGGTCTTTTAGTTTAGAAGAAATGATACTTCAAATAGGATTCCCAAAATCGGAATAATTTTTATAATATGTTTATCTATTAAGAGCTGATGTTATATGTAGAGCAGTATATAATTTTATAGATAGTTTATTAGTAGGTACCTATAAACTATAAAGTTCCTACGTTCCGAATTTTAAGTTGCAAGCTTATGTGGTTTAGGATCTATGATGAGAATTCGCTTATATAAGATGAGTATTCATAATTTGAAAACTTTTTGTAGTTGAGATTGAGTTTACAAGAACCCCCTTACCTACTCAATTACCCTAAACTCAAGCGGCGTATACTTTGCAAATATAATGAACGTAGTTTTTTTTTGGATTTTTTAGAATAATTTTTTAAATACAATTTTCAAATTTGAATACTTTTATAATAGGAATTTGTTAAGGTAAAAATTTAACCTGCTTCTTCACATATTAAAAACCCTAAAAATAAAAGGATTCTTGGCTGAGCTATAATTTTGAACCGGAGTTCCATACCTTTTTAGCACTGGTGGTGCCTCCCCCCGAAATTCCGTACCTTTTTTAGCACTAGGTGGCCCGAAATTCCATACCAGATTCCAAATCCCTAGCTTTTTGTGGTTCAAGTGAAACCTTAATCGATATTGTCTTTTATGTAGGTTATTATAGATTGATGAGACCATCTAGTACTAAAAAAATTATAGATTGATGAAAATAGTTCCTTTCAGTTACTGAGAGGTCGGCATCTAATCTGAGCATTCAAAATTTACAAACGGCTAGTTTTTTTTATTTTATAAGGATTAGTTTATTTTACCGAGGGGTTTGTAATTATCAGAGGGGGATCTCAATTTCAAAAATCGATTCGATCTCAATCACTTTAATTATAACCGATCCTCTCGGACCAAATTTTATAAGATGAAGAAAGGTTCTCCACCAGGATGTGCGGAATTTAACCTTTAAACGGGTGAACTTTCCTAACAGAAAATATCTAGCTTGCCACACCCTCAGCTTTCTAAGTTTATTTTTTGCATCAAAACTACGGTTCGAGGTAGGAGGGGCACCCGAGTTCGCATCCCGTTAGTGACTAAACTATCGTAGTGGTTGATAGGTTGGGTTTTTTATATGGGGTCAGGATATTTTTGACTAGGTGATATGTTCGGCCGGTAACTTTTTATACGATAAAAAAGTTTATTAATGGCTCACTCGGAACCCATCTTCATTTGCATGTTCCCTTCGTAGGCTTGGTTTAAACCTTTGGGTTAACTCCTCGTTGCACTTACAAGTTTGAGCCTTTTTTTGGTTATTTCGAACCTTCGCTTAAAAGGTTTCCCATATTGTATCTTTGGTTTGAGCTAAGGTAAATCACCTCGGTTCGTTTTTATATGGCTTACATCTGTCTGGCGCATGACTTGACTATCTGTACGTGTTTTTCCAGATGTTGACTGATCACGTTAATTTTTCTGCAAAGTTTGTAACAACCCAAGTTTAATATTTTTATGGCGGGGGCGGTGCTCCAGCGTAGTACCAATTTGAGGGCTAAACCTCTGATTTTGGTTGCGCCCCTATTTTTTACTTGGGGCAAGCTCGGTTTAAGGATGGCTGCTTCGTTCTATAATCTATACTTCGCCGGCTATTTGTTCCATCGGTTGAAACCCCAACTTAGCTTATTCTGTTTAGTACGGATGTCGGGTCTGAATGCCGAGTTCAATACCGGCCCGAACAAGAAGCCCGCAACTTTTTCGGCCGCCTTGGCTTCCACCGGCGCCATGTTCGGCAAGGCGAGCTCCAGCTTTGCCTCGGCTGCGGAAGCCAACTCGAAACCCCCGGGCTCTCTTTTGGGACGAATAGTGGTACATCGAGTTTCAGTTCGGGGTTCGGCGCCGCGGCAACCAATTCCTACAGGCTTTGGGATGGGGAAAGTTGGACCCACGGCAACTTCGACAGCCGGGTTTGGAAGTGGTATTGCGACGACGGGGGCAGGTGGCGGTTTGGGTTCTGGAAAACTTCCATCGACCTCCAACGGCACCGGTTTCCCCGCTAATCCTGGCGGCACTTCCACAGGGTTGGCAACTACGGCCACGGGGAGCACTTCAGCGAGCTCCGGGTTTGGCCTTGGTGCGACTTCAACTGTGTTTGGAGCTGGTAGCACCTCAACGACCCCTGGGTTTGGAAGTACCAGTTCCGCGTTCCAACCAAGCACCTCATTTTTAGGTCCGGTAGCGCTTTCAAGTCAACTTCCTCATTTGGTTTCAACTCAAGCGCCAACAGCCGTTCGCAGGAAAGGAACGCCTACCCCAACCTTTCCATCAGCCATACCCCCGCCGACCTAAAATACGCAGAGCTGCAGCTCAAGGCGTTCGGCATGACCCAGGAGCACAACGTCGCCGCGGACACTCTGGTCGCAGATCTGCCGCAGGACGCCAAGAATATATTCTCCCAGATCGAGTAAGCTTAACTATGCCACTAACCGGTAGGCAATTCCGCTCAAAGGAGGCTAGCAGCAAGGCTTCCCTGATCAAGAACATGCGGGGCCATGGGGCCGTCCTTGGGGTACGTGGCGTCGGACTGCGACGAGATGGGCGACTCCCCGTTGGCGATCGAGGACAAGCTCGCAATCCTACTGAGGGAGCTTAAAAACTTCAAGCTCAAGCTTCAAAAGGATGACGCCGTCGCAAGGAAAAGGAACGCCGATTTGGAGGCGGACAAGCTAAACGCCAAGAAGGTCCAGCAGAAGCTGCTACAACTGAAGGCCCAGAAGGGCGCCGCCCCCAACCCCCAAGGTCTCAACCCGTTAGGCAATGTCCCCTTCACGCAGCTGATCAACCCCTACGCCTACGGGCGTCCGTATGGATGCAACGGGCCATCCTTCTCGTCTTCCGCTGCCGATAGCGCTTACGATGGGCAGGAATATTTCATGCAGCTGCACGCCAGCCTGCAAACCCAATTCACCACCCTCAAGTCGGAACTCCAGGTAAAGGCTTCGCCCCCAACCCCTTACACGTTTCAGAGGATCCAAACTGCGATGGATACCGCGGTTGACGAGCCGCCCTCCCAAGTTAAGATGGATGAGCTGGTCGAGAAGACCTTCGCCCTCAGCCGGCGCGAGATGAGCATCCGCACAAGGCTGTTCTCGGCCCTGCACGCCGCCAACCTCCGCTACCCGGTCCGCAACCAACCCCCGGAGCCCAAGGATATCCTTAAGCTGGGGGAACTTTTCCAGCCGCACTATGTCCCCAAGGCGAACCAGGATGACGTGCTGTTTGAGATAGCGAACGTCGAATGCAAGCCCGCCGATCTAAGCAAGCTCAAGCGTAAGTAAACCCCTCGGATCGCTTGCGGCCTTACAGCGTGCCTGCGCGTGGCTTATAATTCAATAAAGTATCCCTTGTGAGTCGGCCCCTCTTGGGCTATGCTCGACTGAGGAAGTTGGTAAGGTGGCGCCTGGGTAGTGGTTTTGGGTTGGGTTGGCGTACCCGCCGCCTGATATAAGAAATCCACCTTGCATTTGAACGCGAGCATTTTCGCTAAGTTGTTCTTGGGCTTTGCCCCCCTTTCAATCGCAATACTTATACAACCCCATTCCCTTTTGGTTAGAGGGTTGAAGGTATAGATTACAACTCTGGGAAGCTTTTTATAGAGCCGTATTACTCAGCTTTGGCATCGCCTTAAAACGGCAAATAGCATAACCCCTTGGGTACAGATTTATTTGAATAAATACTTGCGTTTGGAACGGATTGATTTGCTGACGTTGGGAACAGTATATAAGGGCGGTGGATTTTATGTGAGAACCCATTTATTCGAGCGATATAATGTGCACAGTAATCAGTATTAGTATTGTAAATCGAATCTAAATTCATAAAACAGTATGACAAAAAATATTCAAGGGATCACAAAAATAAAATATCAATATTCTTCGGGAGTGTGATATTTTTCAATGCAGGCGCATGACGCGACGCAGTCAGATGTACCCAAGGGGTTAAATTGTAGCAAACAGTACCATTCCTAACAGGGCGTACCTCAGCCAGCCAACAGGAAACTATTTGATAGCTTTAGGGTCGCCGTAGGGTTTTATCGGAAGCGTAAGCTTCCAAGTAAGGCGCAGTACATTGAAACTAGGATAGGGTGGTATTAAAGGTGGCCTAGGGGTATAAACCCACAGTGCCACTTAGCCTACACCCCCACATTCAAAGTGGCGCTCTTCAACTTGGCGTGCCAACTGCCAACCGCTATAAACTATGGGTCACGTGGCTAAACTAACTGGACCGAAAATTAATACTTTTTAAGCTGGATTAGCTTTAACTAACAGCCCGAGCTCTCCTAGCTCCCATCACGGTTAATGGAACGTTGAACAGATACGCTGGGTTTAGGTACCACGCAGCCTCGTCCAACCAAAGGCTGGGTAGGGGGATAGTTTTCTAAACGTCCGTATTGTACAAGGCAAAAAAAAGCAAGGGTTACACCATGCATACTAGTTAAGTTTTAAGTTGGTGGGGTGGGGCTAGAAAACTTAACTGTTAGGTTTTGAGGATAACGCGGTTACAATCCTCAACTCCAGTTGGGATTTAGCCAGGTTATGCCTTTTCCAATATGTTCCAAAACCAGTAAATTACTCAGGATGATCCCGGATATAATCCATTCGTGTCAATGGCTTTGTAGGCTTCTGTGGGGAAGCTCCGATGTAGTATTCACCTATTTTTAGCCAAGTCAAAGATTTTAAACTCCCGAGGGAGGGAGCTCCAAATCGACAGTTAGGATATATTTGACGATTAGATTTCCTAGATTTATCGAGGATGATCCTCCAACAGTTTAGCTTACCAGCTTGAGGGCAGGATCACCTAGCTAATAAATCAAGTCAAAGGAAGCCTCACCAAGGATATACTGAAGCTGCCAGTCGATGGATTTAAGTTATTCGCCACCAGCCAATGCGATCTTTCTGATATGAGGGCACTAAGTCACCAAGCCACCCATATATATTTGTTTCCCTAACAAAAGGATCATGTTCTTGGTTGTACTAGATTTTACTAGTGATCAGTTTTAATTATTGTAGGATGGAAGTGGCTAGATACTATAGTGAACAGAGGCCATATTTAGCTGAACCTTTATCCGCTCAGGTTCATGTTCCCTGATATCATACAGAGAAGGTTATTAGTTTAGAAACCCTCCATAAACCTGTGCAGTGACCACTTTTCAACAAGTGGCACTCACTATTTTTGGTTTTGGGGCCAATGTAAACATAAGTTAATGAGTTAAGAGAATATGTGAGGTACCATTGAGTGTAGGGAGCAGAGGTCAAGTTTAGCCTGAAGGGGGCAGAATCCCAAAGTTGTGGGCTTAGAATATGTTATAATTCTGCCATGAAGAAGTTTAAGTCAATTCACTATTCATTAAACACAATAAAGAAGTTAAAGAAGGAGTTGTGAAGCTGCAACTGTTAGTGATATGAAGACCCACAAACAAGATGAAGTTAAGGGGATATGGACTGAGCTATTGGGACCTGAAGTCACAGCATAATACTCCTTATTTAATAAGTGAGGAGGAGAATTGATGGGCCAAGTTGCTGTAATGGAGAGTATTATGATGAGGCAATGTTCAGACATGATTTTGGCACAAAAGCAAGCCATGCGGTTGGTAATAAACTTAGACAACAATACTCCCAAATCTGCAAGCTCACCAAGGAATTGGAGGAAGTATGACAGAAGTACCAAAAGTTGGAGGCATGCAAATCCAGCTGTAAGAAGTGGGAAAAGAACTTTGCCAATCTTATATAAGATAGAAGGGGACACAGGCTGCTGTCATGAGGATCCCAAAGGTGGATATGTTTTATCCTGATAAAGTTCCTCACTGGGGGACAACAGTTCCACCGATTCCAATCATGGAACTCAGCAGAAGGCGCCAGGAACCATGGCAGCTTACCCAGTATTGTGCTCTCCCGCTTCAGTCCAAACCATTGGTTGACAGGCAAAAGTTGTCAGCTATCCCCCTGAGACCATTGAATTTTTACCCAAACTGAAAATGACGTAGTTTCAAAGGACCAATTTCACTGCATTCTTCAAACTGTTTGAGATGGCCATGGTGGGATGTGGGAATCACTGAAAGGCGATTACCATGGTCAACTGTTTCAACATGGCAAGCCAGGATCAAATTCTAAACCATTTAGCTGCCAGCATATGGACTTATGAAGAATTGAAGGTTGCAATCATGGGGAGTTTGGCAGTCTGGAACACCTCGCCAACCAAAACCAGGAGTTCCTAGGCATTCAGTTCCAAAAAAATCAGTTTATCAAAGCCTTTACCAACTGATTCAATCAGGAGGCACGTACTAATGGGTGTGGGAGTGTTGACCAATTTTGACACCTGAACTGCCATAAAATTGGTACTGCGTGGGCATAAAGCATTGAATTAGGACATGGTCTATGCATTGACTATGGATATAAAGACAGCTCAGATGGCCAAATTTTTGCAAAGATCGTGGCCACCTTTGATGCCCCCAACTGGAGATTTTAAAACCAATACTGGCCATATGGGCTATGAGGGGAAATCAAAAAATAAAGATCAATCATTAGCCAACCCTGAAGACTGAGCCATTTTGTAAAAAAAACTTCAAAAAGCAACATAAGAAATCAGATCATCTGGTACAAGCGTGGAAAATATGGCCACATTTTGAAGTTCTGCTGCACTAAACCTGACAAAATTAATATGGTTGCTCATGATGACAAGCTAATATCCTGCATGGGAAAAGATCTGGTGGGGTAGATGTGGAACAGTCACCTCCGCCTTTGCTCATGCTCCCCCTGACCAAGTTTTTGTAGTTACTTGCTGTTGGACAATTGCAAGTCTGATATTGTGAGAAGAGCGTTTTGGACAAAAATGGTGATAAAATTGGCCAAAGACCCTGGCCGATTTGTGGTGGAACCCTTTGAATTGGGGCAATTTTTTTATCAATAATATTAACTTGGCCAAATAAAATTGAGTTTGGGTAGCTGGAATATTCCAAATCATCAGCGGAATCAAGGGAGCCCTTCAAAGGTTCCTCCCCATCTTACAACTAATATAGTTCAAGCTACACCTTGGAGACTGGTCCCTTTTATGGGGTTGGAGGGGGTCCTAAAAAGGTGAAAATATTTTCTCACATGGTGATTGGCTAAAGTACATCAAAACACTACTTTACAGACTTGTCCTACCCACTCTTGACCCTCCATCAGCCCTTCCAATAAAGCAAGGCGAGATTTGAGAGCTCCAATAGGTCAAATGCCTATGTTTCCTAATTTGGCTCAAACCTAGTAATGAATTTGATGTGTATCACACTTCAAGCCCAAGGTTAAATTAATTACCAAACAGTGACATCATAGGAGAGTTCTTTTCTTTCCCACAGTGACTAATAAAACTGATATAGAAAATCAATACTTTTAATTATTTTACGCTATTATTTTATATAGCTGATCAATTAAACCCCAATATTAATTTATTCCTGTAGTAGAGAATCATGCGTCTGCAAAAATTTGATGGAATTTAGGTGAAAAAAGCACCTGTGAGCAACACAAAGATCCTAAAATCTAACACTTGCCTGCAATTAAATCCCACCAAGCTTGAGATGGTTGAAAAGGTAGCTTGACCAAACTTGAATAAGCTGCAAGCCCTGACAGTGCACATGGAGGCTGATAATATTTTTAGGGTGTTAACGTTTTGATCCCTATGGCTACCATTAAAGAATGATTACTTGAAGCAGCTGAACAGATCTTACAACCTTTCAGTTCAGCAAATGATGCTGCCATTTTTCAAGCAAACAATATTTCTTCCTATTATGATTGCGCTTATGCTATATTTAGTTGGGATTAGTAAAAGCTTAAGCCATCATCAATAGTCGAGCTCCAAATAATATTGTTTCTATAAAATTGGTGAAGAAGTTAAGGCTTGCCCTGGACATAGATCATAACAAGGATTTTGGGATGGCGGGCCTACATACCACTAATCTTGGGGTACCAATAGCGCCTTGCATTTATTATTGTCATGGCTTAATGACAGAATTGAGGGCACCAATTGTAATGACAAAGCTGTATATCAGGTAGCCAAAAAGTTCAAGTTATAAAGCCTTCCTGATTCAAACATACCCTGAACCAACGCTGGGTGTGGGAAAGACATGCCCAGGTTAGTCCTGGGGATGTGCATGATGCTCCGCCCAGCATTACAACCAGGGCGTTGAAACGCACCAGCTACGTTGCAAACGCAGATGATTTTATTCAGTTGCTTGGGGAATGGGGTTTTGAAACCCATTCCATTTACAATATTACTGCATCAGGTAGGATACAATTACAGTTGATCACTCAAGTTTGGGATATCTCAAGTTACAGTACCATGTCATATGGTACTGTGCATTTATTGGTTCGTTTGGGCTTAGCACCAGCCTCACAGATTGACAACTCCTCACCCATTGCTTAATTATGATTTTGTGTGACCAACATTCCTCGTTGGTCATCTGGTATATCAAAACCCCATTCATTTTAAGTATTTTATGTGCACTTGTTTAGCTTTGTTTGCCAACCTACCTCAGGTTCAATCTGTTAAATGAGTGCCCTCCTTGCTTGAGGCTCTCAGTGCACCATCCTTCTTGGCGGTGCTTTGTTTATCCTTTACTGAGCAAATTGTTCATCAGCAGTGGGGTGAGCCCAATCCCGGCACCTCTACTGGAAAGGGAGCGTTACAGAAACTCTTAACAATTATTTGGTTCCCTTCTTGACACTAAAACGGCCATAGTTCTGACTAATCAGAATTATGAAGTATTGATCATCAACTTCATGTGACAGCATGGGGTCTGATGTGATTTTAAAACAAACACTCTCACAATTTTTGGGGTAAAATTTGCCACTGTTCTACCACTGGAAAGCGGACTCATCCCCAACTATGAGTAATGACTATATTAGTTTAGTCTATGCAGATGGGATCATTCCCATAAATTATTGACAGGATGGCAAACGTTCCCAGATGCTTCCAGCCTAAATTAAAGGGCGTTGGGAGATTCCTTTGAGGAACCAAACGCTGACAGTTGTGAATTCCAAGGAACAGTGCATCATCAGGACTGGTCTTACCTTGGATATTCCTGACTATCTGTATGTCAAAATTCATGCACCCTGGAAAAAAGGCCAAACTGAAACCCATGTAGCATCTGGGATTTTTTCCCCTGTCATGGTGAAATTCAGGTACTGGTTGCCAACCTCTTGGATAGTCCAATACAGATATAAGAGCCTAGTAGTGGTCTTTATTCATTTCATTCCTACTACAGAACTTTTGTTCTTTTCACGTCTTTGGTAAGTTGAATGAAATATGATTACCCATTGAGCTGGAATCCCTGGCAAACTTGCTGTATTGATTGAGACAAACTGGTGGGGATCTCAGAAGAACAAAACGGCCACATTCTTATATTATTAGAATGATATTTTGTAGTGTTTGCGCAAGATGGTTATGATATTAGGCGCACAAAAAATTCAGTGCATAAGGTCATTGTTGGAGATCAGCCGCCAAATTATATATGACCAATTTAATGTTTGTGAGAAAACGATATGGTAGTTTCTGACTAAGTTGCTAAGCTATTCAAATATTGGTTGCTGGTCCAATCCTCAAGCCCTTGGGGGAATTCAATACTAATTGTAAAAAGAATGATTGATCCAACTAGGTCATTAGAGACTATTGTCATTGAATAAAATAAAAAAAGGACTCATAATCACTACCACAGATTGATGATGCTCTTGATTGCTTAGAAGGGCTCAATTCTTTTTGGTAATGGATCTCATATTCAGGTAGAGGCAAATTGACCTGCCTAAAGAGGATCAAGAAAAATTTGTGATTATTACTGGAAATGGACCATATCAGATGACGCAAATGCATCAAGGTCTTTGTAATGCACCAGAAACTTTCCAATGGGCAATGAATATCAAGTTAGGTGATCTGTAGTTGTTGTGAAATCTCATCTACTTAATGATATTAATGTTTTTAGCCACACCTTTAAAGATCACCTTGAACACTTAGAGGATGTTTTCAAAAATTAGCGGCAGAAAAAATGAAAATAAAGTCTCAGAAATGTCACTTTTTCAAAAACTTATTGAATACTTTGGGTTTATTGTTGAAGCTAATAGGCTACGCTCTCAAAAACTTAAGTTTGAGGAAACTTGTGCTATGTCCCAAATGAAGAATGTTCATGATGTGCAGTTATGCTTGGTAATGGTCAGCTAATATATCTAATTCATTAAGAATTTTGCTTCTATTGCCGAGACACTTTTTTGTTGCTGAAGGATCCTAAGAAAGGTTTTGTATGGGATAAGGAAGCTCAGGACTTTTTGACATCCTTAGGATATATCTAATGATGGAACCAATATTGCATTATTAGATTTTTGACTGACACTTCATTATTCAAACTGATGCATCCTTAGTGACAATTGGTGCCATGTTGAGTAAGGAGGATAAATTTGTTGATGAACACCAAGTAGCATATGCAAGTCATATCTTGAAAAAGCAGTAGTGAAACTATACCTTCACTGGGCAGAAATGCCTTGGGGTAGTATATGCCTGTAAGCAGCTCAGGATATATATCCACAGTGTCCATTTTATTCTGGTGACCAATCACTCTTCATTGAGATGTTGCATAACCTAAAAGTGCCTGAAGGGAGGTTGGCCTGATGAGCTTTAAAGTTACAAGCTTATGATTATGAGATCATACACTGTATGGAGACCACACATCAAAAACCAAAGAATTGTCACAATTACCCTCCGTTTTAGTTTTTCTTAATTAAGCGGATGTGCTGTATGAAAAGATGCTTAGTGGGAATACTGGGGACCAGACACCTGAGATTCAGCTATCCCTTAACAAAGTGACGGAAAACATGAAGATCATTAAGTGCCAATCATTCAAAATTTGTTGAGGAAAATCCTTATTGTACCCAAGACCATCTGAGAGCACTGCAATTATTATTGCAGCTCATAATGTAAACAGCCATGGGCCTACGGAAAACTCTGGAACAGATTCAATGGGAGTACAACTGGGAATCCACTAGTTTTGATGTTGCAAAAAACCTTGGTTGTTGTTCAATGTGTCAGGTACACAAGCCTTAAGAAAGTTACTACTTTCTGCTAGTGGAGTATAGTTCAAATGGCATACTATATCATTGACGTTGTAGGGTTGTTGACCCTGAGCTTTATAAAACAGATATGTCATTGTAACAATTAATCAGTAAACTCTTTAGGTAGAGATGCGTGAATTGCTAAAGTAGAAGCCAGTAGGACTGCTAAATTAATAATGGGGAAGATAAATTATCAGCACGGATCCCTTCAAATTATTTTAATATACAATGGCAAAAACTTTACTGTACATATAATCATTAAATTAATGGGAATACAGGGAGTACTGATGACGCCCTACCATTCAGAGACCAATGTGATGGTTTAAAGAGTAATTGGGACTCTGGCTGATATTTTGAAAAAGCTTGTCATGGAAACTCTTCCAGATGGGTAACAGATTTGTCAGTGGAAAAATTTGCCTATAATTTATCATTTGTCAATGGAAATCCTCTTTTTGTAACAATCAAGATGAACTTGATCATACATCGATGAATCCCCCCTTGGGTTGGGACCATCTAGTACTAAAAAAGATGAACTTGATCATTACATTACCCTCCGCTAGATAAGGGCCCCTTTCCTGAAGAGGAGCCCCACAGCGGAAGGCTGCCATGAGGGCTTCCTAGGGTGAGTTACCTTGTGCCCCAGGAAAATTAGCATGGATAAACTCCAGACCCCTCAAGGGAAAATGCAAATGGCAAGGGCAAATCAGGACTGGGCTGCTGGAATCAGCCCACCTGGCAGGAGGATGCACATCCAGCACGTAGCTGTGTTGCGCCCCCCTCTCAGGCTCCCATTGGCGATGGTCTTCCCATACCAACTGGGAAGGCGCTTTCACCAAAAGAAGCATGAGAGGGGTGCGCAGTCCAGCGCGGCTGGATTGCCCCATCCTGAGGATGCATGCCCAGCACTTGGATGTGTTGCGCAGCCCATCCCAGGCTCCTGTTGGTGATGGCCTTCCCATCCCAACCAGGAAGGCACTTTCTCCAACAGAAGCGTGAGAGGGGCACATGGTACAGCGCAGCTGGATGGCCATCCCCTTTCCAGGTGGACCATCCGTGGGTGAGGGAGCCCTGCTGGGACAGGTCACCTTAGTGCCAATTGAATCCCTGGTGAGCGGGAGGCCCCGCCAGGATTTTCAATTAATGGTCACTTTGGATCCAGAGTTGGCCATCAGTCAACAGCTCCCACCTGTGCTGGTTCCTCAATGACTGGGACCAAGTGATCATTGAGGTCAGCTGAACTGGAGATTGGAGGCGTGCAGCGCACATTCAACTTCAAAATGCCATGATCAGAAATCCTAAGTTTCTGACCACCATAAAATAAATGATTCTTTGGTGCACTGACAAGCAGCCAAAGTAGCCTAACTGAGTGGGAGAGGTTTGGGGCACTGACAGCGCCAAACATTGCCTCTATGAGTTGATTATGCAAGGGTTGAATTGTGGTTAGTCCAACCCAACCACGTAAAAGCTCCTCAAAACAAATCCCAAAAAAACCAACAGGTAAGCGAGGTATGTTAACCCCAAAGCAACCTTTATTTTTATTCTGGGTATAAAAAGGGGCCCACTGACGAGAGCTTGTCTGGGAAGCAACTGACAATGCTCCCCAGGAAGGGAAATCTAGTATAAACTATTCTGAAGTCAAGTGTGTGCTGCACGCCTCTGATCCTCAGTTCAGCTGACCTCAGAGGTCACTTGGTCCCAGTTGTCTCGGAACCAGCACTGGTGGGAGCTTGTGACTGATGGCAACCCTGGATCCAAAGTGACTGTCAGTTGAAAATCCTGATGGGGCCTCCTGCTCACCAGGGATTCAATTGGCACTAAGGGGACCTGTCCCAGCAAGGCTCCCTCACCCACGGATGGTCCACCTGGAAAGGGGATGACCATCCAGCTGCGCTGTACCATGTGCCCCTCTCACGCTTCTGTTGGAGAAAGCGCCTTCCTGGTCAGGATGGGAAGGCCATCGCCAACAGAAGCCTGGGAGGGGGTGCGCAACACAGCCAAATGCTGGGCATGCATCCTTGGGCTGGGGCCATCCAGCCACACTGGACCGCACGCCCCTCTCACGTTTTCTTTAACAAAAGTGTTTTCCTAGTTGGGATGGGAAGACCATCACCAACGGGAGCCTGAAAGGGGGGCGCAACACAGCCATGTGCTGGGCATGCATCCTCGTGCCAGGTGGGTTGATTCTGGCAGCCCAGTCCCAATTCATCCTTGCTATTTGCATTTTCCCTCGAGGGGCCCAGAGTTTATCTGTACTAATTTTCCTGAGGCTCATGTTAACTCGCCCCAAAAATCCCTCATTGTGGCAGCCTTCCGCTGTGGGGCCCCTCTTGGGGAGGGCCCCTTCTCTAGTGGTGGGTAATGTAATGATTGGGTTTGACTTGATTGTTACATTATGACTCAGATTCATTTTTCCAAATCTGAGTCAAATCGTTTTAAAAAATGTTTTTGGCTCAGTCATTTTGGGAGCTGGGTTGTGCCTCACCCATGTTGTAGATTAGGTTTGTGTGAGCCTAATCAATGACTTGGGAGAGGCCCCTGAGGGGCTGCCTTTATAAGGCACACCTGCCCATTCTGAAGTTCACTTTGAAATAATCACCCTATCATTCCCTTCCTGGGGAGCATTGTTGGTTGCTCCCCAGATGAGCTCTGGTTGGTGGGCCCCTTTTTATGTCCAAAAATAAAAATAAAGGTTGTTTTGGGGTTTGCATACCTCACATACCTGTGGTCTTTTTTGGGTGTTCAGTTTTAGGAGCTTTCATATGGTTGGGTTGGACCAACCCGGAGAATGTGCGTAACCAATGAGTAGAAGGAAAGGTTTGGCGCTGTTGGTGCCCCAAACCTCTCTCCTACTTAGTTAGGCCACTTTAGTTGCTTGTCAGTGCACCAAAAAACTTTTAATATAGGTGGTCAGATCTGGGGGTTTTCCAGTCTGTTAAACTTTTGAATTGCTTTATAGTTTCAGTCTGGTTTCCCCAATTTTTTATCCTGCAATTGATTGAGTCTGGCAATGACACCACTACAATATTTGGATAACTTAACAAAAATGCTGATCAGGTTACAGTCCTCTGCCTATGTTAATAATCTCAAATGGAAGACTAAGTAAAATAATATGAAGATGCCAAATGGTCAGCTATCCTGACTTTTGTAATTGATAATTGGGCTAATTATTGTGATACCCATGGCTTCAGACACCAAAACAAGTTAGACCATCTATGGATTGGTCCCTTTGAAGTCATCAATAAGTCATCATTGGATTCCTACACGATTAAGGACCTTTTCAATGTCATATCATGAATAGAGCGCATGCTAAGTTCATATGAGCATGAAAAATTAACCATAGGGTTGAGATCACGTTGTTATCCTTATATACTTATTTCTGCTAATATCCAGATGCTGATCAGCGTTTTATGTATGACTTAATGCCATTAAGTTCCTCAGCAATGATTGATGATTACTTCTTTTCTAATGCTCTGTTATATTTCTTTTAGATAAAAATGACGCTAGTGTTTCTATCTTGTTTTATGTTTTGGTGATGATCACCGCCATTGGATTTCTGCCACCTCTAGGATGTGAGGGGTCAGGTGAAGGTATCTGCGATGGCAGACATGTTGGACGAAGATAATCTGGTTAAGTGGGGGATGTTTTGGGATCTAGCCAGATTATGCTTTTTCTAATATGTTCAGATACTTAGAAATTAGTCATGATGATCCCTGGTATAATTTGTTAGCGTCAATGACTTTTAGGCTTTCATAGAGGAAGCTCTTATGTAGTATTCAACCATTTGGAGCTATGTTGATGTTTTTAAGCTCCCAAGGAGGGAGCTCTGAGTTAAAAAGTATCATTAATTTGACTATTAGACTTCTTTAATTTATCGTGGATAATCCCATATAGTTTATTTAGTTTACCAACCACGAGGGAAGGATTTTTTAGCCTGAGAAATCAAGTTGGAGGAATTTCTGACCAATGGCATCCCAAAGCTGCAGGTTTATAAATAAAAAGCTATTTTCTGGCAGCTGATGCCAATGATTATGATAGGATGGCATTAAGTTGCCAATATATCCATATATATGAAATTTTTCCCTAATCAAAGTATCTTATTCTTGGTTGTACTAGATTTTAAGGTAATTGGTTTTAGTTATTAAATTGGCTTTTCTTTCTCATAACCATCACATCTGGATACAAAGATAAAATTAAATGGTCATTTTGATAATTGCAAAGGAGCATGAGCGACAGTAATAGGACATACCTAAACTGGAAAAATGCAGTAATGGACAATGCACCAAATGGCATGGGGAAGAAGGGTAAGAAACGCCCTGGAGCTGGGGCAGGAGACATGGCTCCAAAGAAACCACAACCCATACTCTGAAGGGTTTCGTGTAATTCACCACTAAACAAAACGCCTACCTATAAATAAAATAATCCCAACCCAGTTGCCAGTGGAACATGGGCTTCAGCTCTACCTTGTGGTAGAATCTTTTACCTTGTGGGATAAAGTGGGCGAGGCACAGGCCACCCTATTCCCCCACACAGTGTACATAAAAACCCACATTATCTACCCGCAGATGGATTGATATTTTTTTTGAAATATAATTGACACAGACAATGCCATGAAAGTATGCGTCAAGATTGACCTCCCCAAGGATGATGTGTTGAGTGCATCATTACACTAGATGGAACAAAGCAAAAACTTTGTTCATCTCAGTTGATATGTTTTCATCTAACCTCATTGAAAGGTAATCAAGAATGGGCTCTGTGCTGGGCTCACAGCTACGGTGAATCAAACAAATTTGAGATCCAATAACATCAACTGATTAAACCTGTGCACAGGCAAGGCAATCACTGTCATTAACTCACTCCCCGAGGTACTTGAGGAACTCACTAAAATACCTCACACTATAATATTCCACCTCCCAGATGGAGGAGTTTGAAAGGTGTTTCGCGTTACTCCTTAAAGTTCACCACCCATCTGAAGCCACTGAACTACATTAGGGCACAAGGTTCACACTTGTCCAAAGAAGAAGGGCCTAATGGCCCCTGATTACTGCATTGACATGATGATAGAAGATAACGAAGACTTTTCCTAAAGTATCAAAACCAAAAATGCTTTCCTCTGGGGAGAGGACGGCCAGTACATGATCATAGACCCTGTGTCACCCAAGATGCACAAGATGGTGCAGAAGCCCCACAAATGAGCCATGGCCAAGGAAACATCACTCACATCCTCTTCTGTCACCCCATGCCATATACAAAAAGATATTAAGGATATCGCCTGCGCCAACCAAGAATATCAGCCAACCTAATAACAAATAATTCTCGAAGATATTCCAGAAACCCCAGAAATTACTGAATACCTCAATTTCACTGAACAATTTTAATATACCAACAACACGCAGGTAGTATCCACACACTCAGGGGCCAATTATGAAACCCAAAGAGCAACACACATGAAAGCATGGAACAACACAAAGCACTGATGAAAGAAGTTAATTAAAACACACCCGCAGTTAAGACCCATACAAAAGCACCCAAAGAAAAGGGTTCAGATAGCTTCACATGAGGGAACAGCCCCGTCACCTGGAGTCAATATCACAAATGGTGCGAAGGGATAGGGACAGACGGCCCTCCTAACTGCTTCTGAGGCATTGCGGGTATCTCAGTAAACATAGGCTGCTGAACATCATATGAGCCAAAGCTCAATTGTCCCAAACTAAAAATCAGAATTCTTGCAAAAACCCTCTGTAGATATCTTGGACATCCAAGAAATCAACTGCTTACAGGAGGAAGAAGGATCCTGGTCAAACAGGATATTACCAACACAATTAGTATGGACAAACCACTGTGGGTTGGTTTTGCAATATCACAAAAGATTAAAAATTATAAAATTGGACGCCCATCTTCACAGTTATGTCCTAGTAGCAACAATAATTGGACATCTTATTCACTTTAAGTAGCAAGAATATATGCACTAAGCACCTCAGCGAAAGGAGAAAATACTTAGAAACAATACTAACACTCCCCATCCCACCAACACCCTAATGCTAAGTGACTTTAGATGCTGGGCTCACCCCTACACAGAATGATGGCCCACGCTCATAGGATACCCTCTGGGGTACAATGAACTCTGAGCTATGAAGGCATCCCTCAGCCTATATGACACTATCCCCCCTGGAGCACCCCTCCTCCTTAACATGAATTGACCCCATGGCATTAGGGCAGGTGTGGGTATTTTTCCCACCTTCCCAGATTCCTAGGTTATCTGCTGGTTCGCTAGGGGATAAGTCTTGCTAACAAATGAATCAGATATTGGTTGATCTCACTTTTGGGTTAATAGTGTCCAAGAATTTTAGGGTAATTCGTCAGGTTTGGATCCATTGGGGATTGATCTGTGCGAATGTCAAAGATCTCATCAGGCCGAGTTTCCAGCAAAATTGGGGCATCTGATAGTTGATTGCTGGTTAAAAATCAGGTGTACTGATTGATTTCAGTCAGGTTTCATCACTGACTGACTAGGAATTTAATCAGAAGTTTTGAGGCGAGTGATGACGCCTGCAACCAGAAAATCAATCAGTTGGTTTGCAACCTGCTACAATTGGTAAAGAGTCCCATTACCTAAGCAGGTTGCTAGCCAAATGTGGTTGTTTTGCTGTGATTGAGTGAGAATATTAGGGACACGTTTTCAGGCTCTTTCCATTTTTAAGTCTCTAGGATGTCCAACGGACGAATCCTTAGTCTGATGGATAAGACCATCGCTGGAAGAGACTTCTTAGTGTAATTCAACAGCAACGGCTGCCGTTTCATGGCTGAGGCGTCAACTGAGGAGTTGTGTGCCAAATACCCCATTAAATTTCCTAGTAACTTTATTAAAAAGCAGATAAAAAAAATCTCACTATTAGATTTAAGTTCTATTCATCTTCAGTCGGTTATTTTTGTAGTACAATAATTGTGGACTATTTTATGTAATAAAGTGTAAGGATTGAATATCCTTAGAAGAGAAGCAGACCTTTGATGTGTATCTGCTCTGACTCAGCATTGTGATAACTAAGGCTGGACCTCTGAATCTGAGAGTAAAGTAAATTCAGTCAGACTAAGGAAGAAGTCTCTAATTTTTCAAATCGGTATTTTGTGGATTATTCCAAGTTTAGCGTTGGACCACATCTGTTTTAATTATTTAACTACAGATAATACTTGGTATAATTTTTATCGCTCATATATATCTATTATGCAATTTGAATTGTGCACATAACAAACCTGTGCATTTAACTTCCGGAACAATCAACAAAGACCAGATTTTAACAGCAGGCTAATCTCAATGAGCATAATAGAACTAATCCTAGCCCCACATCCCACCAGCCAGCTATGTTCAAATTTGCAATCAAAAAAATCAATTTTTCTGACCATCAACTCATCTCAATGCACTTGTCTACAACCCATACACTGCATTGGTGTCAACCTGGAGAAAAATTACTCAGAAAACATAAAGATACCTGAACTAAATGACTGGGTCAAGAGCAAAATGAAGCCCCAAAATTTACAACCCCATTTCTACCAGGCACCATCTCAACTTGAGTGGATTTTAAATTCAAAATATAACCAAAACACAACATCTCAATACAAAGACAACACGCTGACACATCCACAATCTGACGAACCCTGGCTGAACTTGACCACTGTCATACTATTGGATGTTCAACTAAGTGAGAAGAATTTCCTGCTTTTATATAGTTTATACGTTATAAAATCCACAGTCTGTTTTTTAATGGAATCAGTTGAGTTGGAATAGTAATTTTACTCCTAATCTTTGGCTAAATTTCTTGGAACAAAATGAGGGGGTTATATTGAACCCCAGTATAATAGGGAAAATGGCATGGAAGTCATATCAATAATTTTGTAAATTAGTGATATGGTTAATATCTGCCATAAGGTTTGCACAGGGGTTAAGCCCAATAAGCAATGGAAGGACAATATGGAGATCGTCAGCCCCCAAAGTAAACTTAATAAATTAAATAAAAAACCAAAGCAATCGCTCCAAAGACACCACTTTATTTAACTTAATATATAATTAGCATCCTTCTAGTGCTGACTTCTCTTCTTTCCTAATAACTTCTCTTTTCCTCCTGATCAAAAACCTCCTCCTCCTTGTCTTTCTGTTCCACTATTATCTTTATTGTTTTAATTGGTTTTGACCTTTGGCTTAGCTTTTATTCATTCACCAGAACTCGTTTTGTTTTGCCTCAACATTGGAGGCTTCAGGAGAATATTCACACCAGAATGGTATTGCCTTTTCTCCTTATTTTCTTGGCGCTCAACATTCTTATACTATTATATCATTTTTGACAGATATTAAACAATCCACTTCAACTTTTTGAGGCTTATCATCCAGTCATATCAATTTTTAACATCACCACCTTTGGCTGGCCAATAAGTCTTCTAATGCCTATACACCCAAAGAAACTTCAAATGCACTCAATTAACAATTTGACCACTCATGAAGTCCTTGATAGTGTAGGCGTTAACACCTGTTTTCTAAATTACTTTGAACGGACCAATCAAGATGTGGACCAACTTATTCTTTCAGCCTAACCTTTGTTGGTCATGAAATAAAACCATCTCTTCTTCTTTTAACTGGTCTAGCTCACTAAGCTGTACCTGATTGGCAGCCTAATTCTTTATCTTCTTGTCAAGCTGAAAAGTACGCTTCAGTTTGCAGCTTGATTAAAGTGTTTTTCAAATTGATCAATTAACGTTGTGGAACTACTATTCCAGTGTCATCTACTCAGGAGTAAATTAATTCAGGCAGAGCGGGTGCCTTCCATAAAGCAGCTGAAAAGGACTCTTTCCAGTCGCAGAATAATGACTGATGCTATAGGCAAAAACAGCAGTGGAAAGGAGGGTACTAAATCTGACGGTCTATCTGTCAATAGCTTTCTGAGTATGTTCACCAGCGTTACATTAACACTTTTGACCATTCCATTAGACTCAGCATGGTTTGGGGTTGTTAGAGCACCGCAGATGGCCATTATTTTGTTAAACTGGGGGAGAATGTCTGAGGTGAAGTTAGTTACATTGTCATTGAGGATGAACTGTGGACAGCCATGCCGTTGGATATGCATTCCCTTATAGCTTGGCAACGGTGACCGCCCCCAAATCTCTTATTGCTCTTGCCTCACCCACCTGATTAAGTGTTCTATTGCTACCATGATATACTTGGAGCATTTTGTGCTTGTCAGTAAAGGGACCACAACATAATAGACACTGTGTGCCATGCAAAATGGGGCTTCACTAACCAATAAGATGCCTTCTGGAAGAATGGCTTTTCTATTAGACATTAGTAGCAAAAAAATCGCATCAAGCACGTAAAAGTGCATACTCTCACATTAGTATAACAGTCACAAGAACTATAACATTTTGAAGAAACCCTCCATGCCCTACTGCCAAATGCCACTCAAAATATTCTTTTGTTGAGTAAAGAGTTTTAGAAAATTAGCATATTGTCACCAATATGCTTGTATAACTCACCGTTTTTCAGACCATATTGACCATAATCCTATCTAGTGCCCAAGTAAATTGAGGTGGTTTGTTTGCATATCTACTTCTCTTTCTCGTTGCAATCACTTTTGCAACTTATTCAATTCAAGTCTAAATCTAGTTTGATAATCTCACAGAGGAGATTAGTCTGCGCTCATGTCAGGGAGCAGTTGGGCACGTAAGGTAAGAGGCACAGGTGGTAGGCCCGCGACCTCCAACGTTCATAAAACGCCCTGGAGAAACTGGCAGGATAAGAAAAATAAAAAACTGGCGGTCACTATTTCACCAGAAATCCTCACTTGGCAGGCACGATGTAACCAGTACATCAACACGCCGCACTCTTAACCACTCTCGTTGGTAGAATATGGAGTCTGGGTGTTTCTGGATATCCAACAAACAGCTTTATGGGAAAATTTTGTGGGGATGTGCACACTTTTTTCCCAACCGCGGTGTACGTCGCACCTCACTCCATGTCACACGGTTGGCTGGACCTTGGTTTCAAAAACAAGGAGGCAGAAGATGAAGCTGCTATGGTGCGCATAGTGATCAACCTCCCCAAAGGGCAATGGGTATCAAAACCAAATGCACCAGATGGACAAAATCCAACCAAATTTTCCTCACATTTGACTTATTGCCCACTACAGTCAAGCGTGCCATTCTGGAGCAGCACCTGAAAAATGGTCTCACCATATATGGCGAAATACAATCCTTCAAGATGCAACACTTTATGCTGATGCCACACCTGTGCACTGGTAAAGCCATTGCAGTTTTGACTCCAACCGAGGAGATTGCAAAGGACCTAACCCAGATCCAGCACTCTACTTATATTGATATTGAAGGGCATACCACCCACTCTTTCTGGATAACCGTAGACAGCACACCCCCATTTTCACCCACTGTGATGCATTCAGCCATAAGGCAAACGCATGTCCCACCAAGGAGGACATCACATTCCAAGAGCACCCCTTGGCAGCCATGGCCAGTGGGGAGGCACACTATGAACCAACCACCAGCACCAAAGAGGCTTTCCCATGGGGAGCACAAGGCTGCTACTTACTAGTAAAGCCTATCTCCCCTCAAGAGCAAAAGAAGGCCAAACAGGCCCAAAGGGCTGCGGCCAAGGAAGCAGCCAAAGTCGCCTCTGCTATCCTACACTTCCAACACCAGGAGGACATCAAAACCTTTGCGGCAGAAGCAACTTGGGAATCCCTCAACCAATCAGATTGGGAAGCCCATGCCGATTGGGCCACCCAATCTGAGGATCCAATGGGTGACTCAATCTCACCTGACCTTTGCAACCAAGCCCCAATTGAAACTGACTTGGTCTCTAACCTACCTGAGAATTTTTTTTTGCTACAAACATTGGTGCACCAAACTCATCTGCACCGCATAAAATTTGTTCACCATTGGTGAAACAAAAAGTGAAGGCAAAAGCCAATGCAAAACTCTCTGCTAAAATTAACAAAACTACTGATAGCGTTGCTGTAAACACCCACGCTGTCGTGAAGGCCTGTGGGGATCCAGAGGAGACTGGTGGGCCCAGGTGCCCACCCCCTCACACCTAAGGTGCGATGGGGAAGCCTTCACTTTAAAGACATTGAATATTGCTGGACTCAAGGCCTCGCCGTCCTGGGCTAGGAAACTGAGTTTTTTACAAAAAAATTTACACGCGGACATCCTGGCCATCCAGGAGTCCCACTGTCCGCAAGGTTCCAAGGACACTTGGAAAACCATACTCCTCCCTTCTCTATCCTTCTGGTCAGAGCACTGTGGGGTGCTAGTTCAGAAAAACAATTTTTAAATTTTTATCGTCAGAATCCTTCCTCAATGGCCAAGTCCTCATTGTTACATTCTTGTGGGCTGACGTGGTGCATGCTATTGTCAACATTTATGCCCTGACCTGTGCATGAGAGCGTCAGGAATTTTTCACATCAGTCAAATCCCTTTCATTACCCCCTGACCCTTTTGTAGTTGGCGACATGAACTGTTGGCTAAACTCACCCACAGACCGTTGGCCTTCCTCATCCCACGCCCCCAGGGTCACATAGAACTTCGCATTCTAAAGGCCACCCTTGGGTTATTAGATGCGCTGCTGTGGCAAGCCCCGCTGCTTGGAAACATGATGCGCCCCACGTCCACAATGTCCAATTAAGGTCCATGACCTGCATCGACCTTATCCTCACACCAGCAAAATTTTGATCTCACATTTCCAACTTCCAAACAACAAAATCAAATTCTCCGACCACCGGCTGGTCTTGATAACTTACCACTTACCTGTCACAGTGGCTAAGGCCCCGCATTGGTGCAAACTCTGCCCACCTGAACTTGCGTCGCCAGGATTTTCCACTTGGGTGGAATCAGCAACTTTGGCAAAAGAGTTTATTACACCATTTTGTGCGGACCCAATTTCCACATGGTCAGCCTTCAAAGAGGATATCATCCACCACACTCGCCACCTCTCCTCCTGACGCTCATGAGCTACATTGGCCATCATCTCGCGCGCTCTGGCAGAGTTGGCACATTTGGAGTCCAACATCCCAGCCACAGGCTACAGCCCTGCATGGGGCCAGAAGTGGGCAGAAGCAGCTGCCCACCTCAACGCGCTCAAAAGGCAACACAAACATCAGGTTTGTGTTCAGTACAGGGCCAAACACATTAAAGAGGGTGGCACATGCACCGCATATTTTTTTTATGAAATTCTTTGCACTGCGCCAGAGCGTGGCCTGAACACAGGTGTGGAGATCAGATGATTTCGTCGCAGATAAGCCAGCCAAAGTGGCAATTGAAACACAAAAGCATTACTCCAAGTTGTACCAATCCAATCCAATTCAGCCGGCCAAAGTGGCAAAATTTCTTGACAGCACTCAAATCTGCACCGTTTCCCAATACCCAGAATTAATATGAATTTGATTACTCCAAATGAACTCTGGTCAGCCATCCACAGTGCACCAAATCAGAAATGCCCAGGCCCTGAGGCATTCCATATGAGTTCTATAAAAAGTACTTCAAATATATATCCCCACTGCTGCTTGTCTCCCTTAACCAAGGCCTTCTGGATACATGCCTTCTACCAGGAGGGAAAGAGGCCTTCACCGTCACACTCTTCAAGAAAGGGGATAAGCTAGACCTAGCCAACTGGCGCCCCATTTCTTTAACTAACAGGGATCCAAACATTTTAAATAAAATCATGGATGACCGTTTAGGGATTGTAGCATCTGCCACCATCTCCCCAGAACAATTCAGTTTCATACCCAGAAGATCGATTTGAGACAACGTGCACTCTGTGGCTAATGCATGTAAGTCCACAGCCTCTGGGGCACTTGTATTTTTGGACCAAAAGAAGGCCCATGATAGAGTAAACTGGGATTACCTCAGGGCCTGCCTCCATCAGTTATGCTTGCCCCCTCGCTTCATCAACTGGGTAATGCTTCTCACAGAATCTGCAACAATGGCAGTGCATGGCCCTGGTTTCCTAACGGAAGTAGTCCGCCCTCAAATGGGCCTACGCCAAGGGGACCCCCTTAGCCCACTTTTATACAACTTCAGCATCGACCCACTACTTCAAAACGTGAATGCCCACCTCACTGGGGTCCATGTACCAGGCCAAACCCCAGTCAAGATGATGGCGTTTGCAGATGACTGTGTGGTTGGGGTGTCTAATAATCAAGATGCATGCGCGCTTGAAGCTCTCATCCAGGAGTATTCCCGGGTAAGTAATGCTGCACTGAACGCTTCCAAAACCAAAATCATCCTCCTTGATTGGTATCAAACCTGCTGGGCCCCAGCGACTAATGCCCAGCCCGGCCCATCTGCACGCACATGTGCTCGCCTTCCCTGCTCACCCCACACTGCCTCACTGGTGCTCCCCTTCGTGTCACGCCCTACCATAGGGCCTGTCCGCCATCTGGGCGTGTGGGTGGAGGCAGGCGGGTATGCCTCAGCAGTAATGGAAAGTCGTATTATAGACAATGTGACAAAGCATATCGCCTCCCTCAGAGCCCACCCTACTTCCCTTACTGGCAGGGTTGTTTTAGCCAGCTCTATGATCCTTTCCAAAGTCTGGTTTGGAGCCCATGCAATCGCCTTCTCCCCGGGTTTTTTCAAATCTATGTATGCCCTCCTACAAGGGTGGCTATGGTCAGGCCGCCCACTGCCAGTGCGGCTTGAGGTCATGTTTGGCCCTCGTCATCATGGTGGCATGGGCCTGCTCGACTTTAAAGCCCATGCTGCCAAGATCCTGGGCACCTGGATTGTGGCCGTCACCACCCCTACGCTCCCCTCCCAACACTGGTCCCGCATGGCCCGCTCCAACTTCTCCCACGCCCTGGGCCTTAACAATCCATCAAACCCTCACTCCTTGATGAAATATCTGGCTTCCCACCCATCGGCCACAGGTCCTCACGGTACTAAAACCCACTACAAATGAATCCTCCTCTCCATGTGGAGCGCTGAGTGGAGAATTCATATTAGTGGACACACAGCCCAGAGAGGCCGCCCCTCCCCTCAGTTCACACAGGAGGTACAGGGGTTACCCATTCAAGATGGCTTGATCCCACACGGCCCCATGTCCTATCCAGGGTGGACTACCTGGACATGATGGACATCCCTTATTCCATTGAGACCCAGAAGACTATTTGGAAATATGCACACCACCCTCTGTTGCAGCCTCAAATCCGTTCCCATGTGTGGCGCTGCCTGAGGCGGGTGTACCGTACAGCTGAGCACTCTAACACTTTACACTTATCCTGCGTCGTGTGTGGCCAGTATGGAACGCTGTTCCACCACCTGGAGAAGTGCCCTACCGCTAAAGTGATATGGCGTGAAGTTCAACGTCTGCTTGGCCAGGATCAAACACATCCCTTCAGTCTGTCAAGAGATATGTTTGCTATATACATGGTATCCCCCCTTCCACCCTCCCTCCGTGCTCTGGTGGTCGCAATTGCCATGTGAACTATCCACACGATTGTCTTGGATGCCATCGCAGGCTCCACCCCCACCCTCCCAGAAGCTGTCCACAGATTCTGGTCCCATTTGGTGGACCACTTTCAGGCGTGGATGTTTGGGTACCTCCCACCGCGTCGCTGTCAGCTGGTCTCCTCCTGGTTCCCAGTTTGGTTCATCAAATCGGACCCTTTCCTCCACATGTGTTCAATTATGGTTACAACTCCTTTACACGTTCCCTCCCCCTCCCCATAGTGGCGTTCCCGCTGGCAACAAGAGATAGCATCGCTTCTCTGGGGTGCCTCCCTGTTACTAAGTTTCGTTTCTTTCAGGTTGACATTCAGAAGAGTCCGTCCCCTGGTTGGCCTTCCTCACAATTAAATTAATTGTTTGCATATGAACCACTGACTATTTTATCATACAGAAAATTGGCCAAATCTGCTGTTACTGAAAGTTTTGGTAGCTGAGATAAGAAGTCAGCATTCTGATGCTTTAAAATAGCCTGAAGGCCCCCTTCCACCACAGCATTTTTTCTTGTTCCTGAGTCAACACATGGACCTCATCAGCTGGCTGCCGATATAGAAATATGTCATTGAACTGAGGGGCTTTAGCTGAATTGATTCATTAGGGTGGGTGGAACAGAGGGGGTTGGAACAGCGGTGGCAGAGGGTCCCACCTCTACTTTTCTCTGGCTTTTCCCTGGATGTACTGGTCCGCCTGCACAAAATGAACCTGAGATTTAGGGCAGTTAAGCATAAGATGCTCAGGATGACTACACCCATAATATCTTGGCTTATGGGACTTCCATACTCAGTTGTTATGAAAAAGCTCAAGACAATAATTAGACTGCTAGTTGTACTTTGGCCAATGACGAGGTGCATAGACATGATAGATCTGGGAATTGTTGAGCTGAATAAAAGTCATCTGAGATGACCCACTCAAAGAAGAAGACCCCGCTACAACCCCAGATGGGTTATGTTCCCCAATGGGTGGATTAAACGTGGCTGATAGATGGCGCAGGCAATTGACAATTTAAGCAGTGGCACATCATCCTGCAACACTGAACCATGGCATTAAAGAGTTCATGGTTTGGATTCACAGCAGCAGTCATTTTAATCCACATATTGGCTTCAGATAACGTCCCCACTCCTATTAAACCATGTGCCTCAGCAGCAAAGCAGTCGGCAAACTCTGTGAGAGACTCGTTCTGCTGAAACCCAATAGTTAAGAACTGAGAATTCCGCTGTGACATCTTTACTACATCTCCAAATAATTGCAGCACAGTCTCCTTCACCTCCTGGTAGATAACAGAGCTGTTTGGAAGGTAACGCATAACTTGGTCAGCGCTTCTGATGTCCAAGGACGAAAATAACACCTTAGCCTTACGCCAATCTGAAGCCCCTCTACTTCAAATTCAAACCGCTTGAAAAACTCATTTATGTTTCCATCACGGTTAAACAGTGGCAGCTTATCAATGTATACCTCTTCTTCCCCATCCATGCTATGAAACTTGGGAGTGAACTGGGTAACCATGCGAGGCTTAAAGCCATATAGTCCCTCTGAGTAATGGTCTCAAGAAGCATGACAGAGCATAGCTTATCCGCCGCTTTAGGTACTGAGTGAGCCTAATCAGTTGGGAATACTATCAGTATGTGAGGATATTTTTGAAGGGACATACTTATCCTCAGAGCTTCCCTCATAAGAGAAGTGACTCATGCTACCTACGTTTTCAGTAAAGGGCTCTTCTCCCTGATAGTTTTGCTTCATGTCCACCATAACATGACCCCTCACTAGCAATCCTATTCAAATTATGCTCTATGCAATGTAGCCGCTCTATGGTATCATCCAAGCGGTTGGCTAATTGTCTGAATTTCTGACTAAGCAGACGCGGTTGGATAATGCTTCAATAAGCTGATTTATTAGACCCTTACATTCCTGAAGGAACATATCTTGAGTCTGAGGTAATTTATCCAAGACAAGTTTCATGTCCGCATATTGAGAAAGCTGTGTAAACTGGGGTGGTCTTTCATCAAGTGGATCCTGTTGCGCCATAGCTTAGCGACTATAAAGCTTGTGTTGGTGGTTGATCAATGGGCCCCATATAGTGAGCATCACTGTTGTAAAATAGGCAATATGGTTAATATCCACTGTAAGATTTACACAAGGTTAAGCCCACTGAGAAATGGACGGACAATATGGAGATCGTCAGCCCCTAAAGTAAACTTGGTAAATATAATAAAAAACCAAAGCAATTGCTTCAAAGACACCACTTTATTTAATTTAATATATATAATTAGCAGCCCTCTACTGCTGCCTTATCTTCTTTTCTAATAACCTCTCTTTTCCTTCTGATCAAAGACCTCCTCCTCCTTGTCTTTCCGTTACACTCTTATCTTAATTGTTTTAGTTGGGTTTGATCCTTTGGTTTAGCTATTATTCATTCGCCAGAACTCGTTTGGTTTTGCCTTATCATTGGAAGCTTCAGGAGAGCAAACATGCCAGAATGGTATTGCCTTTTCGCCTTATTTATAGTCGCTCAATTAATTGTATACTATTAAATCATTTTTTGACATATATTAACCAATCCGCTACAAATTCTTTGTGGTTTATTGCCCAGTCATTTCAATTTCTTAACATAGCACAAACCCAAATTTGGTGCTGCCTCTCAGAGGAGTAACCTCTTTATATAGACCTGTAGGGGATTTAGGGGGATGAAAGTATTTTAACAGCTAATCATTCATTAAGACCTCTGGTAATCATCTGGGGTGAAATATTTTAAAAATGGCTTATTGGCGAGACTATATTAAAATGTTACACCACAGTTACATCATCCTACCCTTGACTACTACCCAAAATTCTGCTCTATCTAGATGAGACGCCTTTTGAGTGTTCTGATAGGCCAAATCATCATTTGAATAAATTGTGTACTCCCTGCCTATCAAAAATTATCATTTATCCCACTATTAGCCTCCAATTATCATAAACAATGGAAATTGTTAATCTAATAAAGTATCTCTTACTTTTACTAATCCCAAGTGATATTATAGTTCCCATTTTTATTTTTTAAAATTAATCTATATTTATTTAGTGGTTTAAAATTATCTCAAAATTGTAAAATAGCAGTTATGGAGTTTCAATTGTAAAGAGAGCGTCTATAACTCTCCAAAACCCAGCGTGGTAGTGCTTGGTGCACAGGGACAATGCAAGGGAACTAATATTCAACTTTGTGATGGAAATAGCCCAGAAGAGGGCTCTGGAGCTAAAGAAACTTAGGGCGAGGGTGTTGAGCATAAGAAAGGTAATAATGAGTTGGATTATTTGCAAAACCTGGACGTGCTTCAGAGGGCTGATCTATCCAAGTTGGGTGCAGTGGTAGGGTGCACTGGTGACTAAGTTTGGAGGGAACCTGGTAAGACCAGCGGTGTACCTAGAGATTTAATAATTTTGAATAAAATAAATCAGCTCACACATTGCAAAACCTCCTTGAAGAGGTCTGCGCACAGGTGCGCCCAAGTCAACATATGTAAAAATGTAAAATAATGGTAGGATTTATTGGGGAAGATGAACAACGAGAAACGTTGGTCTCAAGCAAAGTTATTGAAGCCAGCTCAGGGAAACTTTAAATTGGAGGAAGTGGTACCAAGCCTTGGTGCACCAAAAGGCGCACGCTTCCATCTGAAAAGATTACATACTTTGAAATCAATTTTACTTGAGTAATTTACTGAAGTTGAATTTTACCTGAAATTGCAATTTCATAAATGGAATGGGTTACAAACCCTCATTACCTGATTAATCAAAATTTCTCATCATCATTTAGTTTGAAACTTGTTCTTCTTTAGCCCTAGAGCTGAAACAGTGGACTGGGTACTTAGCACCCCACTTTTACCAACCTGGGCGTACCTAGATTGTACCCAGCGTTGATCCAAGGTGTGCTTAAGATCAGGAAGAGCCTGAAGTTTAACCTTCTGGACCTCCTGCCACCTAGCCTTGTCCCAGATGTTGGTAACCTCTATAGAGTTATGTAAACATGGTATCAATGCTCTGACAACTACTTTTTTATTAAAATCTTGAGCTCAAATAGGCACCAGCGAGCTCAAAACTTGCTAAAATTACAACAACTACCATGAGATCAACACTATAAATTCAGACTATAGCCCTAGATGGGGAGAAGGTGGGCGGAAATATATTCCTACTTGAACGCCCTCATCTTTGAGCACCAGTAATGAATTGAGGTATTAAAAAGGTAAGTTCATAAATGAAGGTGAGACCTGCTCAACATACTTCTTCTGTCTTTTACTCCTGAGGCAATCAATCCACATGCACACAGGTCCAAAAAGAAGATGGCACCGTTGAAACCAACTTGTCAGAAATAACAACTGAAGTAAACAAATTCTATAAAAACCTATAATGTGAAACCCCAAATGACCCTCAAAAAATAAAAAAACATTAACAGCACTGAAATCCAAAGGCACCGCCCAAAAACAATTCAAGTATATAAACTACTCAGGAAGAGCTATTGGGAATGGTGTGTGCACCGCTTAGGAAATGCCCAGGACCTGATGGGATACTCTACGAATTTTATAAAAATATTCAAGTACAAGGCACCACTCCTGGCGGCCATTAATAAGAGCCTTTATGGACACTTGAAACTCTGCCAGGAGGACATGACGCCTATGTCATAACCTTGTACAAAAAGGGTGATAAGCTGGACCTGTTAAACTGGCGTCCAATTGCCATAACAAATACAGACACAAAAATTCTATCTAATCTAGCTAATAGACTAGGCGAAATAGCAGCCAAAGTCCTCTCCACTAACCAGTTGTGATTCATATCCAGGTGATCCATCTATAATAACATTCACACTATTGCCAACGTCTGTCAATCCAAGTCTCTTTTGTTCTGGTTTTCCTTGACCAGGAAAAGACATACAACTGCGTCATCTGGAATTACTTGAAAGAATGCCTGAAAGCATTTAAGCTCCCATCAAGATTCATACAATTGGCAATGCTGCTCACATAATCAGCAACCATGGTTGTGTGCGGCCCTGGCTTCCTCACTGACTCAATCAAACCACATAGAGGGCTCAAACAGGGGGATCCCCTCAGCCTATTGCTATTTAACTTCATCATAGATTCACTCCTACTTGTAGCTGACTCACGCCTATCTGTCATCACAGCACAAGGCCAGCCAGCAATAAGTATACTGGCATTTGCAGATGACTGTGTGGCTGGCATATCCAGTAATGAAGTTACCTGGCTACTTGAGTATCACCTGGAGTAATACTTACTGCGAGCAATGTGACACTCAACAAAAAGGAATTGTAGTCATCTTACAAGGCAAGTACAAATACACTGGACAACATCATCCTCACCACCAAGACACTAACGGAATACTGACCCTCTCATCATACCTTTTGCATCACTCCCATCCTCAACCCCATCCGCCACCCTGGGATGTGACTGGAAGCAGGGGGATAGGCCACTAAGACAATAGAGAACAAACTGCTACAATGAATATCAAACCGCGTCTCATCCCTTAAAGGAAGGTCACCTGGGCTAACAGGGCGCATAAAAGTTGCAAATTCACTATACTCCCAATCCTCTAGTTCCTTGACCATGCCATCTTCTTATCAACCCTCATCAATCTCCTCAGTGTGCGCCATGATTCAAGGATAACTGTGGCCAGGATCCCGCCCACCTGTACGCATGGAGATGCTCTACAGCCCACTATCAAGTGGTGGCATGGGCCTAATAGACTTCGAAGAACAAGCTAATCGCATACTAGGAAACTGGTTAGAGAAAGACCTTTCCCCTAAACTCCCACGCCAACCTTGGTCCAGAGCAGCCAAAGCCAACTTTGTGCAAGTACTCAAACTGTTAACCCCAACAACCCCTCCAGCCTACTCTCATACCTCGCGTCCCACCCTAAAGCTGCTTGGCCACAAGGGGCCCCCCATCACTTCAAACCCCCCTCCACTCCATCAAAACTCTGGTTGGACCATTAACTTAACGGGCATTAGCCAGAGGAGGGTAAGAACCAAAACATGCTTCTCACTTGGGAAGCAGGACCAGCCCACCATTGGAAAAACCCAGGACAAAAAGCTTAAAATATCAAGTGTTAACTATCTAGATGCTTTGAACATCCGCTATGACCTCTCAACACAAAAAGCAATATGAAGGCTCACCCAACACCCAATCTTCTAACCCTAGGTCAGAGAAAATACCTGGCGATGCCTCAGACGAACTTACAAAACATCAGACCACTCGAATGCCTCCCACGCAACATGTGCAGTGTGTGGAGAGAATGGGACCATACACCACCATCTTGAAGTATACCCACCATCAAGAGCCATATGGCAAGAGGTGGATTGTGCTCAAAGTTCAAGCCACCCAGGATCTATTGAGTTTTGGGAAGCCTCTTTGTGCTCCATCTTGAATCCCTAATACAACCACGCTCCATTCCCTCATAACAGTCATAGCATTGTGGACCATACATACTGTCTCGCTTGATGCTTTCAATGGAACATTCCAACCATTCTCTGGACAATTAACAGATCTCACCTTCACTTAATGAAACACTTCCAGGATCGGCTTTATGGATACATGTAGCCAAAGTAGCAACTACTCATTAAGTCATGGTTCCAAATCTGGCTCTTACACGCGGACTCCTTCCTCCACACCTGATTCATCCTAGGGGAGATCCCCCTGAAATAGACTGCCCATTCCCAAAACACCTGGCGGTACCAGCTGACAATAGTAGCTTGTCTACTATGGGGTGTCCAAATAGCTTTACTTTACACATATCACTTTACTCTATCTCCTACTCTTATATACCAGTAGTATATATCCTCTGGTCAGCATGCCCCAATAAAAAATTTTATTTATTGGGACAAACTCTTATGCTGAATTTTATAACCAGAAGGATATGGCCCAGAACAGCCTCAAAACAGGGGTTTGCTAACATTGTGTACAAATCGCGGTACAGTACCAATCAATTATCAGCGGCTATGTGGCCATACCCAGAAGTTACTGACTCAGCTTGTAATAACAAAGGGTATTCATATATGCGCTAACCATACCCTAATTATTCCAGCGAATCAACAAGTTATAATGAGAACAATTTTGCCATAACCATTCCCCAGAGATTATATGGCGGGATAGTTGCCACATTTAATCCAAGTTAGAACTGGTCGCTGCGGCTGGATTTATTCTACCAGATCATGGAGAAACCCAGGTGCTTTTAGCTGACTTGTATTACTATTATGTGGGAAGTTAAGTGACATCAGGTAGTCGCTTTTAATTATAATCTACTCATTAAAGAGGTTAAATATCCTTGAGTTTGGAAATCTAGAGGAACATGGGCTTAATGACAATGAGCGTCAAGCAGTATTGTTGCTGATACCTCAAGAACGCCTTTCAGAGTTGATGGAAAAGGAAAAGGATCAAGCGCTGGTCTTATTCAACAAGTACATTATTTTTGAAAATGGCAGCTATAATTTGGGATGTGCAAACAAGGTGTTGCACCAGATTGGTACTGGTAATCATCAGCTGATTTGCCTTTGTACTATTCAGCGTTCCAAGGTGAAAGATGAAGTCATTGCTCAAGAAAGCAACAAACTTTAATAGAAGGGGATGTTAGTGCCCTCCAAAAGTCCCTGAACCGCCGTGGTGTTAGTTAAAAAAGAAGGACGGGTCAAATTGAGTGGTAATATACTATTAAAAACTCAACAATTTTGCTAATAAAGATTACTTATCTTTTCATATTGACGATGCACTAGACCGCTTGAGTGGCGTGCAGTATTTTACGCTATAAATTTAATATCCAGATATTAGTAATTAGCTACTAAAGAAGGACAGGATAAGTGCGCTATGATCACCACTCAGAGTCTATAACAGCCCACTAGGATGCCACAAGAGCTGTTTAACGCCAATGAGACTTACAGTGCGCTATGGATAGCATATAGGGTGATTTAAAAATCTCCTGCGTGTTAGTGTATCTGGATCACATAAATGTTTTTCCATAACGTTCGCTGACCATTTGCAGCAACTAAAGGAATATTTACGCCAGTTAGCCCAAGCCAATCTGAAAATTAAACCTTATAAGAGCAATTTCTTCTGTGAACAGCTTGAGTATCTTGGGTTTGTTATTGACAACTAACGCTTATAGCCCCAACCTTCTAAGTTTGAGACTGAAAAAATGTCACGTCCAATTAGCAAGCGTGGTACTTAGGTATTTTTGGGATGATTGGCTATTATTGCCAGTTTATGAAAAACTTTAGCAAGATATGTGAGCCATTATTTTACATCCTCAAGACTGTGGTTTTTGTTCAAATGAACATAAAACTTTTAGCTCGCCTTTGATCAAATATGGCTTTGACTAACCCATGTGCTGATACTAATATATCTGAACTTTAATAAGCCATTCTTCATTAAGACGGATGCATCCTTCACAGCTGTAGGGACAGTGTTAGCTCAATAATGAGGGGAAAGCATCCTGTCGCTTACTGGAGTAGGACACTGAATATACACAAATGGAATTACACCATTACCAAAAAAGAGTGCCTAGCTGTCGTTTACATTTGTAACAATATCAGGTTTATATCCACAGCGTGCATTTTACTGTGGTGACTGCCATGCCTCTTTGCGCTAATTTCAGAACCTAAAAGAGCCCAAAGGACAGTTTGCTTTCTGGGCCTTGAATCTACAAGCATATGTTCTTGAATCTAACACTGACCCGGCGTAAAGCATCAAAATGTGGATAGGCTCTCCTGGTTGTCTACCATAGCCTTACTGACTGATGAGGAAGATGAATTATTTAAAATGGTTAATCAGCAATATGGTAATGCACCTATCAATAATCAATAATTGATAGACAAAATAAAAAATTGCTTTTGTGGAAGATGGAAAACTGTATAAAGTTATTAATGATCAACCCTTTTTGTTCCCTAGGCATACCAAACTGAAAGATATGATTATTGCCGTTCATAAGGAGATGGTCCACAGTAAATATAAAAAACGTTTGAGCAACTATGGTCCCATTATTATTGGAATTTCATGTCATATGACGTCCATGAGACTCTCAGCTGCTGCCATGAGTGCTAAGCAGAAGCTCCCTATTGAAAAAGCCAAATTTTTTAATCTGGGTAGACCAAAATTTTCCAGGCACACTGCCTCCATGGACGTTATGAGGCCCTTAAACAATACTCCTGGTCATTTAAATATAACATCAGAGCCATTGATTACCTAACCAGTGGGTGGAGGCCAAGACTGTCAGGGTTTATGGGCCATAACATGAGCTGAAATATCCTTGAAGATATATTTTATCAGCACGGATGCCCTCAGTTTCTGCTGACAGATAATGGGTTCAATTTTACGTCTCAAATGTTTTCTAAGCTTAACGATCTAATGAGTATATAAGGGGTACTATCTACGCCTTATTACCCATAGACCAAATGTACTGTCTGATGGATTATACAGTATCCTGGTGAGAATTCTTTGTAAGTTAATAACAAGAATAGCGTCAAATTGGAACATTTTTTAGCCTTCTGCCATATTTGCTTACAAGATATCATATCAGATGGCCACGGGGCCCTTCAATTTGTTTTACCACATAGAACTAGCCTGCGATGCCACACTTTTATAATCATGTATTGCAGAAGAGAATGTGAGTCCTAGTAGATATTTGATAAGCTCACATGAGCTATAATTCAATTACAAAGTTATGTTTGCTCAACCGTTCTTGCTTAGAAGATCAAGGCTAAGGCACCTGATAATGAAGACCACTGGACCTTACCTACTTTTGGCATAGGGGAACTGGTCTGGTATTATAAAAACCATGGCTTTATAAGGACCAGTAAGCTAGAATATATTTGGAAAGGACCATTTGAGATCATAGAGAAGACATCTACAGATGCCTACTGTCTGAAGAATTCTACTAATGCCATCTTATCAATTGAGTGCATGTAAGTTTCTGAAGAAGCACTACCCACACTCTGACCCTCTGGCCTCTACCTCCAAATAGCTCATACAAACCCACATTCATACTTGTTACCTGATGTTTGGTCAAGTGGGGGAACATTGTAAATGGCTTACTCAACTATCATTTAATGCAATATTTATTTATTAAATATATTTAACTGATAATTAGAGATAAGATTTGATGATGTAAGGAGTCTTGAGCTTGCAGCTTTGAACTTCATATAGAGTGGCCAAAAATATATTAAATAAGTTAGTGGTTATTTTGTCTCAGCGCCGTAGATTTATATATACAGTGGATCAAATTTCATAACCCCGTTAGTAAAAATCTACTAGCTTGATCTATTAATCGCTTGGGCTTCTGACTTCAGAGTTTTTATCCACACCAATTTACTTATATCTTTACCTCTATTTTTTCCCCACGCTGGCATAAAACAGTTGGTATGAGTATTCATCTTTTGTTAGGGCCATACGCTAGAACCTAAAATGCAATGGTTGATTGCCGCACAATAAAAAACTGAGACCTAGTGATTTGCTCAACTAGCCTAATTTATATTTTTAGTTCTTTAGTCTACCACTTTTGAGTGCTGCGTAGTATACATAAAGTTCACCAATAGGAACGCTAGCTGAAAGACATATCTGGGGTAAATTTTATGGTAAGTGGATCTTTTTTCCTATGTTGCTGTAGAAGAACCTAGAACAAAGAGTAGTAAAAGAATAGTGGGCTGTTGAGCTTTTTTCAGTACCTGATACTACGTTGTGATTGCGATTATTTAATAGTAAAACCTTTTGCCAAAGCTGCTTTTCATGCAAGTTTACTAAGGATACCGCCCTCACACAGTATCTCATTGTTTGGAGTATAATAACCTGTGCCTTCAAGTCTGACGCCTAAGTGCCAATTGCAACTTTGAAGATTCTTAAGCTTCCATAATGTGATATCCTAAAAAGATACTTCAATGACCCCAAGTTCTAAGGAGCTAATGTCATAATAGATCTGTATTATCTGGCTACAATGCCCTTCTGTCAATCAACATCTTGTTGACCCTAATACCTCAATCAACCCTAATAACATTCATGCATAGTGAAGTTTTTTTTACTCCAAGTGCAAATATATTGACGTTTTGGGAAACAAAGTGATAGTATGAACCTTAGTGAATAATAGTGTCTTTGTAAACAATGTCTCCTCCCAATTAGTAAAAAAAGTTGCGGATAGGACCTGATATTAATTATTGCAAGAAGTACAGAACTTTTGGAAATAATATCTCTAAAATTTAAGGAGCACATAAAGCGCTTAGTTGGTATGGGTCACTTGCATTCAGTGCTCTAGAAAAATGTGCTACCAAATAAAGCTATGATATTGATTGGTATAAGATTTCTCAGAACTTATTACATTCTTAAATGTAAAATAGTATATTACAAAAATTCTTGAAAAAAACTGCCTTTATATTACAACTAAGACAAAAAACCCTTTGTCTAAGACTTTTTCCTAAATTTAGTATATAATGCGCCATTCTACCAATAAAATGCCAAATGAAGATTCAAAAGCGCATAAGATCATCTGATAGCATTTTGAATTACTGGGAGATCCCATTGTCAGCCTCTAAATCTTATCAATTAATACAGGGCATCAGAAAACTGTAAAGACTGATTTAAGATTGGAATTATTATGGATTAATAATTATTGTATATAATCTAGTACTAAAAAATAATTATTGTATATATTTTATAAAAGTTATCATCTGGAGCCTTGTGTAGAACCAGTTCAATTATTCAAGTCCAGCAGGATATCTGCATGCTTTTATATTAATTTAATAAAGACTATAATATCTATAGAGAAATTAGACTATTGCATTCTTGCACCAAGTTCCTTATGATTAAATGACTTTTCAACTGGTATAAACAGTCCAAGTATGTTCTATTAAGTAAGTATCCTGTAACCTTCTCAGTCATTTCTAGAGAAACCTCATTAAAATAACAGAGGACATAAGGATCTGGCGATAGCACTATATGATAAATACTCATATTACTAATTTAACAATCTCAACATCAGTCAAGCTAAAAATTTTAACATACACCTGACACCAATAAAGCTAATATAATCCAATTATTACCAACACTTTGATCTCATATGCAAGAGGAAATTGAGGGTGAGGAAAGTGATAAATTACTAAAGATAAGACTATTGTCCCCTGTCAAAGAATCCATGGGATAGTCCAATTTTAATCATAAAATTAGAAATATGGTACAAATAGAATTGTTAATGACTATTACAATTAAATAATATTACCAAAAAATATGACTCTTACAACCTGCATGAAAAGTACCCAATTGGTTAGAAGAGTACATATATTTCTCAGCCATGACCCCATATTGTGGTATCTGAAGATCAAGCTGCCTACAGACAAGAAAGAGAAGTGTGCAATAATCACCGCTCAAGGGCTCTATCATCCAACTCATCTGCCTCAGGATTGTTAAATGTTTCATCCATCTTTCAATGGGATATGCACTTAATTTCAGGAGACCCAAAACTCTCATGTGTCATAGTTTACCTGGATGATTTAAACATAGACTCATAGACTCCATAGAGCAACATATAGATAACCTTAAACAGTTATTTTTAAGGCTTTTAGAAGCCAGCTTCATATTATAAAATTTGGCAAAAAGATTACTTGGAACCTTTATTGATCAGGATAACTTCTCTCTTAACAACAAAAGATTAAAGCCATATAGAAGATGAAGACCCCTTCAAGTATATGGAATGCCCAAAATTTTCTCTAGATATGGCAGGATACTATCAATAATTTATATATATACTATCACATATTGTGAACCACTATTCCACTTGTTGCAAAAAGAAAAACAAAACTAACTGGGCCTCAGTTTGTCAATTGACGTTTGGCCAGCTATGTGCCAATTTAATTGAGGCATCAACCTTTTATTTACCAACTTTAAACCCAATTTAAAGTAAATACAGTTGATTTACTAATAGCAATTAGTTCTATTTTTTCAGGTGGAGGAGGACAGCAAGAAGCAGTTATTAACATAGTGCAGTTGGCTCTATATTTCTATGATCAATTCACACTGTCATGGAAAAGTAATTCACTTACGTTGCATATGCATGCAAATAACCTTGAGTGTATATAACGAGATTAATTTTATAGCTACCAACCATATCTCCTTGAGGTGGTTACTAAGTCTGAAAGAGCCCAAGGGCCAATTTGTGAGTTAGCACAAAAACTCTAGGTAAATATTTCCAAGGTTATTTGAGCAGGGTTAGCACATCAAAAATGTTAGAGGGATGTCAAGATTAATTTTAATAGCTACCAAGGTTTTATTGTGGATGAAATATCTTGACAAGATGCTAGTAATTAGCTATGATGATGGCATAAAAAGAGATAAAGGATTGCACTCAATTGATTCATGAGGGATACAGTGATTATCAACGGAACCCTTTATAAGACTAAAAACAATGAGTCCAGGAAAAGACAAAGGCCATCAATAACAGATATTATCATATAGGACCATAAGGCTGTGGGCCACGAGTGGATACCTGAAGGCACTAGAGCAAGTCAAGACTGACTATTTATTGAGAATGAGCTTTGATGTACAAGATGTATTTTGTATGTTACAAGTGCCAACTCAATAAGGACTCAGTCAAATGAACTATCAACCATCTAGTAAAGCCAATCTGGAATTGAACACTGTCTTTATAGCTATAATGGAACACTTCTAACCATTAGCCTATATAAATTTCAATCTTTATGGCTATTGATCATCTTAAAAAGTGGTTCAAGGAAAAATTTATTTGTGATGTTAAAGTGATGACCGCAGCTAAGTTTATTCTGGAGATTATCATACATTGACATGGTGGAGATATTACTCACTGAAAATGGGACTATACTTACCTTCATTAAAATTCCCCATTATAACGAGCTTACATCAATCAGAATTGTTGGCTTATCAGTTCTCTTGACTGTAAGCCGATGTTTAAACTAAATTTAAAGCTGTAAAACTAGTGGAGAGGTATTAAAGACAAAAAGATAGGGTAGATGGACCACTTTACTAAGTTATAAGGGTTTAGAATTATAGGGCAAGTGAAGAAATGATGGTGAGATAACCGCCATCGGCTTTTTACAATCAGGATCTTCCACCTCCTTATGGATTGACTGCCAAGTGATGCCTTCGTTGCTCTTTGTTTTAATGTCCTAATAAATATATTATTGTGAGTTACACCTTCCAAGTTTTTAGAAATTGAAGGCACAATTCCATAAGGCATCTCCATTATCCAATGCATGTGATGCTTCCTGATCAAATATCTTCAGTGCTCTTGGGGATAGGTTTCAATCAAAAGGGATTGGGAGTCAACTTATTGGGATCAATTTGGGTGTAGGGATTTTGACTTGCTTACTATCTAAGATCCCGAAAACGCCTCCTTCAAGATCCTGTCAGAGGGAATATAGGGTAGTATAAATTGTTCATGAACTCAGTTAACCATTGTCCCTTTGGTAACGTCAGCAATGGGATATTTGGAATTTACCTTATAAATGGCATGATCTGGTCTATACCAAAGAACGTTGATTTTGTTCTGTCAGCCTCCAGGTTGATGGTGAAAAAAACTAAGTCGCCTAACTAGAACGTCAGTAAAGAGTGCTGGCCAACATTGGAGTAAGATGTAAATTTTGCTTTAGTGGTATAATTAAGAGTGGCGATTACTTGAAACTAAATAATCCTATTGGCTAAGGCCCTCATCATTAGATCATAGCTTTCAGATACTAAGGGATATGAGTAGGGGCTAAAAGCTACTTTGTAGCAGAGGGGTACTTTCATATAAAGCTTAAAAAGAAAATCATAATTATTTGGTGGTAACTCATCTGGTAAGCAAGCAAAGCGCTAGGCAAATAATGGTTCCAATGTTTAGGGTCAGAGGCAGCTATTTTCCACAAGATAAACCAAGTGTCCCAATAGTGGGCTCCACCACCCTCATAGGTTGAGGGATTATAGTGAGCGGTAAAACTTTACTTAGTCCTAAAAAGCTTAGTTAGTTCTTGGACTACCTGTGAGTTGAAGTTTAGTCCATTGTCCAAAAGTAGTGTTTGAAGGCATATGAGATGATTTAGATGTACTGCACAAGGAGTATAGCCATAGCCTTTGAAGTGGCAGCTGGCATAGAAATCTCTCTGACTCGCTTGGTCAAATGGTTCATAATTAATAAAATATACTTGTTCCCATGTAAACTGGTGGGAAAAGGGCTAAACACATTAATTCTGACAACATATAGGGACTTGACGGAGCCACAACTTAATATTGGTACTAGGGCTAGCCTAATCTTGAGTATGGCAAGTCAAATAGGCCTTTAAAGACTCTTGAATGGTTTAAACCATTCAAACCCAATAGAATCGTTTCTTTGACCATTCATAAGTTTTTTTACAGCTCAATGTCCCACAGTAAAGTGTAATTTAAGGATGACATTGGTCTGGGAAGAAGAGCGAATATAATGGAGCCATTTCTTGTTAATTCAAATATACAGCATTCCTTCTTTAATATAAGTGTCCTGGATCATTTTCCATATACTGATTTAGATCTGAATAGTGTCTACCTACCATTCTTCAAGATGGCCAATTATATCATAAACTTGTGTCTTTGAGGGTTCTACTGGCCACCACTGGAGTCCTCTAAAAGATTGTTGTGATTTTAATTGATTGCTCCTGCACAATGGACAATGGTAAAGTGAAGTTTTGTAGTTTTAATGTCCTTCCTTATAACCAGTCATCTGGGTCCTTCTTCTGAAACCTGTCAGGCAAACAGCAAGTAAGAATTAGACTGACCTGCCAGCCAGGGTGCCAGAGCACCCAAACGGCAAACCAGAATGACTGAAGCACTGCTGCTGATATGACGAATATGGAGCCAGAAAAGAGTTCCACCAATATCTGCCAGTGAGCCAGAGTTTCATATATGCACAAAATAAAGTACCAGACGCACACGGCTGTTAACCCCAAGGGGTACAAAAATGTTGGCAGATAAGGTGGCTTAATTTTTAATATGTAAAAACCAATTTTTGGGAAGAATTTTTAATGAAAATTTAGGAAAGAAAATTCAACCAACAATTTTCTCATTGTGATGTGACTGATTAAATAGTAGTCAGTTTGGGGGAAACAAGCTGGGATCAGGTCCCACAAATTTGACCTAACCAGCGAATTATTCAGGAACGGGTGGGTTAGTTCCTTGGGAACTGACATCACAAAACTCGGCGGCAGGCCAAGTTGCTGTCAGTTCAACCTCAAACGTCTGAACCAAGGCTTGGCTACATTTCTGATGGTTGGCATGACAGCATTTAGCCCAATGAGCGGCAGGAATCCCCCAAGGCCACCCCACATAGGGGTGGGCCCATTTGGTTGGGAATGGGTTCAGGACGCCCAACCCACATGTGCTCAGTTGCTGGGACATTTGTTCAGTCAATGACATTGCACCTGGTGCAACACCCAATTTTTCAGCAGGAAGCTTCCCATCGGGGGTGATGACTGACAGATTTGGGAGGGGAGAGATTTTTACGATTATCATGTTAATTGAATTTGCAACCATCAGGAATTCCAGCCAATAGATCTGACTTCATACCTTTTTGACCATTTAAATCCAAGCATCAGGCTGATTGCCACTTGAATTGGTTATGATTGATTTCATTTCAGTGATCTTGGCACAAAATTCACTGATTCCTTATAAAAGTTCTGCTAAGGTTAGTGTGGGTACTGGAAGCGGGATCTGAAGTGGGAGAGCTGTTACCCAGCACTCATCTACTACATGAGTGAGATCGCTCTGAGTAATGAGGGGTACAGCCATCCTCTTCAGTGCCTTCTTACTCAAAAATGGGAAAATGGCCCGTTCAACACCCAGAGGATGTTCCCTGGGACTTACAAAACCATTAAAGTGAGGCATGGTCAGTGATAATGATGAAATGGGTGCTGTTTAGGTAGGGGCAGAAATGCTTAATCATCAATAAAACAGCAAGGCAATTGCTCATGGTACACTATAATATTGCTTGGCCTTGATCAGGGTCTTGCTAGAATAAGCTACTGGATGGTCAACTTGATTTTCATTTTGTTGAGCTAGGATGGCCATGAATGTAATGTCACTATAATCATTTAATAGAAAGAATGGCCGGTCAAAGCACAGATATCTAAATTAGGTTTAGTACTAAGAACAATTCATAATGCAAAAAGATCCTTTTACTGTTCAGGACACCACTTTTAAAGGTAAGTCCTTTGTAGAAGGTAGACCAGGGGTTCAGCCAAGTTGGCAAACCAAGGGATAAACTGATAATAATACCCGCCTTGCCAAGAAGCAAGTAAATATCCTTAAGGCTCTGAGGGTGTAAAATCTTAAGTGCAGCAACTTTATCTGGAATAGGAAAAGTACCATGTTTCAAGCCCTTGTTTATATGGAATTTCATTTCAGATTGGAAGAAAGAGCACTTTGAAGTCTTGAGCTTTATCAAGGCCTTTATAAGACAATTGAAGACTTTCTAGATATGTTCCATGTGTCCATTAAAGGTTCAAGAGATTAGAGTAATTTATTGAGGTATTTAAGGACACAGGGTAGCTTAAAATCTTCCAGGATCTCATTCATGGCGCGTTGGAAGGTGGTGGAAACGTTTCAAAAGCTCTGAGGCATCCTGGTTGGCTCAAATATCCTTTTTTAGCTATAAGCGCACGCTTAGATTTACCTTAAGGTGCTGGTCTACTTTCCGGTACATTCTATTAATATCCACAGCAAAAAATATTGAGACCCAGAAAGCAAGTGGAGAGAGTCATTGATTTGGGTCAAAGGGTAACTGTACTTTCTGGTAATGGAGTTGATCACTTGCTATCCTTCAATACGCAATGTCTACCATCCTTCTTTCTAAATTAATGTGAGATGGGAGACCCAGGGCTACGGGAAGACACCAGTAACCCATTTCAATTAGGTGCTTAAGCTTAACAACCACCAGAGCTTCTTTAAACTTACTCTTTCATTAGGTATAGAATCAGATGAGTTTGAATACCCCCAGTCTCAACATGATGTAAAACGCCATTATTTCGAAAATCAGATGTGGATGTTGAGAAGAGGTCAGAGTATCCTTCTAGTAAATGCTCACCTTGGTTTCGTTGCTCGCTTGTAAGCTCTTGCTCAATACAAGTGTCAATTATAGCTACCAATGGGGGCGATTCTAGCTCAAAATTTCATATAATGCATAATATAAATACATCATTTAATAACCTCTACAGGAAGTAGGCAAACGTAAGCATCTGGAGTATTAAGCCCCACTTTACTGGGTTTTAAGTGAAGTTAGCCAACACTGATATGAATACAGCCTAGTCAAGACATAAAAATCCTAGGCAAATCAGGATCTCACTAACAGACGGGTTATCCATGCCTCATATTTCTAGTGGTTTTTTCCTTAGGAGATATTGATATGTACCCTCATATTGAAAAATGACCTGGGACTTTGGAGGTATATTAGTCAGCTTGGGAAATAGATAGGCACGCCCTCTTGACCATATACCACATGATGAGGTAAGCTATACTTAAGAGTCCCTCACATGACATTTAAGCCAATTTATCTGTTTTTTGCTTTCCAACAGGCAGGACAGTGCTTTGAAATCCATCTTTTCATCATGGGAGGTCTTAAAACCAAGAGGACCCAATGTCCTAAGAGTGATAAGAACCCTTTATCATAGTACATGGCAGTAGAATAATCATGGAGAAACTGGATTCCAGGGAGGAGGTCATAACTATGGTCATCTAATGCAACGGCTGAGGCATTCAATGTCAGCTTAATAAAGCAAATGGGCAGCGAGGAGTGGGCCCATATGACGGAGTGCCTTGTGGCTCATCTGTGCCAAATTCCATTAGTGAGTTAGGTCAGGTGCTACCTTGATGTGTTTTATAAGTAAAAATATTTATGGGGGGACCACAGTGGACAATGGCATGGACAAGATCCTTTTGTTTTCAAACTGAGGCTCATGTGACTAAACTCCACAATTGAGGGGGTAGAGTGAGATATAGGAGACTAATCAGAAGAGCAGTAAGAAGTAATGGTTTTTTTATCAATGTGTACCAATTAATATCTCCCACAGAGAGACAATATCAGGCTCATAGGAGGTTGCTAAATGTTCTTGAGGCAGTACAGGGATGTCATCATGAACGCCTCGCCCTTCATGCTGAAGCCCTCTCCAGCCTCCTTAGCAAGTCTCTTCCAGAAATTCTGGACTCTATGTCAGAATCTGTTACAGTAGATGCACTAAGGGTTAAGACTCTTCTGGTTCTCCACAACGTAAACTTGAGGATGGCTGGGATTAAAGATGCAGAGGATTTGAAACTCACTTATATGCAGGAATTTTATTAGGAGATTTTTTAATATCCAGATATGAGTGAATTTGCTCTTCTGGCTAATCGGATGAAGAAGAAACTCAGGGAAGATCCCAACATGGAGATTACCGCGGTTATGGCGTCATCCAACATAGTTTGGTTAGTGGAACCCAAGGGGTTGTCTCTGGAATAGAATCGGCTGGCAAACTCCAGAGAACTTTTACGTTTGTTCAAGTTTTTGGCCATGAACTCATGCTTTTGATTGGCTAGGGTTTGGTTGTTTATAAACTCCTTTATTATTGTGGCATGGGCTTGTTGCCAATTGTGATATTCCTTTAAATGGGAGTCTTAATTTCATGGAATGTGCTTTTCAGATGATAGTAGATGCGCTTCACTTTCTAACAGTCAGTGATCTTCTCCATCAAGCTCGCATAAGCATACAAGAAGAAGGCAATACTTACTGTCCTGGGGTAAATATTTCCTTAAAACTAGGCCTAATATTATTCCAATAGGAGTGGAAAGAGTATTGATAGCATGTACTGAATCTGTCTCAGAAATCTCAGTTTCCACATAGTCATGAAGGGCCTGTTGGTCCAATCATCATCTCAATCCTTCAAGTTTCTCATGAAGTTCATACTAATGGCAGTATAGAGCTATAGCAGAGGCCTTAAGGGAAACTGCTCCCTCAGAGCTTGATATTGGTATGTTGGAGGAGCATCTGACTTTCACAGACACTTAAGCGAGTTTTGAACCCTTGTGAGGTTTTTTGAGTTATGATATAAGGCTATTGATGAGCTTGGAAAATGCTCAGAAGATATTATCTTATTTGACAAGGCATTTAGAGAAACTATGGATCAATTGGGATCCCATATGCGCGGAGCTTCCATCCTTAAGTCCACATTTTATGATTCCATAAGGCTGTGAGCGCCATTAGAACTTCTCAATTCCAGAAGTTGTTAGGATTGTCATGAGGGATATCATGGAACTGGATGGCCCTTGGGTTTGCAGGGACCTTTGTTCCTTTAAGCCCTTTTGGACTCTCAGGCCTTTCAGTACCAGAGGAACTATCACAAGAGACTAACTACTGGTGATGTTGCTGGAGCAGCCAAATAAGGTCGTTGATATAGTTGAGGCATTGGCTCCAGGTGGACTTAAGAGTTGTACATCTTGTTGAAGCTGCTCCTCAAGGTGGCACGAGTTTCCACTATCTAGCATAGCAATTTAATTGCAAGCCTCATTAATCAGTCAGCAATTATCTACAATGTCTTCCCAGTTGTTGTTAACAAAGGAGGAGGCATCATTATAAGAATTGGAAAAATTTGAATGTGTAGGGTTTTTGTGAGCCCTAACTTGTCAAGCTACTCCATGTTGATGTAGAGCAAATGTTTGTGAAATGTTGTGTATACCTGGATGAGCGAAGCTTTGGATATAGCGTTCAGTTTACAAAGTCAGTTCTCTTGATTGTAGTAGTGCCGATGTATATAAACCTCACGTTGTGGAAGGCATGAAGAAGTCTTGGGAATGACTAGAGCAGCCTCCTATGGAGTAGATGCCGTTAAGTAGTTGTTAAATAATCTCGTTGATATTCTCATTTTGGAGTTAACACTGATCTTGATCAACGAAAGTAAGTTGAATTATAAGTTAACCAAAATTTTTTATAATTTTTAGGCTGTAGAGGGTTTACTTTGTACTGTGGTATATTGAATCATCAAGTTACACTTCTTAACTGGTCAGTAGATTGGCTTCTTGATTGTTGTTATTCTATATTTTTGATAGACATTTTCACTAGACAGTTCAGAGCCCCCTGTATTGTGCACTAATTAATTTGGCTTATCAGTTCTCTTGACTTTTTTCCAAAATCAATCGGGCTTCTAGATATAAAAGTATTAGAGAGGTCAATGAATATGAAAATATGGAGTAAATAAACTATTTAATAGAGTTAAAGGGATTTAATGTTTATAAGGCAAATGAAGACACAATTCTGAGAGGACCTCTATGGCTCCATAAAAATAGGATTTTTCACCTCCTTTCATATCAAACGTCTAGTTGACGCCTTCATTTTTTTGTTGATGATGTCAACATAAAGTATCGTCGGATGTCACGCCTTTCAAAATTTTGGAAGAGGTGGTACAATTTTATAAGGCACCTCCATTATTTTTCATATATACATAATTTTCCATGATTAATTTAAATTTGTGCCTTCAGAGAAATGATTCAATCAAAAAAGCTTGTGAGTTGAATTATTAGGCCTCGATTTGGAAGTGGTATATTTACTTTCTTATAATCTCAAATCTTTTCATGAGCCATTTTGTTCTCACCAACTCCCCCAGAAACCAAAGCATCATCAAGGGAATCGAAATTTCCCTTATATAAAATTTTGGGATATAGCATTAAATTTTACATATCAGTGGGCATCAAATATTGGGTCCAATGTATTAACATACAACATAATATATACAGTATAATCAAGAGCACCACATTTCAACTGTTGTATGGCTTCAGAAAGCTCTACCACTATTACTATACTTAGTTTTACCCAATATCATGATGTTAATTTATCTGAATATACCAAGAAACAAGATCACTTCTGAAAAATATAAATGTAAGCTTATGGTTTCACAGTGTCCATAAAATATTAGCAAATGCAGCTTATAATTTTTAATGGATGGATCTAACAACATATTAAGTAGGGGATATGGTAGTATACTCTGACACAAACTATGACAGAAGTATATAGTCTTTAATTCTATGGAAGGTTTCATTATTTAAAATTTACCAAACAGTGCAAAATTCTATACAAATAAGAAGAACGCAGATGGTTGGATTATCAATAGGGTACTCGCCAAGTATCTGTGACCCTATTAAATATGACTAACTACCTATGAAAAATACTGTAGTTGAACAGAAGACAATAATTAATAGTTCTACAAGAAAATTTTACACAGGGAACGACCATCTATTAGAACACCTAAATCTAAATAAAGAGAAGTGATTGTTAAAATGGGCGGACTAAATTTAGAAACTCCATTCAAACAATTATTTATATACCAATAAACTAGACTTTAATAAGCATGAGATATGGGTCAATTAGATTATAATCATAAATTTGCTAACATGAAGAAAGAGCTAATTGGGACTTTCTTTTGCTTTGATCACAATTTTTGATTGAATTCAATTTTAGAAGTTTTAATAGACATACAACCTCATTTTTATGCCCTTTATATCTGATGTTATCAAATTCAACGCCTTCTCCCCCATGTGCGGGGTAGTGGTGCACCGCCTCCTGGTGTTTTTTGGCCGTAGATGAAGTGTGCCCAAGCTGACTTTGCTAGCCCTTTAATCTAACTGGTCATTTTGTTCTCCCTCAGGATCTTGCCCAACGCCTCGCGCGCTCCCAGGCCTTGCTGAGAAGCCCCTGGTGCTTTCAGGGCAACCTGTATTTTGACCCTCAGGTTAAGTATGAAATCTCTTCCCTTATGAGAGTGCTTCCATCACCAAGATGGCTTAGGCGATGTTTAAACCTGACATATTTACTTATTTCTGACTTTTTAAGGGATATTTTGATCTGAGCTTCCCTAGTGAATCACAGGCCACAGCTGCAATGATGGTGCCAATTTTTTAAAAAATACACTCATCCCAATGACCCATACTCAGGTACTGATAAATGCCACTCTGGTGGTTAATTTCGCCAGGCTTAGCCATCTCTACTCCAACCAGCTCCGCCACAAGCTTCTTGAGGGGTAGCCACTTATGGAACAGATCCCATCCTCCAGTTCTGGTTCCAAATGGAGCCAGCTGACTTTCAGGGCTTCGCACCTTTGCAACAATCTGTTCTTTCTATCAGGATACCCATTTTTCCATTCCCCTTGTACCATTGTCCTCTACACCCCAGATCACTATTCTGGGCCCTCATCAAAAGTAGACTCTAGTTTGCATTTTATGATTCAGATTTGATTGCTAAAAGTGCAAGTGCCCTAACCCTGCCATCGCGGCAGCTTCTTCTGCTCCTCCCTCCAGATGGCCGACCACCAATTATGCATCAGTTTTCAAGTGGTGTTTAATCCCCCTCCCCTTACCACACTCGCTGCAGCCTCAGCTTCTGCTGGGTCAGCCAATAAATTTCAAACAAATAAAACATCTTCAGATCAGGTTGCAGCTCAACCCTCTGTTGACCAGCCTTGGTTAAAAATTTTTGGTCCACTGTTCCTAGGCCGCCAATCATCTCCCATTTCTAGCCCAAGTATTTCTTATCTTGATCCCTTCCAAGACTCTTTTGGGTGGATGATGCTGAGGTGGCATATTTAATAACCTCTGACTTTAATTGGCCTGAACTATTTTTTAACCCACCTGATATAACTCCTCGTCATTGATTCTGCCCTCATAAGGGATTTTCCATTTACAAATTGTAAATGAAATGACTCTTGAGGACCCTGCCCCTGACAGTGTTCCTTACTATTAAGCCTTCCACGCAGCTATGGAGCCACTAGTTAACAGAGTTCTGTGTACAAACTTCCCAAATGACTTCCCTGATGATTCCCAGGAACCATTAAGAAGTTCATGTTGATGCAGGATGTTCATGTATTGATGCAGCAAACCTTTTAATGTTTAATCAAAATTGTTTTAAACCTGCCACCAAGTCAAAAGTATCTCATATTTGTGCATGAGTTAATCAAGCACACAGAATTCCAAGTTGCCCAGTAAATAAAGGCTATACATACTTCTGGTCTCATAAATGAGGAAATTACTAACCTTGAAAGCCTTCACCCCATGGTGCCAACACCCCAAATCTGATTTTGTCTATTTTATGCATGTTCTCCAATTTATAATTGATGGATATCCCCCAACCCTCCTGTTGGCGCTACAGTTCTCTAGACTGGAACCAAGGTCCAAAGGTATCTCAAGATGCTAATTTTTAGAAAAGGTTGAGAAGGAAGCGGAAAGTTAGTTAAGATATTGAATAATTTACTAGGCTTAAAAGAGTTTGATATTTATAGGGTGTTGAGACTTGGTGCCTCAGGGATCATTGGGGCCTCATCCATTTAGGATCTTTACTGATCTTCTGGAATGGCGCCTCATGGGTATCCTCAATGGATTGTGTCACCCATCTGACCAAATTGGTGGAAACGCCGCCCCATGTGACCCAGGAATTGGGGAGGTGGTTCCTGAAGCTGATTCACCTTGGGTCAGTTCAGAAACTGATTCAGTATGGCCCAATCTGGAAGTGGGGAATTTGATTCAATCATTATCTCAAATTCCGACAATGCCCCTCTCAAGATCCTGTCTGAGGGTGGAATATGGCCAAAGGAACTGACCATGCACCCAATTAACAATGGGCCCTTGGTTGATGTCAGCAATGGAGTACTCGGCTTTCACCCTATGAATGACTTTATAGGGTCCAGATCAAAGTACATTTAGTTTTTTTGTCAGCCTCCAGCTTGTTGGTAGTAAAAGAGAATGAGTCAACTAATTAAAAAATTGGTAAGGAGGGTCATCTGAGATTAAATCAATATGTCTCTCTTCCAGTGGTGGTGATAATGCCTTGGGTGGCTTGAACTTGAAGCCGGACAATTTCATCAGCTAAGGCCCTCATTGTTAATTTGGAGTTCTCAGGTGTGGAGGTCTTGAGCATTGGCTGGACGCTACTTGGTTTCTGAGGTGCCCGCCCATATAGGGCTTCGAATGAGGACATCTTGATGACTCGGTGGTAGCTTACTCTGTAGGCAAGCAAGGCGCTGGGTAGGTAATGGTTCCAACGAGCAGGGTCCAAGGCAGCTAATCTTTGAAAAATGGAAATAAGAGTTGCGTTAGCACGTTCAACCGCCCCATTATTGGAGGGGTGGTAAGGTGCAGCAAAACTCTGGGTAGTGCCAAATAGCGAGGTAAGTTCTTGTACTACCTGTGAGGTGAAGTTCAATCCATTGTCCAAAAGCAAGGTTTGGGGACACCCATGCTGGGTTAAAACGATTGAATGAGGAAAAGGGCTGTGGCTTAGGTAGTAGCAGCTGGGACCAAAATTGCTTCAACTCACTTGGTTAAGTGGTTCACAGCTAGGATAATATATTTATGGCTATGCAACCCAGTGGGAAGAGGGCCCACTACATCAATGCTTACTACATTGAAGGGACCATCTGGGGCAACCACCAAATGTTGTAATTTAGGGTTGGCTTGGTCTTGCGATTGGCAAGTCATGCATGCTTTCAGGACCTCCTGGATATTCTAAACCATTTGGTCCCAATAACATCGTGACTTCAGCCATTTGTGAGTCTTTTTGATGGCCCAATGTCCCACGGTGGAATGGCCTTCTAGAATAACATCAGTTCTGGAGGAGGGGTGGATGTAAGGGAGCCACTTCTTATTGATCTTCTTGTAAAGCAGCCCATCATTAATTGGTGTGTCTCGAGCCATCCTTCAGAGTTCATCTTAAACCTCCAGGGTTTCCAACTTCCACCGCTCTGGTCGGCCTATTAGATCATACAGCCGGCACTCCTTGGGGGTCAATGCTGTTAGCACCAGCATCCTGGAGAGGCCGTCAGCATTTTGGTGAACTACGCTAGCATGATGGACGATGGTGAATTCATATTTCTACAACCTTAAAGCCCACCTGGCTAATCGACCATCTGGGTCCTTTATTTTTTGGAGCCACTGGAGCGAGAAGTAGTCTGTAATGATAGTAAAGTGAGTACCATCTAGATAAGGCCAGAAATGTTTGATGGCTAGCAAGACAGCCAGGCACTCCCTCTCAGTAACGCTGTAGTTCCATACAGCCTTATTGAGCGTCTTACTAAATTAGGTCACAGGATGAAAGACTTGGTTCTCATCATGCTGGGCTAGGATAGCCCCAACGGCAACATCACTTGCATCTGTAAACAGCATGAAGGGTTAGCCGAAGAGCAGATGGATTAAAATGGGTTTAGTACATAGAGCGGTTCTCAAGGCATTAAAGCCCTGATCTTGCTCAGGCTGCCACTCGAATGGAACATTTTTCTGCAGGAGGTAGATCAGCAGCTCAGCAAGGTTGGCAAACCAGGGGATAAACTGTCAATATTAGCCCACCATGACCAAGAATACCTGAATATCCTTTAAAACTTTAGGGGCGAGTCATCTTTTCTATGGCGTCGACCTTGTCTGGTATAGGCTGGATGCCATCCTTGGAAACTTTGTGCTCCAGGAATTCTAGTTCAAACTAAAAGAAGGAGCACTTCGAGGGTTTTAGCTTTATGTACGCCTTTTTTAGCTTATTGAAGACCTCCTGTAAATCCTCGATGTGCCCATTAAAGGTTTGAGAAAAAAAATCAATGTCATCTAGGTAGACAAGGACGCAGGAAAGCTTCAAGTCCCCAAGGATCCCGTCCATGGAACGTTGGAAAGTGGCTGAGGCATTACAAAGACCTTATGGCATCCTTGTGGGCTCAAATAGTCCTTCATTGGATATGAGCGCACACTAAGCCCAGTCCTCAGGGGCAAGTTCAACCTGCCAATAACCGCTGGCAAGGTCCATGGTGGAAAAGCTCTGGGATCCAGTGAGCAGATGGAAGGAGTCGTCAATTTGAGGCAAAGGATAACTGTCCTTTTTGGTGATGGAGTTGAGTCATCAATGTTCATCACTACCCGATGGCTGCCATCCTTCTTCTGAACCAGCAGAAGAGGAGAGGCCCAAGGGCTGCATGAGGGCACCAGGAGTCCAGCGTCGAGTAGTTGTATTAGTTCAACAGTCACCTGGGCCTCTTTGACCTTGCTCTTCCAGTAAGATTGGGACCAGAAGGGAGGAGCACCCCCATTTTCTACATGATGGAGGACTCCGTTCATTCTTCTGAAGTCATAGGTCGAGGTCGAAAATAGGTCCAAATATTATTTCAACAATTCTAACCTTATGCTGTTGGTCATCCAAGAGGTCTTTACTGATATTAGTATTAACCAAACTAACTGGGGGTGGAGCTTAAAAGCCAAAGTCACTCAAGTCCCCAAAGTTTAGGACATTGGTAATAGCTTCCACTGGTAGTAGGTTGACATAAGTTGCAGGACTGTTTGGACCTACTATTTTGGGTTTATCAGTAAGATTGGCCAACAGCACTGATATAGATTTGGTGAAAGCTGGATCTAGGATCCCCGGAAATGTTAGCACGTCCTTTTGGGACAGATTGTCTAGGCCTCAGACCTCTAACAGATACCCCAAGGGGATGTTAATATGGACATAGGTGTCAGCAATGAACTGAGATTTCGGGGAAATTGTAGTTGCCTTAGGTAAGTAGATTGGCATGCCTTCTTGCCCATCAACAGCAGTAGGGGGAAGTTGGACTTGGGGACCCCTAATGTGATATTTGAGCCGATTGATTTGGCCTTCACTCTCCAGCAGACAAGCCCAGGATTTAACCTCAGTTTTGGAAACATGGGAGGTCATGAAGATAAGTGGGATATGATGCCCAAGTAAGGATAGAAAGCTGATGTCATAATGGAGCACTGATGAATAATCTTGAAGAAATTGTGTCCCAAGGAGCAGGTCATAGCTAGGGTTATCTAGAGCGACAGCGGGCATGTATACAGTGAGCTTCCCAAATTGTATCAGTAGAGAGGAATAAGCCCCTATAGATTGGGTGCACTGGGGGCCAGCTGTGCCATACTCCATATATTATGGCATATCAGGAGCGATCTTGATACACTTCATCAAAGAAGAAGGATATGACATTCATGGGGGAGCCACTATGAACTATAGCATGGACTGGTATTTTATGCACTTGAACTGCGACTCAGGTGACCAGACTTCCAAATTGGGGCGTCAGAGTGAGGAACATGGGATTGTCATCAAAAGAAGAGTAAGCAGTATCAATTTCATTAGAATCATTAGATACCAAAAATTCTTCTCCAGATGCTGTAACTCCTGGTTCATTCAAGGTTATGGAGGATTCTTCAGGCTGGGTAGGGATGTCAGCATGAAGAGCCTCTTCCTTCATGTTGATGGCCCTTTTCCCGTCTCTTTGGAAAGTCGTTTCCAGTAGTTCTTGGCGCTGTGTATGGAACCATTACAGTAAGTGCATCAGGGTCAAGGATTTTTCTGGTTTTCGACCACATGGACTCTAGGACAGTTAGAGGGTCCTGTGGAGGTAGCCTCAAAGTGTAAAGTCGATGTAGGGATCTTGTTAATGGCCTCCTTGATCTCTCAGATGCAGGTAAACACATATTTCTGGCCGATCATGTGAATTTGAACCTCAGGGTAGGATCCCAACGCAGAAATGACACCAGTAATAGTGTCATCCAGGGTGATACAATTTATGGTGACCAAGGGTTGTGCTTGGGCATAAAAAGCGGCAGGCAAACTTGGTGGGGCTTTCTCCTTTGTTCAGTTGGATACCCATGAAAGCTTGTTTTTGGTTAGCCAGGGTTTGATTGCTGCCGAACTCTTGGATTAAAGCTGTGTGGACCTAATCCCTTGTTGTGAACTCCTTCAAGTGGGGGTCATGATCTCCCAGGCAGTGCTATCTAGGCAGGAGTGGATATGCTTTACCTTCTGCCAATTGGTTGCCCCCTCCATGAAGCTTTCACAAGCGTACAGGAAGGATGCAATCCTCTCTTGGCTGGGAATGAACTTTTCTTTAAAACTAGGTTTAAAGTTAGTTACAAGCGGAGTGGAATGGGTGTTAACACCAGGGAAGGGCGCTGGCTCCAAGATCTCAGTTTCTGCATAGTCGTGGAGGCCCTGCTGGTCTAGCCAGCGTCGTAGGCCCTCAAGGTCCTCTTGGATATAGTCCCAATTTTGGTTGAGGGATGAAACAGAATCCTTATCCGCGACTTGCTCCTTTTTATATTAAATTTCAGCACCTTGGTGGTGAAGCTGGTCCTCAAGGGTGGTCAAGTGGGTCTCAAACCCTCAACAAGTTTGCTCCATCCAAGAGATGTGAGCATTGGTATGCTCAGCAAAAATGCTTAAGTTGCCCAATTCATCCAATAGGGCATCAATGGGGACCCTAGGGTCAAGGGGGACTCCATCCATTCTGAGTTTGCATCCTTTAGCTACATTCCAAATTTGATCACGTAAAGCAGCCAGGGCTGTCATCACATCCTTCTTCCAGAGTCCTCAGGGCCAGCAGCAGTGGGAGCTGAGGGACCTGGGGGCCAGGGGTCCACGGGGACCCTCTGGCCCTTTAGGCCCCTCACGCCCCAAAGGGCCTTCAGGCCCCCTAGGCCCTTCAGGACCTTCACCCCTAGATGGGTGGTCGCAAGAGGCCAGCTCCTGATAGTGTTGTTATATGGTCCTTACCAAATCCTTGACTTGAAGGAGGCGTTGATTCCAAATTGTTTTGAGGAGTTGGACATTCTGATGCAGCTCATCCTCAAGGTAACCAGAGATCCCGCTATCTAACATCATTACCTGATCTCAGACTTCGTTGATCAGCCGTTGAGTATCAATAATGGCCTCAAGGTTGTCATGAACAAAGGAGGAGGCTGCATCATAAAAATAGATGAGGTGGGTGTGTAGAGCCTGGGTGAGCCTCAGTTGTTATGAAACTTTTTGATGGTGCAACCCAACCAATTGGAGTAAGTGATGGATAGCGGGGTGAACAAAGTGGCGGAGGTAGCGTATGGGGCCCAATGTGAGTTCTGCTGACAGCAGCTGGGCCAAGCCATAGAGGTCTACATAGTAGAGGGAATGGAGGAGGTGCAGGAATGACTAGTGCGGTCACCTGAAGAGTAGACCCTTGCTATTAGTTGTTGGACAAACTTGTTAAAGTTCTTGTATTAAAATTGGTACTGACTTCCATCAATTGAAGGTTGGGTGAACTGAAAAGTAGCTTGGAATTCTAATATTTCAGGTTGAGTGACCAGTACTTCATGCCACGAGGCACTAACCCATTGTGCAACGCTTCTCGACTGACCAGCAGCTTGGTCTTCTGGGCTGCTAGTATTTTACATCATGATAGATGTTTTCACTTAAGACAGCTTGGAGCCCCCTGTAGTGAGCACCATGTTTGTCTGTGCTACAGTTCTCTAGACTGACACCAAGGTCTGAAGGTGCCTCAAAGCTGCTAATTTGCAGAAAAGGTCGAGAAGGAAGCAGAAAGTTAGTCAAAATATTGAATAATTTATCAGGCTTGAAAGGATTCAATATTTATAGGGTGCATTGGGACTCAGTGCCTCAGGGATTGTTGGGGCCTCATCCATTCAGGATCTTTACTGATCTTCTGGAATGGCCGCCTCATGTGCATTCTCAATGGTTTGTGTCGCCCACCTGACCAAATTGGTGGAAACACCGCCCCATATGACTCAAAAATTGGGGAGGGGATTTCTGAAGCCAATTCACCTTGGGTAGGTTCAGAAACTGATTTGGTACAGCCCAATCTGGAAGTGAGGAATTCGATTCAATCATTATCTCAAATTCTATTACCCAATTCCCCATCTGATATGGCGTCTTAGGTTATTAGCCAAAGTGCCATGATAGAACTTTTATAAGGATAATCCCTTTGTTGGCTTATCACGAATAAAGATGAATGGATGTCCCCCTTTTTAGATTGGGCCCACTGGAGCTAAAAAGGAATGGTTTTAGTCTCACGAAGGTTATGTTACAATTTGTGTCAGATGTTAATGCAAGTGGACACATCAATCATATATGGTAATCATAAGCCCAATCTTACATATCCAAATTTCCTCACTAAGATCCCCTCTCTTAGCTCTTCAGTGATGGCCACACTTTATTATATCAATCAGGAAGGCGAAGATCAAAATTATTTTGTTAAAATTATTATAAGACTGAGTAGAACCATTTTGAGATTGGGGTAACAGCTTGTAATCTGACTAGATGAGAACAATAAAGAGAGTGTTATGAGTTAGTTGGCACATATAAACCCTGTCAAAACCCTAAAAACTGTTTTTAGTTTGTCATAATGGATACTAGTACTAGCTTTCATAATTCAGATTGCCCATTGATTAATAGGTTAGAGGTCATATCATCTAGACCAAAAGACAAAATTATATACATTTTCTTTTGGATATGGACTATCACCATCTTTTGTCATCATACAAGAATACCCACTGCTTTGATAATCAGTACAGCCTGTGCATTCCACTTTTAAAAGACTCCACATAGTTAACTGAACCATATTTTTTTAGTATAGCCATTATGGCCCTTTATGACATCTTTGCCCTTAAACTTTCTCAGGGACTGATATATAGGCTCCTTCTAGTGCCATCCACATGGTTCTTAGATCTTTAGAAGTTTCTATTTTTCTAACACATATTTTCCCTTCTTATGTTGCCTTTAATATGTAAGACTAGACCTCTATATATCCACAAGTATCTAATATTACAACAGAAAGTTATACTGATATGCAATTACAGTAAGGAAGAACTAAATGACTTATTTCTTTCATAAAGATTTGTGGTATAAGCTTCTGTCACCAACTGTTAATTCAAGAACGTGTCCAATTCCCATACACTATGCACAGGATGCACTAAAGGATCGTTATTTTATAGTTGATATGATTATTATTCTGGTATAGAGTGATGGCTATATCATTAGATTATGGAAAACTTCTACCATGTATAAAATCTTTAATAAAACTTAGATTATCCTCATAAAATCTTTACATTCTTTATAACAAAATAAATTAAAATTATAACTGACATTAAATTATAAAACCTATTTAAAGTAATACACTACATTCTATTTTTTAGGGTGGCGGCTAATTAGAAGAAGACTGGCCATCCAGTCTAAGTTGGTTAAATCCCAGTGGAGAAACCAGAATGACAGAGGATCAGCCATCCTATTGACACTTGGATGGGGAGCCCTAGTGGTTAAATGTAAAGAAAAATTAAAAAAGGTACTAGAGGCCCCAAAAACATCCAAATGGCTGAGATGGGGCACTTCAGGTCTCTTGGAGGCAGCCCCAAAGGTTAAAGGAAGGGAGGACGACAGTTCCTCCAAGGTCTTCAGTTGTTGTTATCTGGATTGGAACGGTTTAAATAATAGGAGAACGCCTCTTTGACAGATTGCACTAGATAATAATAAAGCACCAATAATGATTTCAACTGCAGGCGTTCACAGTGTGTGAAATGGATTTTAAGATTACAATTGGGGATATAGTTTTACAAAGTTGATGATAACATAGCAAGTTGATGTATTGTTGGATTACAACTGCTCCAATGTTCTTGTTACCATTTTGTTGCAGCTAGTGACAGTTTGCATGAGTTATACCGCCCTTCCAAGGATAAGAATCTTAAGCCACTGGAAGTAAGGACAGAACTTTTAAGAGACACTAGTTATCTCTCTAAGGTCATTAAATGTTAACGGGTTCTTGATCTATCAGTCAGGCCTAAAGCTAATGGTGCAAAAACAGCTGAAAATCAAGAGAAAATTGTAAAGAAATCCATAAAATCATTAGCTTTAAGGTAGCCAAATTTGGCGAGTTCAAAAAATCTTGATGTCATTAAAGGAAAAAATTTTTCAGCTCAGATCGTTTTCAATAATTGGTTTAATCTATTGCAAATCACCCTCTTTATAATGGTATCAAAGATGATAATTAACTTTGCTTTTATCATATATTTGGCTACTTTCAATAAAGTTTAAATTATTCTCAGCTCAAGTCTTCCCCATATTTTAAAGGACTTTTCTAATTATATCTTGGTTAAAGCCTTATTGCAATTACTAGCCTTAATTTGAGTTCTGTTTGAACCTACTTTTGGGCGCAAAACTGGAACCCATGCTGCAGCCTATTCCGCCAAGTCCTCTGCTTCATATTTTACTTATATTTGCCGTAGTCCATATCCAAATTTACTCAGCTCTCATTAACTTCTTTCTTTTTATGCTCTGGGTTAGTTTGGTATGTGTTTTAAATCAAAAATCTACTTATAAATCTAATGGAGTTACCCTAGGACGTTGTTTCTTGTTGCATGCCCATTTTGGCCTCTTCTTGCAGCTTGCACTTAGTGCTTTACCCTCAACAGCTGACTGCGCTCTATTTTCCTCTCCATTGTCTGATAAAAGCCTGAATTTATTCTTGAGTTTCTTCTCCTGTTGGGTTGATACAGTATGCCCAAACCTCTCGAAGTTGGCCCCTTTTGAAACTTCTCAGTGGATCATTACTGTTGTCTTTCCTAGATTTAAGTCTTTTCCTCATAATAGGGTGCTCTGTGGGTGTTGTGTGGCACCCACCACCCAAGAAACTCATACAGTGTTCATTACCTGTTACTACTCACTTAGCCCTATCCATTTTACAGGACTCAAAATTAAAAAAGGAGATCTTTAAAAAGATGTCCCACTTTAGGTGTCGTTATAGGTACCAAGGCAAGGGCTTAGATGACATCCTCCTCTTCCATCCTCTTCTTAGTGATATCTCTGATGGAGCTCACCAGCGGTTATTCGCCTCAAGTGAGACTTATATAACTCCTAGAATCTCTCCCCGCTTTAAAAGTTTTTATTGAACCCTATGAAATCCATCCTGCTACTTTTGAGGATTATAAATCCTTTATCCATATATCCCAATAGTCCTCACTACTTCTAAATATTTCGCCTGTTCTAAGAAAAGGCTTTAAGGCTAGAATCAAATGAACAATTTAAATTTGCATTCCTTTGCAAGTTTCTGGATAATACAATGCCACCCTTGGCATATGTGATGAACCTTCTCCCAACTTGGATGAAACTTGCTCCATCCTCACGTCTATGTTATCCCACAGCATTTGCGTCATCAACTTAATTAAAACGCTAAACTTCAGATCCTAGAGCTTGACAACTCTGTATCTTTTGTACATCCTTGAGGAACTGTTCTTGTTAGACCTGATTCCCATCAAGTTTTTGATCCCATTGTGACCTATCCTATTGAGAACCTGGCTGTCATAGGCACCTCTAACCTTATTATTGGATATCCCTCACTGTGTTGCCAAAGTACTGGTTAGAATCAGTAGTGATCTTTCCAGAAGGTAATAATGAGACCTCCATCATTGGTGGTGGTCTACTCACTATTGGTCATGCATTACTGCGCTCCACGTAGTACTCCTTGATTTTGTCCTCAAAGTAGAGGGATTAACAATTCTATTTCATTTTATTCAGAAAATTCACTTTACTCTAGCTTTAGGCCCTCTATTGCCATTTCTTAACCAATGCTCCCCGCCCAACACATCATCTCTTTTTGCCATGTGAAACATCTCGTTCCTATTATACTGGAGTTACCATCCTTTAGTGACCCCATTCAGAAATGGGTGGATATCCATAAAAATGATTGAAGACAAGTTTACATTGGCTGTCCCCTCCAGAAATCGGGCTGTTCCTAATATTATAGTTGCATGTGACAAGGATTTTCCCTCTGCTTAGCATAAAGCATCAAGTTAACCCATATCTCTTTAAATCCTGTGTCAACTCAAAGGCAATTTAAAGTCCTGCTCTGTTGCATCCTCTGGAATACTCTCATCTACTCCCTCTTCTGGGCTCAGAGTTATCTTATCTTCCTTTGGCTACTCAGCTAATAAATCTTTGTATGCTTACTTCTTTTTATGGATATTTTCTCCACCCCTGGAAGTGCCGTCCACGATCTAGCCTTTTTAGACACTAGTGCTAAAAACCTTCATCTGCCAAGTTTTGTGAAATCCTTAGAACTACCATTAAGGGTAGGACAGTTTGTAAAGAGCGGTGTTTCAAGCTATCCCCGCTGTTGAGTACTATCCCTTATTTCATTTGTTTCAGGCGTTGTAAACTTCTTGGATACCTCTGCGATTAAAAACCTCATATAGCCCGCTATTCTGGGTGTAGGCTGGTGGCAAGCTTTAACATGCACTTACCTTACAGACGCCACAATTCACGCAAAGCTTCTTAAGTAGTAATGGTTGCCATCCCGTGTTTTGATGAGTGCGCCTTGGCGCTACCAAGTAGTTGGGGCCTCTCCCCTCAAGATTAGCATGGCCTCTATTCAAATAGCCACTGCCCTTGAACCTCACTTATCCTTCCTGATTGCATCAAGACTTGTTTAGACAAGTTTGCCTTTGCTAAGGCTCGCCCACTTCCTGAACACAAGAAAATTAACTTTGAGTTTAAGCAGACCGCTAACCTCATTAAGATACCCTCTCCCATATACCCCTCTTGCTGAAGGAGGAGGCAGCCTTAGACATTTGATTTGATAACATGCTCTCCAAGGGCCAGATTACAAGAGGTATTTGCCAATTTGCTCCCTTCTTCTACATGTGGAGAAATCTGATGTCTCTCTTCAACCCTGCGTTAATATGGAAACCATAACAACTTTATGGTACATGACTCCCATCTGCTGCATCCAGAGTAACAGATCGCCTGCTATGTGGAGATAGCTATAGTGTATAAAAAGCTGTACTGTTGTTAAATTTTATAGGTTTTCTGATATTCTCAGTTAATAATCCCTATAAATTTTTAATTGTATAGGTTTGTTGTTGTACAATTTTCCGCATTGTTTGATAGTGAAATATAATCGTTGATAATATTATGGAGACTATTATCCGTAGTTGAGATAAAGTACTAGAATTTGGTCCAATGCTTGGCCAGTATTTTCTCACAAAATACTTATAATGTCTTTAATAGGGATTCGTTCCCTAATTCCACTTAACTCAATCTACGCTCAGATTCCTGTTTACAGTTTCTCCATGACACACAGTCAGCAGCAATCCCAATTCAGTTCATCTTCTATTCTCTGGATCCACGCTCAGATCCTTACTCTTTATCCTAAAGAGTCTCCAAATTAGAGCACACAGCAATAATTTCCCTGAGAAAGAATATAACTTGAAATGGATTCTGATATAGTATACTAAAATAATACTCTGGTAATTTATCTGGTAATTAATGTTGTGAGTAATCTGGTAATTACTGTTTTTATTAGTGAGTTCTTTTTAGAATTTATAGTGGGGAATTTAATGCCCAAACCTCAGTTGGCACCTCCTCAATGAAATGGTAGCTGTTGCCATTGTATTACCCATCCTTTTCTTAGCAGCGATGGTCTTCCCCATATTGGCTAGTATTCCACCATTGGACATCCTTGAGACCTAAAAATTGAAAGAATCAGAAAACTGTCCTTAACGTTTTCCTCTCAATCCAAGAACCAACCATATTTAGCAAGCGATCTGCTTAGGTATGGTCTTGTTACCAACTAAGGCAGGTCGCAAACCAACTAATTGATTCGCCAGTTGCAGGCAGCATCACTCGCCTTGCAATTTTATCCTTAAATTTATAATCAGTTGGTGATGATAACTGAATGATCCCAATTGGTACATCTGATAGTTAATCAACTATCAGATGCCCCTATTTCGTCAGCAACTCTGCCCAAGGAGATCATAAGCATTCGTCCAGATTGATCCCAGAAGGATCTGACCTAGGTGAATAACTTAAAACCCCCCAAACATTGTTACCATGAAATCAGGGTCAAAAGATATCCAATTCACTTCGCATTAGGGAATTATCCCTAGCGATCCCTGGTAATCTAGTCATCTGGGAATATAGCCAAAAATTCCAACAACTGTCTAAACGTCTTCAACCAGATCCAGATTAAGGAAGGCCAGGATTGATTGATCTATTCCACTCCAGGAAGAGCATCTACCTGTTCTGGGTCATGCCTTTTGGTTTGAGAAACGCTCCCGCCTGTTTTCATAGGTTCATTGATGCTGTCCTGGGAGACCTAAGGTATCCTATGCAATAACCTACATGGATGATGTACTGGTCTTCTCCTTGGATGCAGAGACCCAAGACCACCATCTTGTAACTGCCTTGGAATGGCTAGCTCAGGCAAATCTAACTATTAAAGCCAGTAAGTGTTAGATCTTCCAACCCAAAGTGGTGTTCTTAAGATATTATTTTCACACATGTCCATATGATATCCCCTGATAAGAAAGCAACCATCCCCTATTGGGCTAATCCCTCCTCTCTTACAGAGCTGCGCAGCTTCTTTGGGACTCTACTTTTCTCAAGAAATTCACCCCACGATTATTTAGAAGTTGCTGCCCCTTTACACCGCATCTGGGAAGAATTTAACAGTTGTACATCAGAATGCAATGCAGTGTTCTATGTTGTTCATTCTAATCCCCAGTCCAGACCTGCTCTATTAAATGCAAATCCTGGCTGTCCCTTTATTGCCACCACGGATGCTTCTAACTTTTCAGTGGGAGCAGCCCTGCTACAGGAAGGGAAAGAAAGAGTGGAGCGCTCCGTTTCTATTTCTCTGAGAAGACGTCCCTGGATCAGCTTAACTACACCATCTATTAAAAATAACTCCTTTCTGTTGTTGAAGCTGTACAGCACTATATTCACCATCTGTATGGCTCCAGGTGTCCCTTTACTGACCACACCAACCACAAGGCTTAGATGTACTAACTTTATACTAAAAACTGAACCCTTGACAGTCCAGGTAACTTGAGATCCTGTCTGTGTTCAATTTAAAGTACAATTTAATCAAGGGTACCCAAAACTTGTTGCTGATACTCTAACAGGACCCTGATCTTATCATATATCCAGCGCTAGTTGAGGCTCATAATACCCAAGTGTTGATCAAGCTGGAACAGGTGAAGGAACCCACATGCTGACCCCCACTTTGCTTGTGATGGAGCCCCTGGAAGAAGTACTGACATTCCTGCCCACGTTAGGATGTCTCAGCTCTGTCAGTAGACTACATCAAGATCAGACAAGCCTGTCAGAGAAATGGAGAACCCTTTGGAAAAGGGTTACCAGTTGCTTGATGAGGTCATCCTTCATCAGGGAAAATGGTGGGTACCACCTGGACCTGTGTAGAGAGGAGGTGATCCGCGAAGCCCATGACCCTCCCACTGCTCGCCCATCTTGCAAGGAAAAAAACTTGAGTTGTTCTAACGCTCTTATAGCTTTAAAGGCCTTAATACTGATGTGGCCAGATTCTCAAATACCTGATTAACGCGCAACTGCTAAAACCTAGTCTCTAAAGAGCACTGGACTTCTTGTCCCCTCCAAGCCACTGAGGGTCTGTTGACATTGGTGTCTGTTGCTATTATAAAAAATTCCCTTGTCCCAAGGGTATAATGTGGTGATAGTGCTGGATTATTTCATCGAGATGACATACTTTGTCTCTTGCAATACTACCATCATCTCTTTCCAGACTTCCCGCATCTTTATGGACCACATCATCTGCATATATGGAATCCCAGAAAATTATTAGCAATTTCGACACTCAATCATATGCTCAGTTCTGGAAAGCTTTGCTATCCATCTTAGGAATTTTCCACTGACGCTCCACAGCCTTTCGCCCTCAGTTGGATGTGCAGATGGAGAGGGTGAACTAAGGTACAGAGTGATTCTTATACTTCTAAGCCAACGAAGAACATAATAATTGAGCTTTTCACCCAACACTTGTTAAATTCTCTTATATTAACCTAAATTATACATCAATGGACACTTCTCTATTTTTGCAAACTACAACTACAATTCCAGCTTCAAGTTTGAGTCCATGAGTAGACTTGCAGTTGTTGCAGCCAATGAGCGCATTAAAGAGCTCAGAGGCATACACCAGGCGTTAAAGGATCATCTAGCTGATGCTGTGTGGATCTACAAAGCATATGCTGATCACAAGCGGTGTGGTGCCCTGATTACAAGACAAGCGACTTGTTCATAATCAACGCTAAGAACCTACAATTGAGCAGCCCTATTGCAAGTTAGGCCCCAAGCATGTTGGACCCTTCAAGCTCATAAGGAAGATTGGCCCGTCTGCTTATCAAGTTGACCTACCCACCTCCATCAAAGTGTTCAGCACACTCCACGAATGTCTCATGATTATTATGATGGCCAAATGCCGTCCCACCCTGAGCAAGTGGTTGTAGATGTTGAATTCCAATATGAGTTTGACGCCACGCTTTCCCTCATTTAGCTCAACCTCAACTCTAGTTTTTGTTGTTCTGTAAAGGCTATGATGAAACTTAGAACAGCTTGTCCCACAGAGACTGCTCAAATGCTCAAGTCTGATCTGCAACTTCCATAAAAGTTTCCCTAACACCGTAGGGCCTGCTCCTCAAGCCTCCTTAGGTGTCATGAAGCTACCCACCCCCACAAAACTTTTCTTTGACCAATGTCCATTCAGGCATAGTGGAACACAATTTAAGAGCGGAGGTTAATGTCACAACTAGTAATTTTTATTCGTGTTTTAGACCGCCTTCCAAGAAATGATCTATGTCACTGGTAGTAAGGCTAGAACCCTTGAGAGACACTAGTGATATCTTTAGGGTCATTGACTAAAAATGGCTCTTACTTTACCAGTTATTCCTGTAGCTAATGGTGCAAAACAGCTGAAAATTGGGAGAAAAATGTTTCAAAGCCCCTAAAATCACTAGGTACAAAGTAACCAAAATTTGACCAAGTTAAAAATTTTTGATCTTGTTGAAAAGCAAAGGATTTTCAGCTCATATTAGTTTCCGTTAATTGGTTTGAAGTATCACAATTCTCCTTTATATTGGTTCTTGGCGTTACAGCTCTCTTAACTGTAGCCGAGGTCAAAAATGGCCTCAAAGCTGTAAACTAGCATAAAAGTTGATAAAGACGAAGTAATGGGTGAAATAGACCATTTTATTAGTTAAAATGGTTTGATAGCCATATGCGAATGGGGACATGATTTTGAGAGGAAGACCATTGCCCTGTACAATTAGGATCTTTCACATTCTTCTGGATTACCTGCCTGGTTGATTCCCTCATTGTTTTGTATTGTCCTTGTGACTTTAATGGTGGGAGTCGCTCCATTAGATGTTCAGGAAGTTGAGGTGCAATTCCTGAAGGCATCTTAAAAGATTCTCGAGTGTGTGATGCTTCTTGATCAAAATTCTTGTTGGTGCTTTCAATGACAGGTTTTGATTGTGAGGGCTAAAGAGTCAGCTTATTAGGGCTTGATTCAGTAGTAGGGATCTTGACTCGCTCATCATCTAAAATCCTAAACGCCCCTTAAGACCCTGCTGGAGGGGAGTATATGGCCGTAGAAATCAGCCATGAACTCGGTTTGCCATTGTCCCCTAATTTATGTTTACAATGGAGTACTCAGAGTTCAACTTATTAATGACCTTGTAGGGTCCAGACCAATGAGCTTTAAGGTTATTCTGTCAACCTCCAGGCAATGGTGATAGAAGGATCTCTAGGTCACCCAAATAAAAAATTGGTAAGGAGTGTCAGCTGACACTAAATCAGGATGTCTCCTTTCTGTGTTGGTAACAATTCATTGAGTGGCTAGGTCTTGAAGCTGGACAAACTCATCAGTTAAGGCCCACATGATCAAACCATAGTTCTCAGGCATGGAAGCATCAATTAGGGGCTTAAAGCTACTTGATAGTCAAGAGGTACGTCCATTATAGTGCTTCAAAAAGGTACATTTTTTTAGTGCTAGATGGTCCCAACCCAAGGGGGGATTCATCGATGTTTATTGAATTACGCCTGGGCTCCTAAGAGCCTGAGGTGAGGGAAGGGGAGGGAGGAGGCATCAAGAAAGGGAGGGGGGTTTGCGCGCCAGAGCCGTGCTGCAGTGACAACTGAGCGGGGAGGGTTGGCGACATAGTGCAGACCTTCAGGGCCATCTCAAAGTTTGCCTGAAAGTGGGTGATTATGTGTGGAAGGGTCCACACCTGCTGGTCAAAGGCAGCACGAAGGAAGGAGTTATGGATGGTCCAGATGGCTGTGGCATAGGCGAGGACACGGAGGGGTCGGTGGCAACCAGGCAATGTCTGCTCAAACATGAGGTCTTGCACAGGGTGTCCAGACCAGGGCTGAGCATGAAGGAGCGCGCGGGCCTTTGGCCAAAATGCGGCGACACCTGGACAGGTGAAAAAACGATAGAGGTGGGAGTCTATAGGCTCCACACAGCGGGGGCAGCTTCGGTGCTGGAAGGTAGGGCCAGTCTGGTCCCCTGTCCTGTATGAACAGTGGAGCACCCTCCATAAGGTGTTGGACACCTTTGCTGACAGGATGGGGTGATAGACGTCCTTCTACAATTCCTTAAGGTCAAATCTCACACAGGGAGGGAGGAGCTCAAGGAGTCTTGGGCGGATTGGAGGACGATCTTGGGGGTTGAGGAGAGTTGTGAAAACTTGTCCATTGTGCACAATTGCATGGCGACGGGGGCTGAGGCCAGGGCCTTCCCTTCTGTATGGGAAGGCATGGTGGATCCGCGCGCCTACTCTTTCAGGGTAAGGAGAGCCTGGTTCCAGTAGGGGGATGAGGATGATTTTAGGCGATGGCCTGGGTGGTTTGTGAGCCACTCCCCTAATGAGGTCAGAGATGCTCTAGGAAGACCCAGAGCTGCTGACACTGACTGGCGGAGGGCGGGCGCCCATTGGGGCATGGGGGTCGCGTCCCAGCAGACAATCGGCCATAGGAACTTCAGGAAGATTGTGGTGGCGTGGGATCGCGTGTCCAGAAGCCCTAGGCCCCCTTCATTACAGGGTCGGGCAATGGTTGAGAGGGCCATTGGTGGATGGTTTGAGCCTCAGATCCAACAGCGGAGGAGTACATTGAGCCGCGTATAAAAGGCATCTGTGAATGGGCAGACGTGCGCTAGGAACCAGACTTTGGAGAGGAGGAACACATTGGCCATCAGAGCTTGACCCTAGGGGTGATGTGCCACCGGTTCCAGCTGGCAATCCTGGAGTTAACTGCTGCAAGGAGCAAGTCCTCATTGTCTTTTAGCGCAACTCCTTGTTGGTTGGTGAGAACGCCCAGGTGACGGAAGGTACCGCGCTCAGGTTCAATACCAAATGGTGGGGGGAAGGTGGGGTAGCCGACCTGCACAACTGTTGTCTTGGAGGTGTTGACCATGGCGTTGGACGTCTTGGTGTACCTCTCAATGGTCACAGCAGCGAGGGAAACATCCCCAGGGCAGCCAAATGCAATGGCAGTGTCATCTGCAAATGCCATGGTGCGTGTGGGGGCTTTACCTGGGACCAGAATCCCTGTTAGCTTGTCCTGTAAGGAGGCCAAGAGGGGGTCAAGGGTGATGTTAAAAAGGATAGGGCTCAGGGGGTCCCCTTGCCGGAGACCTTGTCCAACTGGTACTGCCACTGTAAAACCCATTGGCGCCAGGACTCTGGTGTGGAGCTGGTCATAGAGCGCTGATATCCAGCGCCTAGCTGCGGGTGGGAGATGGAAGCGGGCCAGGGAAGCATCAATATACTTCCAGGCTACCCGATCATATGCTTTCTCCATATCCAGGAGAGCCACAAAGCCATTCACCTTACGAGAGTTAGCAGTCAAAGTCACGTGAAGGTCATTATAGTTGTCCCATAACGACCTCCCCGGAATAAAACCGTACTGGGATGAGGAGAGGCGAGGTGACACCCATTTGGTGATGCGGTTGGCCAGAAGCTTCGTGAAGAGCTTGTGGTCTGTGTTGATCAACGCTATGGGGCGCCAGTTCGCCAGGTTCTCACGGTCTGACTTCTTGTGAAAGAGGGTCGTGATTGAGCCTCTGGAGTTGGGGAGGACCTCGCCATTCACCAAGAGTGCAGCGAAGAGGTCGCGGAGGGTTCTGGCTATCACTGCAGGTTCCAGAAGGTACACCTCAAAGGGTATTCCGTCTGGGCCTGGGGCTTTAAGCCGTGGGGATTTCAGAAGGGTTTCCATCACCTCCTGGATGGAAATAGGCGCCAGTAGAGCCTCATCAGCCCGTGGGTCAATGGGCGGCTCTGGAGCCCGCCACAGGAAGTCTTGGATGTCCGGTGGGTCCACCTGGGTGGCATGGAAGAGGCTGGAGTAGAAGCGGTGTAGTTCCTGCGTGATTTCCTCCTTATCTGAAGTGGTTGTAGTGCCAATCTTCAGTGCAGTAATATCCTGCGCTGTTGACCGGGATTTCTGTTTCTGAAAGAAGAAGCGGGTGGGGCGTCCCCATTGAGCATAGTAACGAGATGTTGTAAAGTTTGCTGCCTGTTCTTCCTGCAGTGTGAGCTCCAAGCGGAGTGCTTCCTGCGCCGCTTCCCAGTCTTCCAACCATCTGGGAGAGGGCGAAGGCTGGCAGTTTCGCTCTAGATGTCTGATTCTGGCTTCCGCCCTTTTGATTCTGGCGCGAGCTGTGTCTTCTGGGCTTTGGCACAGTTGTAAGCAACGCGGGTGATGCCCTCCTTGGTCACCGCCCATTTAGCCTTGTGGTCAAGCAGGTGGGGTGGGGGAGGTGAGAGTCTCCCGGATGGTCATAGACAGCTTCTCCTTAGTGAAGGGGTTGTTGAGAAGAGCTGGGGCAACCCTAGGCCAGAACCTACGCGACGGTCTAAGTGTGGTGGTGAGGACAACGGTGAGTGACCTGTGATCACTCAGATGGTTGTCACGAGAGATGGGAGAGGAGACGCGGCCAATTAGCAGGGGGCCAATCAGTGCCATATCTATGCGTGACGCTGACTGGAAAGCTCCTCCATCATACTGGATCCTAGTCAAGCAACCTAGGCCAGACGCGGAGGGTGGAAGCGCATCTATAAAGCCACTCAGGCGAAGGAAATCCTGGAGGCGACTTGATCCAGGGCGTTCCTTTGCTGCAGGGGGGTAAGAGTCACGGACGCGACTTATGATTGTGTTGAAATCTCCTAAGAGGACTGTATTCCGTGGGAGATTGAGTTGGAGGAGCTCTTCCAAGAGCCGATTTTGCTCCTGACCTGCATTAGGCAGGTAGATGCTTGCAGCGAAGAAGGAGAAGTCAGGAGTGGTAAGTTTGGCTAGTATGAGGCGGCCACCTAGATATTGTGAAAAAGAATGGGTTTTAACCCGGGGATTCAAAACAATAAAGGCGGCATGGTTTGTCCAGAAGGAGTTGCCTCCAAACTGTTCATTCCATGCAGATTGTTCGTGGGGAGGATATGGGGCTCCTGGACAGCAGCGATGTCAATTTTTGCTGACCTGAAGTTTCAAAGGAGGCGGGCTCTACGCTTAAAGTCCCGCAACCCATTTGCGTTGATGGATTGCAGGGCCAGGGTGCTGCCATGGGGACTCATAGCTGTTCCCCTCCATGTCCTGGGGGGTTGCCAGCGCTTAAACCTGCTGCTGTGAGGCGGCTAGTTTTGAGTCCTTTAGCTTGACTATTAGCTGCAATCCGTGAGGAGAGTCGAGGGTTCTGAGGGGAAGGAGAGGGTGGGGGGGCGGAGGACCCAGTAAGCCAGCCTAGGATGCTGCCCCGCTCCGTTGCAGGGGAAGGACCTGAGGGTGCTCAATGGTGACCTCCGCGGTGTCCCCATTTGATGAGTCTGAGTCCATATTCACTTCCTCCAACACTGCAAAGGATCCGCGCGAAATGGACTGTGGGGTTGGGGTAGGACTCTTTGAGATGGCACTTCTACCGCAGGCCGCGGGTTGCCAGTCCATACTGGTGGACATAGCTCCATTGGGAGCTGAGGGTTGATGCGATAAATCGCTGGTGGAGGTTGGTGGGGGTGCCGCGGAGCCCTGAGTGGGGGTGGCTGACGAGGGGCACCCTGTGGGAGATGCCTTGCGCTTGTTGAGAGAGGGAGTTGACTCTGGGAGATTGGGGGTGCCCATTGGAAGGGGGGCATGAGCGCGAAGGTATCCCATACCAATAGTGGGGTTAGCTGTTTCAACTGCTAGGCGTAAGGCCTCAGGGGACAGGTCTTGAACGGGAACCCATTGTGTGGGTTGTGGAATTGCTGCTGCAGCCACGTGGGATCGTTTTTGGCCTGGTTTAGGCCCCTGGGTGGTGGCTAAGAGGGCTTGTTTTCGAGCTGTGCAGCCACTATACAAGTGTCCAAGGGCGTTACACCATGAACACCGGGGCGCGCCTGATCAGGGTTGACAAAAAAGATCTCAGGGCATGCCCCAACTACCGCCACACGAGGAATAACCCTCAATGTTGCGGGATACAGTGGGGGGAGGGATGAACGACGCCCTAGCAGTGCGAGCTCTTTGAGTGGGAGCATAGTAAGAGGGGACGCTAAAGTCCACTGAAAGAACAGACCCAAACTCCATTAAACCACGATGGAGTGCCAGTTTAAGAGAGACTCAGGATCAACAGTCGTTGTTGGGTTGGAAAAAGTAACCCATAAAATTTTCTCCAGGTGAGAGCGTGTGCGGGAGATGCGAAGAGATCCGCGTGGAATAATGACCTGGAGGGTGGCAGCACGGTCAGCAGGGCAGCTCAGTGAAGCCCACATCGATGTAGTGGCCCTCCACTGATTCATGGATGGTAATGTTAATTGGGAATGTCTCCGCAATCGCTGCAAAGTATGAGAAGTAATCCTCTGTATAGAATTCAACAGGGTTATGCCCATAATAAAGGCGAATTGTGTGGGAGAGGGTTGATTGAGGTAGAGCTTTTTGCGCTCTAGTTTCGGCCCATTTCTTCTTAACATCAGTAATAAACGCCACTTCACGGGATCAGCTTTGGGTAGCGTTGGTGCCAGAGGTCTTTGCCACGCCCCAGTGGCTCCTTTGGTACGTTTGTGTTTGCTTTGGGCTGCAATTGCGGGTTGAGTGTGAGCTGATGGTTTGGACAAGTTTGCGGAGTTCCCCTGTTGCTAGAATGTTACAGCAGTTGATGGCATCATATTAAATTGAGAGGCGGTTTGTTGGGCCTCACTAAATTGGGGAGGCCCATCTAGATTGAATTAACTCCAGCCAGTTGGGAGGAGGGAGATGTTTCATCACCATCCCAATCTATTTGGGTAAATTCAGCCCGAGTATTTGCTGTGATTTCGTGGGCAGAACTCACTGGCTGATTGGTGAATTGGTCGTTTTCAGCATATGGAGATAAAGTGCCGACTTGAGAAGTGCCGATTATGGGGTTTAAATGGGACGGGTGAGATAGAACTGGTGTGAAGTTCCAAAATCTGAAATATTTAAATCCCCATTGGGAAGAGTAGATTGTCCCAATTTGGTGCTTAGTGAACCAGAATGTGCAGCTAATCTAACCTTACATCCGAGGGTTTGAGGGCCAGGTGATTGTTGGGCCTCGCTAAATTGGGGAGTCCCATCCAGATTGGAATTAACTCCAGCCAATTGGGAGGAGGGCGATGTTTCATCACCATCCCAATCTATTTGGGTAAATTCAGCCCGAGTATTTGCTGTGATTTCGTGGGCAAAACTCATTGGCTGATTGGTGAATTGGTCGTTTTCAGCATATTGAGATAAAGTGCCGACTTGAGAGGTGCCAATTACGGGGTTTAAATGGGACGGGTGAGATTGGAACTGGTGTGAAGTTCCAAAATCCGAACCATTTGAATCCTCATTGGGAAGAGTAGATTGTCCCAATTTGGTGCTTAGTGAACCAGATTGTGCGGCTAATCCAACCTTACATCTGAGGATTTGGGGGCTAGGTAGCTGGGTATCGCCCCTCATGGAGGGAGCCAGAAACACGGCGTCAGCAATAATAGATGGGGCTGAATTAGCTGACACAATGGGGGAGGTGTATGCCTGGATGGGCTGAGTTGCATTCAACTGAGCAGACGCCATTAAAACAGCGTGGGTGATGGCCTCCTTGGTTGGAGGGGGCCCAGCGGGTTGGTGGGAGGCAGCGCACACAGAGCTGTTAGGCGTGCAGGTTGCAGAAGTGCGATCAGGTGAACTGGCGCTAGTTGGAGTAGCTCCAGGTTGGGGGTGGTGCCTGCTTTCATGGCTGCTGCTTGAGAGCGGGTGATTCTGGTTGAGTCTGAGGTGGGTAACCGAGGGTTGCTTCGTTTAAGGGTGGTGCTGGCTCGTTTGGCATAGCCTGCGGGTTCTTTGCGGGGTTTCCCGCCATATTTGCTAATAGTTTTCGTAAATCTCTTTAGTGGAGCTAAATTTCAGGCTGAATTGATTTTCGAAAAGTGATGCTTAGCAGAAAGAGATTCTCAAAAAGGTACATTTTGATTATTTGGGGGTAGCTTATTCAGCAAGCGAGCAAGTTGTATAGTAGATAGTAGTCCCAGAATGTAGGGTCATAGGCGGCCATCTTCCATAAAATATTAATTAGTGTTCCATTAGAAAGTTCCACTACCCCATTAGTTGAGGGGTTATAGGGGCGGTGAAACTTTGGTTAGTTCCAAAAAGCAAAGTTGGATCTTGGACTACCTGTGAGGTAAACTTTTACCATTATTCAAAGGAAGTTTGTGTGCATCCATGCTAGGTGAAATGGATCAAATAAGGAACAGGGCTGTGGCTTTTGTGATGGCAGTGGGAACAGAAATTGCTTCAGAAAATTTGGTCAAATGGGGCCGATCTCTCTCTGCTCAGCATAACTTTCCAAGCAAATTAAATTCAGTAAATTAAAACCAAACACTTAATCGCACACCAAAGTCTTGCTCCAATGTCATCGGTCCCCCGCCAACTATCTCAGCATGGGTCAGCGGCAAAACTCCCCCTCAGTTTTCCGTCTGACAGGAAAACGCGCTCAGACTGGCTCTCCCAGTCATTTCAAACCCTTGGGATGATTCATTCCTCCCAAGGATTTCGATGCCCATCTTGCCTGAACCTAAGCAGTGCCCCGCTGCCCCCTGGTGCTCCCCTGGAGCAACATGCATTTCAGCCTTAGGGTCAAATATGGGAAATTCCCCTACAACGACCAAGCCATTATCAAAATGGCTCAGGTGGTGATAACACCAGCCTTTTTTATTGACTTCCGCCCCTATAAGGGGTACTTTGATCTTGGCTTCCCCTGTGAAGCTGATGCAGCCACTGAAGCAACGGTGCCATTAATTTTTAATAATATTCCCCTCTCAACAACTCAGACCCAGCTCCCAACGGACACCACCTTGGTGGTCCAGTTCGCTGGTTTGCCCACCCACCTCCCCCCTGAAGTGCTCCACCAGGAGCTGATGGAAGGTTTGGCAGTTTACGGCGCCAACCTCATCTTACACTTTGTGGTCCCAAATGGGGCCACACGCCTCGCTGGGCCTCAGGAATATGCCACAATCAGCCCTGAATTTATGAAAATTTCTTCAGCAATTCCCCTCATACCACCATCCCATCTGCCCCTGACCATCCATTCTGGGCCCACGTTGAGGGCGGATAACGATTTGTCCATCCTGTTTCGAGTTAGACCACTTGAAATGCAAATGCCCATACTCAGAAACTTCCACCAACGCCAAAAAGTTTGCCACGACGCCCACCAATCCACCACCCACCTCGCGCCAACTCTGACATGGGGTACAATCCTACCTTCCCCTCCTCCAATGCCTGATGCTGCAGCTGCACCTACAGCCACCAATCAGCACCCATCTTGCCCCAATGTCATAAATAATTCATCCAAGCAAACATCATATTGGATCCCAGTTCAATCCCATGCATTCACAAATGAATCAAACAAACCTCAACCGTATGCTAATTCCCAAATCCAATTTAACCAAAATCTATGAGAATTATTGGATGAGATTAACAAATCAGTTAACATCATTATAGAACTGACGCTGCAACTCGAGCGGCTCTATAATGCAGAATGGGATGCAAAATTCCCACCTCAGAAATATATCTTACAACCTAAGGCCAAACTGTTCTACAGCGACCACCAGCTGGCAGTAAAAGCAGCTGCCACACCAAATTGCCGTCCGCTTCACAAAGCTGGTTCCAAATCTGTGGCTGCACTCACAGGATGAATTCCACCTCCCATCATCCCCATAAATCTTACTGCACAAAGTGAGATCAACATGGAAACTTTACAAAAAAACGTCACTGAAGCCATCCAGAACGTGGTAACAGTAGCACTGAATCCAAAAGCAAAAATAACCTGAACCAACATTGCCACATTCATTATTTTCCTAGATGCCCACCTCAAAGCTGAAGACGCTTTGGGAAAATACATTGTTGGTATAATGATGGCTGGCAACTACTCAGAAGTTCCAGGCATCAAGGATATTAAACCCCATACCGCCAATGCCCCCACACCCTTACTATCTGCCTTAACACGCACCCTACTCTGAAATGAGATGGATGCGGCCAAAGATGAGCCCCCCAATCCCCCCTCCCCATCCACCATGGAGGGATAGCAGTATTCGCTGCCCAGCTGGTTGAATATTTTATTAGGTATGATTCAATTGATCCATCCATTTTGGGCGTTTCATTTGAATCATTATTTTTATTATGATTTTTAGTTTTAGTTCGGTAATGTCTGTCCCCTGGTCAGCTTTCCTTGGTTATATATAAAAATTTGGTCAAATGGTCCATGGCTGATAGGGTATATCCATGGCTGTATATCCTAGTAGGAAGAGGGCCTACCACGTTGATGCTAATTACATTAAAGGTCTTGATGGAGCCTTAACTGAATGTTGATACTTGTCATGGTTGGATGACTTAATAGTGGGAACTGATGCTAAAGATAAGGCTGGGCGACAGGAGGCCCAGAAGGTGAAACTTCAGGCTCTTCCTGACCTGAAACACACCTTAGATCAACGCTGGGTGCAAGCCAAGCATGCCCAGGTTGATACTAATGGGGTGCAAAACTCTCATCCTCTTATCTCAGCCCAGGCACTGAAACGAACGATGTACATTACAAACAAAGATGGTTCAATTCAGTTAATTGGAAAGCAATGGTTTGAATCCCGTTCAAGTTATGAAATTTTAAGTTTATGTAAAATACGGCTTCAATCAATTACTCAAGTGAAAGCACTTTCAGTGTATTCTATAAAAATGGATGGAAGTGTCTGTTTATTGGAGCGTCAAGGCTTGAGCGCACTTCCGCAGAACCTGAATTTCCCAGGCCCACTTTGAATATGTTTTTTGCGACCAACATTCCTCGTTGGTCAACTTTCTTAAATAAATTTACCCGTTATTTTACGTTTTACTCATGGTCCCTTGGGCGAACTTGGTGGCGGGCCTCTTCAGGGAGGTCTCCAACTATGTGGGCCACTACCTTTTATCGCAATTTGCCAAAATTCCAGGGGCTCCCTTGGGCTGCCCAGGTCCCCTCCAGATCGAGGCACCCAAGCCCCCTGACGCCAAGTTACACTTGATTATAGACTCCCCTCTGGGGTCCACTCAAGCGGTTATGTTCCTCACTTACCTGGTACTATATGTTGCGCTCTACACCCTTGCCTGGGGTACCTTTTGCACAGGCACCGTTTGAGGTGTCTTTCTCTTTTTCTTAATATATAGTTCCCTAGCAATGTGGGTTTGCATCCCACATCACCTTGCTGGGAACGAGAGAGTTACAGACACTCTCTTGACAATACTGGGGACTAGCTTGATCTTTTTATCAACAAGTCATGCAAGCCTCTAGATCTTCTTGAATGGTCTCATCCATCCAATCCTAATAGCATCCTTTCTTTAGACATTCAAGGGTCTTTTTCAATGCCCCATGGCTCACAGTCATGTGTCCTTCAAGTGTAACAGTAGTTCAAGAAGAAGGGAGGATATAAGGGAACCACTTCTTGTTTATTTTTTATACAGCATTCCTTCTCTAATTTAGTGTCTCATGTCATCTTTTTAGCTTGATGTGGATCTCAAGAGTTCCCAACTCCTATCGCTCAGGCCAATTAATTAGATTATACAGTCAGTCTTCTTTGGGTGTCATGGCGGCCAGTACCAGCATCCTAAACAGACCATCGGCATTCTTATGATTTGCTCCTGTGCAATGGACAATGGAAAAATCGTAGATCTTAGGCTTTAGGTCCCATCTTGCTAATTGACCATCTGTGTCCTTCATATGCTGCAGCCATTAGAGAGAGGAATGGTCAGTGATGACAGTAAAATGTGTGACATATAGGCAGGTCTGGAAATGCTTGATCGCCAATAACACAGCCAGGAACTTGTGCTTGGTAACGCTAGATATTTAACTAGCCTTGTTTAGGGTTTTTCTAAAGTATGCACTGGGTGATCGACCTGATTTTCATTGTGCTGAGCTAGGATAGCCCCAACCATGACATCACTAACAACAGTGAATAGCAAAAAGGGTCGGTCAAAACATAGTTATCTACATTAGGCTTAGTACAAAAAACATTCCATAATGCAAAAAGATCCTTTTCCTGTTCAGGACACCACTTCAAAGTTACGTTCTTTTGTAGAAGGTAGACCAGGGGTTCAGCCAAGTTGGTAAATTGAGGGATAAACTGATGTTAATACCCGCTTTGCCAAGGAGTAAGTGTTTATCCCCAAGGCTCCAAGGGCGTAAAATCTTGATTGCAGAAACTCTATCTGGAATGGTCCAAGTACCATGTTTGAATCCTTTTTTTCTGAGAAGTTTCATTTCAGATTAGAATAAGGAGCACTTTGAAGGATTGAGCTTTAATGAGGCTTTTCTAAGACAAAAAACTTTCTATAGATATTCCATGTGGCCATTAAAGGTTTGTGAGATAACAGTAACATCACTGAGGCAAACAAGGACACAGGGTAACTTAAAATCTCCCAGGATATCATCCAAGGCGCGTTGGAAGGTGTGGAACTTTGCAAAGGCTCTGAGGTATTCTGGCTGGCTTAGATAGTCCTTGTTGGCTATGAGCGCACATTTTGATTGATCTTCGAGTGCTATCTCTACTTACCAGTACTGCTAGTGAGATCCATAGCAGAAAATATTGTGACCCAACAAGCAAGTAAGAGGGAGCAACAATCCAGGGCAAGAAGATAACTGTTCTTCTTGGTAGTGGATAAATTCTTTAATAGTTTATCATTACATGATGACTGCTGTTGGGAACAAGGGCTTAACCCTCTTGTCCCTTTTTAATTTATAAACCAGGTGACCCAAAGCTCTTGAGTGTTATATATAGTTTATTGCTTTCCTTGGTCAAAATGTCATTGCTCTGGATACTACTTTTGGAGTTGTAATTCCTAAATATATGTTGACCAACTTTTACTTAAAAAAAGCTAAAAGAGAGAGTAATCTTAATTTGCTTAGAATGGAATTATAAGGGGGATCAGGGAGGTTACCCAAACCATTTCCAAGCGGTCCAAGCTAAGCTATAATTGTTACAACTTATGGATTCTGCAGTAGGCTTATACATCTCAGTTAAATAGGATTCACTCGGCGCATAGTTCATATTTCAACCCCAATATTAGGTGGTTTTGGGCAATTAATACTTGACTGAATTAGGCAGGGATCATCTACAAAATTGATAGGGCTTGAAATTTGTCAGTGATTATCCCCTGATAATAGTTTCAGCTAATTTGACAGCTTCAGTTTAATTTCCACCATTTTTTCATCTGAATCTTTGATTCAGGCAAGAATCCTGACAACGCCCCTCTCTAGATCTTGGTGCAGGGGGGAAACTGGTGGAGAAAGTGACTATGTATGCAATTGACTATGGTACCCTGAATGTCCTCTACAATTGAGTGTTTGTTGCCACACTTAAAAAATAACTTTGTAGGGCCTTGACCAGTTGGTGCCCAATTTGTTATCATGACCTCCTGGCTGATGGTGATATAAAAGGACTAGGTCACCCAGTTGGAAGTTGTACAGAGGTTCATGTTTGTCATTAAACCGATTTTGTTTCTCTACTAGTGGTAGCAGATAAGTTCTTGGAATCCAGGACCTGAAGTCAAATTTTTCATTGGCAATACTTCGCATATTGACTTCATGGGTTTCAGGGGAGGCTTTGTCAAGCATAGCCTTCACTTTAGAAGGCAGCTGAGGATTTCTTCTGTACAACGCTTGTAAGGGCGACATCTTGATTATTCAATGATAGCTTATTCTATAGGCAAGGATTGCACTAGGCAAATATTAGTGCTAATGAAAGGGGTCAGTCATAGCCATTTTCCGTAGGGTTTCAGTTTGAGTACCATTTGCCCGCTCTACCATTCCATTTGTTGCAGGATGGTAGGGAGTGGAGAATACCTGTGTGGTTTTCATGAGTTTGGCTAAATCTTTCACTAGCGTCAATCGGAAATTTTGCCTGTATTTGGAAAGAATGATGTTAGGGCACCCATTTTGGGTTTTAATCCAATTATACAAAAAGGTGACGTTATCCTTTGCTGAAGCTGAGGGTTGAGATACTGCTTCGATCCACTTAGTTAAATGGTTCACGGCTAGAAGGAGGAACATATGACCATTAGAGGCTAGAGGGAGAGGTTTCACAACATCAATGCTAATAGTATGGAAGGGTTCACAGGGTGAAACCACTGGATGTTGAGATCGGGGATTAGGTCCAGCTTGGCTTTTTATACCAGGCAGAACTCTAATACACTATGGATTGAAACAAGCATTCTTATCCAATAACATTGAGTCTTATGCCACTGGTAGGTTTTCCAAATTCCCCATGGACAACTTGCCAATGTCTTTCCAATATGACGTTTGTTTGAGCTGAAGGTCAAACATAGGGCACCCACTTTTTGGACACAAGTTTGAACAATTGGTCATTGACTTGAAGATTTGCCGATTTTTTAGCTAATTCCTTTTGAAGGGTTAGGGATTCGTCCTTACATAAGTGTGATTGTGTTTGTAGGTCGTAGAGTTGATCCTCTTAAGGGTTGGTTAAAGTTAATATTCTAAGCTGAGATAGGCAATCTGCATTTTGGTGCGTGGATCCTGGTCAGTGGATAAAGAAATAGCCATAGCTTTGAAGTTTTGACGCCCATTGGGAAAATCTCCAATTGGGGTCCTCCATCTGTTGTATCCATTGCAAGAAAGCATGGTCAGTAATTATGGTGAAATGTTTTCTGTATAACTAAAAGGTCAGAAATTCTTAATAGTCAGTAGAACCACCAAGCATTTGTGATCTATAACGCTATCATTGCTTTTAGCTTTATATAAGGTCTTACTATAGTAGGCAATTGGATAGTCTACTAAGTTTTTGTCATGTTGAGATATTATAGCTCCAATGGCTATATCACTAGCATCGATAAAGAGGGAAAAGGTTATATCAAAATTTGCATAATTAAGTACTGGAGAGTGGGAGAATGAGACGCGTAGCAGGTCAAAGGCCTGCTGTTGCTCTTCCTTTCACTGAGAAGGTATCTCTTTCTTCAGTAGATACACTAGAGGCTTGGAGGTGCTTGCAAAGTGGGGGGAAAATTGGCGATAATATCCCACCATCCCTAAGGAAACTTGTACATCATGTAAAGATTTAGGAGGAGTCTTTAGCAATGGCCAAGGCCTTGTCTTCTATTAGGGATATTCCAGCTTTACTTACCTTATGGCCCAAAAAGTCCATCTCACTCAGAAAGAAAGAGAAATTTTAATAACTTTAGCTTTAATGGCAATTGTTGTAACCGCTGAAAGTCTTGCCTAAGGTGATCTAGATGTTTGGTAAAGGCTCTCAAAAAACAGTCATATCATCAAGATAACTAGCACACAGAAGCGTCTAAGTCGCCTAAGAGTCTGACCATGGCGCGTTAAAAGGTAGCAGGGGCTTTACATAACCCCTGTGGCATTTGAGTGGGCTCAAATAATCCTTCATTTGAGATAAGAGCGCATTTTTCACGATCCTCTGGTGACAAATTGACTTGCCAGTGGATTCTGGAAAGATCCATAGACAAAAAATAATTGGATCCTGACATCAAGCCTAAGAAATCATCTATACGCAGCAGAGGATAGCTATCTTTTCGTGTGATATAACTGAGGTGGCGATAATCCATGACAGCCTAGTGGACACCATCCTTTTTTTAATTAATAGGAGTGGGGATGCCCACGGGCTTTTAAAAGGGACTAGTAAACTGGTCTTTAATTGTTAATGTAACTCTAAGGATACTTGAGCTTCCTCCATTTTAAATTTTTGTTATGTCCAGGATTTAAATGGAGGGTGATCCTCAGTCTCAATTTGGTGAATTGCCCCTGGACATTTTTTGATAGTCACTTGGTACCAAGAAAAATATCGCCATACTCCTCAAGGAGGTCTTTAACATTCTGGCGTTTGTTAGGGGTAAGATTATCTCCAATCCTGCTTTTGACCAGAGCTATGGTGGGTAGGGGATCGAATCTTAAATCCTGTAATGAGCCAAAACAGCTCAAATCAGCGATATTCTCAATGGGAAATAGTTTTAAATAAGTGATAGTGGAATGCCAAGGGACTTGGAGGGTATGTTTTGTTAAATTCCCTAATAAGATAGAGATAATTCCCATAGGCGTGATCCAAAATCCCCAGACATTTAAACGCCTCTTTGATTGAAGGGTTTGGGTGTCCACTTAAATTTATAACTTGATTAGGAGTAGTGAGAATCTGGATCCCTGTATTCACAATAACTTGTGAGCCATAGGGTATGGTGATAGAATGAGGGTCATATAGAGGAATACCCATCTTTGGCATCCACATGTCTGGGGTAACTTGTTTTTCCCCTAGGACTTGGTATTCAAGTTTGCAAATGGAGGACGGGTATTCGAGGAGGCATGTCCATTTTTGGAGGGCTCCTTTACTTTTGATGGGGAATTTGAATATTAATGGGATCCAATACCCTAGTAGGGACATGTATTTTTCCTTATGGTTGATTATGCAGTTAAACTCCCTCATCAGTTGGATCCAAATAAGCAATTCATAATAATCATTTTATAACGCAATGGTGGGGGCAGTAATTAATAGTTTTTCAAAACAAAGAGTTAAGCCAGTACCCCTACGTTGTCCGCCATGGTCTGCCAGCTAAAGCGGGCGCTGGACAAAAGTTTCCCTTAAAGCTTCCTCACCTTCTGAAGTGGCTTCTTAAGCTGTTAGCTGAGGTGCCATATTAAGGATTTTTTATTTCTAATAAATCCTTTGTTTGGCCATTTTCAAATAAAGATGCGTGGCGGCCCCCATTTTGGTTTGGGTACCACTAGTGCTAAAAAAAGAGGTAAGGCAATATAGTCTCTTATTGCCTTAGTTGAATGATTACTGGCCGTCCCATATTCAGCATCCTGGATCAAGTCTGGAGCCATTTTTATCTTTTGGATAAGTCAGAGGAGATAAGTTAACTGGGTTATGGTGTCATTTATCTCCAGGACTTTAACCTTATGTATGATTAACTCTACTCAAACCACCAAAGATCTTAACTGTTGATTAACAGCTAGTAAACTGTCATTAGAGATTTGTAGCAAAGCAAGAAGAGGATTCTGCCGCAGTTAAGCCCAGGGCTGTTAAATACGTTTAAGAATATTATCTTCCAGTGCTTGGCTTTTCATAAAAGAACTGGCCGCCAAAATTTGTTTGGTAGCTGACCAACATAAAAGTAAGAAAGCTGGGAATTTTTATTTTCTTGAATAGAAAGAGGTACGTCAATTTCTACAGGCACAGCTAACACAAAACATCCTTAGGTGCTGGGAATAGAGCTAGAGGTAGAACAAGGGTCTTCAGCACTTGATTTCTGTCAGCATAGGGAGCCTCTTGCCCTATACTGACTGATCTTTTGCTGACTTATATTAAAGACGCAACAAAAGTCTACAGTGTAGCTCATTCTCTAAAATGAGTGAAGTATGCTTCAGGTGTATGCGACTTGGAGGGTGTAATCCGCTAGCACTTGTGGCTGAGTCTTGTTATTATTATTAAAATGAGTGGGCTCAGTAGGTTTTCAGGTCGGCCAGAATCTCCAAAATAGCTTTTTTTGATATGGAGGAGAGACGTCCATTTAGAATTCACCGCTTTAAGATAATAGAATGTTAGGCATATTTTTAAACGCCAAAAATGAAGCAGTGATAGCATCATCTAAAACAAGACGTTTTTAATCGACCAACATTTGAGCTTAAAGGTAAAATTGGTGAGCAAACTCAGTGGCAGTTTCTCCATGAATAAGTATTATAACCATAAAAGTTTGCTTTTTGTTGTATAAAGTTAGGTCGCTCTCAAATTCCCAAAGCAAGGCAGTTTTGGCGTCATCCCAATTCTGGCAATGTAATAAATGAGAGAATAATAATGCCTTAAGCTACACAAATAAGACAGTTAGTTAAGTATTTGAGATGTTGGGTGTCAGTGGCTTTCTCCATAGAACTAAAATAACAAAATAAGAGAGAAAAGATGCTCTCTTAGCCTGAGACGTACTTCTCTTTGAATGACGGTTTGAATGTGCCACTGGGGGGTTGATGGCTGAACAATGTGAACTGACATTGTGGAACGTTTTCACCTAAAGAGGAACTGATATTGCTTGTCATTTTGTAAGGGTGATAAGCGTCCACTTTATTTTTTAATGTGCTAATATCATCCATTAATGAGTCTACCCAATCATGGGGGACCCAAAGGGCCATTTTGATGGCAATGAGAGGGGTTTACTGCCAAATTTCGCTTTTGAGCTCAGTAGTTGCATCTCAAAGTTCAGGTTGTTGTTGCTCAAGAGCGATAGTTTGTTGCTCCATTCCACGCATCATAACGGGTAAACTTGCCAAGAGTTTATGGCTTTCTGATCTAAAAAAAAGATCTGACGTCAAATTGTTATTGTTTATTTTTTACTTATTTTATATTTTCACCAGGAACTTGTGTATACTTGGCAGGGAGCACCAGTTTTGTCAGGATAAAATAGTTTATACCTCTTGCCCTTTTTAATTTATAAACCAGGTGACCCAAAGCTCCTGAGTGTTATAATATACCTTATTGCTTTTCTTGGTCAAAAAGTCTTTACTCTTGATACTATATCTTAGGTGTAATTCCTAAATATATGTTGACCAACTTTTACTTAAAAAAGCTAAAAGAGAGAGTAATCTTAATTTGCTTAGAATGGAATTATAAGGGGGATCAGGGAGGTTACCCAAACCATTTCCAAGCGGTCTGAGCTAAGATCTATAATTGTTACAACTTGGGGATTCTTCATCTAGCTTAGTCATTTCAGTCAATTAGGATTCGCTCGCTGCATAGATCAGGTTTGAACCCCAAAATTAGGTTTTGTGCAATTAATATCTAACCAAATTAGGTGTGGATTTTCCTTAATATTGATAGGGATTGAAATCAGTTGGAAATTATCCCTGATATTGAGAGGGCTTTAAAATTTATCAAGGATTATCCCAATAATGGTTTCAGCTACGTTGAAAGCTCAGGTTTTGATTCCCATCATCTACCTCATCCAAATCTTTGATTTGGGCAGGAATCCCAAAAACTGACATCCTTATTCCAAACTAACAGAAGAGATAAGCCCAAGGCTATGGGAAAACACCAATAGCCTAACTTTGATTAATTTCTTGAGCTCAACAGCCACTTGAACCACTTCAACTATACTCCTCTGGTAGGGATGGGATCAAATGGGTTAAGCATCCCCAGTCTCAACATGATGTAAAACTCCGTTAACCTTCCCAAAACCTTAGGTAGAGGTTGATTAAAGGTTAGTACTCTTCCAGTAACTTATTAACTTGGCTCTAACGTTGCTAGTAATCTATTGCCTAATAGAGGTTTCTAGTAAAGCTACTGATGGGAGTGATTCTAAACAAAAATCCTTTATACTATCAAAGCTACAGATTTCATTGATGGGCTCTACAGGAAGGATGTGAACATAAGTGGTTGAGGTATAGGCCCCACTATATAGGTTTTTCAGTGAGGTAAGCCAGCAGCACACTGCTATGGACCCAGCATAGGTATGATCTAAAATTGACTGGACAGGTCAGGACCTCTTGAAAGATGGGTTAGTCATGCCTCATATTTCCAGTAAATATCCTGAGAAAATATCTATATACAATTGGGTATTGATGATGACCTGGGACTTTGGAGGTATAGTAGTCATTTTAGTCTAATAAATAGGCATGCCCTCTTAACCATCTACCGCATGTGGGTTTATCCATACTTGAGTGCCCTCACATGATCTTTGAACCAATTGATCTGTTTTTTGCTTTCCAACAGGAAAGCCCAATCTTTGACCTATGTCTTGGCGTTGTGATAGGTTTCAAAAATTAAATGAACCCTGTGTCATAATAGAGATAAAAATTCTTCATCATAGTGCTTGATGGAGGAATAGTCCCTGAGGAACTGAGTCATGTAGAGAAGTTCGTTACTCAGGTTATTTAATGAAATGTCTGGGGTATTCACAGAGAGCTTGCCAAAGTAAATTTGTAGTGAGGAGCAGGCCCCAATGGACTGAGTGAACTGTGGCACAGCTGTTCCATATTACATTTATTGATGAAAGTCGGGAGCTACCTTGGTAAAGTTATATATTTTAGACAAAATGACATTCACAGGTGAACTACTGTTGACACTGGCGTAAACAGGCATTGTAAGAACTTGAATAACAATGCTGTAAATAGGCTCCCAGAATTGAGGGGATAGAGTGAGGACATATGAGATTCATCAGAAGAATAGTAAGAAAAATAGTTTATTTTCATTAATGGTTACTAATTTATCTTCTTCTTGCACAATAACATTAGACTCACTAGAGGGCGGTAAACATTCTTAAGAGTGTGCAGGGATTTCATCATGAAGTGCCATACCCTTCATACTGATTGCCCTTTTTACAGCCTCCTTAGCCAGTCTCTTTTAACAATTTTTGGCGCTATAATGGAATTTATTGCAGTAGGAGCATCAAGTTCTGGAATTCATCTACTTATTGAAAACTGAACCCAAGGACAGTTGGAAGAGATAGATGCAAAGAACTAGAGATGCAAGTTAGGTTCAAAAATTCATTAAGTGCTTCCTTAATTTCCTGGTTACAGTTGAGGATGTTATTATGGCTAATCAAGTGCATTTGAACCTCAGAGTAGGATCCCAACATAGAGATGACCGCAGTTATGTCGTCAACCAATTAAATGCAATTAGTGGTTACCAAGGGTTGTGCTTGGGCATAAAATCAACTGGAAAACTCCACAAGGATTTCTACTTTGTTCAACCAAATATCATAAATTCCTTCTGTTTGAGAAAAGTTTGGTTGCTTCCAAACTCATGGATCAGGGCATATGGACTTGTTTCTAGGTGGGGCATTCCTTCAAAGGAGGAATCATATTTTCCTAGTCAGTACTATCAAGGAAAGAGTTGAGGTGCTTCACCTTCTAAAAGTCAGTGGCCTCTTCCATCATGCGTATATAAGCTTACAGAAAGGAAGCAATACTTTACTGCTCTGGAGTGAATTTCTCCTTGAAACTAGGCTTTAAATCAGTCACAAAAGTGTGGGAAAGAGTATTGTTAGCAGGAACCAGTGTGGGCTCAAAAAACTCAACTTCCACATAGTCACATGGGCCTATTGATCAATCGTCATCTTTTACCTGCCTATCCTCTTGAATATCATCCCAATTTTAATTTATATAGGTAATTGAGGATGTATGGGCAATTTTCTCATTCAGAGCTCGAATTTTAGCACATTAAAGGAGCATTTGACTATCAAAGTTACACAAATGAGTCTAAACCCTTGACAGTTTTGTTTGAGTTCTGTGTTGCAGTTGTCAGTGATATTGGTGAATGAGCTAAAATTATCCATCTTGTCTGACAAAGCACCAATTGCGACTCTGGGGTTGAAAGAAACTCCGTCTACCTGAAGCTTGCATCCTTGAGCCATGTTTCATATTTGTTCTTATAAGGCATCAAGTGCCATTAGATTGTCTTGTTTTCAGGAGTTATTAGGATCGCCAGGAGTAGGCACAGTGGGACCAGAAGGTCCTTGAGGTCTACGGAAAGCTTCAAGTCCTTCTTTCACCTCAGAGCCTTCGCTCTTGCTGTGATATCATAGGAGCTAACTCCTGGTAATGCTGCTGGAGTGTCCGCTCATGGTCCTCAATCTGGTTGAGTCATTAGCTACAGGTGGACTCTAGGAGCTGCACAATTCGATGAAACTGGTCCTCAAGGTTAAAAGATTCTATTATATAGCATAGCTAGTTGATTATGAGCCTTTTTGATTGACTGACAGTTATTGACAATGACTCTATTATGATAAATGAAGTAGGAGGCAGCATTATAGAAATTAATAATATTAGAGTGTAGGGTTTTAGTGAGCCCTAGTTGTTGCACTAATTCATGGTGATGAAACTCAACTATTTGTAGGATGTGGTGTATGGCTGTATGGACGAAGTTTCAGAGATATCATTTAGTACCCAAAGTCAATTCTCCTGAGGGTAGTAGGGCTGAGTTATATAAATCTCACACTGTGGAGGGCACCAAAGAACCGTGGATGTGACTGGAGCGGCCTTGCAAAGAGTAGATGCCATTCGATTTTTGTTAAATAATCTCTTTGAGGTTCTCTTATTGTAGTTAATACTGATCATGGTCAATGGATTGTAAGGTAGAATGGAAGGGGACCCAAAACTCTAGTTCTATAGGCTGTATAGGAGGTACTTAATACTGAGATGTGTTAATATATAAAGTTACGCTTCTTGTACAAACAGTAGTTTGGTTTTCTTGATTGCTATTATTATCCATTTTCGTGATAGACAATTTCACTTGGACAACTTTGATCCCACTGTTGTGAGCTACACTTATCTTGGTGTAACAGTTCTCTTGACTGTATCTGGGGCAAGAAATGGGCTCAGAGCTGAAAACTAGTGGGGAGGTCAATAAAGATGTAAAGATGAGGATAAATAGCTCACTTTATTAGTTGAAAGGTTTTATTATCTATAGGGCGAGAGAGTACAAGATTCCAGGAGGACTCAATGGTCATTTATAAGTAGTATCTTTATCATCCTTTTAAATTGACCGCTTGGTTGACGCCTTTATTGTTCTGCGTCGTCCTCATAACTTCAATGGTTGTAGTCACGCCTTATAAATTTCAGGGAACATAGATGAAATTCTAGAAGTCATCTCCATCAATTCTCTAACGCGTGATATTTAATAATCAAAACACTGGTGCCTTTAAGGATGGCTTTTTGTTGTGAGGGCTCAAGAGTCAACTTTATAAGATCAATTTGAGAGTAGGGATCTTGACTCGCTCATCATCTCAAACTAAAAATTGGTACTAAAGCTGAAAATTGATTTGCTTTTTCAGATATTCAGCTACTTTCAATGAAGATCTTAGTACTATCTACCTAAGTCTTTACATAACCTAAAAGGCTTCTTTGTATAAAGCTTAGTTGTAGCCTTAGTGCAATGATTGACCTTAGTTTGAGGTTCTGTTCTGATTCTATTGTTGGGTGAAAAACTGGCACTTATGCCATGACATATTCTGCAGAGTCCATCGCTTCCTAACTTCCCATATCCACCATAGTCCTTACCTAAAGTTATTCAGCTCTCATAGACTCCTTCCCTTGATAATATGAGATAGTTTATTGAGAATTTTAGTCCAGAATTTATTAAAGATCTACAGGATAGTACCTAGTAAATTGATTAATGTTGTTATTCCACATTGACTACTTCTTTCATCTTTCACCTAGCGCTTTACCCTCATCAACTTCATGCTTTCCATTTCCTTGGCACATTACATGGATGGTGACATGAAGCACCAGATTATATTGATCACTAATGGCATGGTATGCAGGTCAGAATCCACAAAATTGAAAATTAATTAAAAGTTGATTTCAAGATGGGACTTTAGAAGAAATAATAAACTAGCAACATCCCTAAGGAGAATTTTCTCTATAAGTGTCAAAAAGTAAAAATTAAAGGAAGCATAATGCACAGTCCTGGGATTGAGCCCCTGCATGTCATGTTTAAATAACATGATAGTAGATACATATTGTAAAGATAAAGTAGGGCGTGAAGAGGCAAAGAAGAACAACTTAGTGAACCTTCCTGACCTGAAGCACATCCTGTAGTAACGTTAAGTAAGGGCAAAATATGCCCAAGCTTGATCTGGGGGTGCACGTGATGGTCATGTAGGCGTTAAAACCTCTGCCTTGTGGTTGACCAGATATTTGTTGAATAAGGATGATACGTTACATTTGCTGGGTGAAAGGGCTTTAAGACCCGTTCAGTTTACCAGATTGCCAAATCCAGCAAATGCTATGCATTCATCACTTGAGTTTATGCATACTCAGGCTATAGTACCATAAAGGATGGTAATTTTTGCTTGTTGGTTGGATCAGCGCAGTGCATCGCCTGATGAGAAATTATACCCCTGATTATTTACAATTTTTTGTTTTGTGACCAACCTTTTTTAGTTGATTGGTTATTGGTAACCCCATTCATTTTATTTTAAATATATGCATTTTTTTGATCCTGTTTGCCAACCTCCAAGTGGTCCCATATATAACGAGATTAGTGCAACCCTCTCCCAGGGTCTTTGTGCACTCTTTTCTTCTTTAAAGTACTCTGTTAACCTCTTGTTATCAGACTGTTCCTTGGTTGTGGGGTGGGGCCTTCCCCTACCTCTATGGTAACATGAGCATTACAGACACGCTCTTGACATTAGTTAAACAGCCCTTATTTTAGTCTCATTGGAATTTATTCATGTAGGATTTTCTTTTAGTGGTAATGAGGAGCGTTTTCTGTGCACCGCGGTTATGATGATTTTGGTTAGGGTTTTGTTGTTCTCTTTGACTGTGTGCCAGTTCAGCCTTTCTCTTTTTGCTGCTCACAATGTGATTCCACCCTTTCTGTAAAAAGATGTTGTTTTTAAACTGAGGCCCAGTTTCTCAGGCTTCCAATTATTCCATTGCTCCTTCTCGGTTTTGATATAATCATCCATAGCTTGCTTCTTCCTAGAGTTGGATGGCTGCGTTAGCTTCTACCCTGGGCTCATGTCTGGGTGTTTTATGTTTGAGAAATTGTGTCATGGGTGCCAGAGATGATAAAGGGTTCAGAGCAGACTCTGGATGTGGGAAACCCAGTTCCGCCGCTTCTCAAGCTTTCCATTGATTGCACACCGTGGATTTGGACGCCTTGTGTGCCCCTATTTTATATCTCCTTGGTTCTCTGGCTTACCTGTGTGCAACAGTTAAAACGTCATTTCTCAGTGCTGCATTTGATAATCTTATGAGGAACACCCCAGTATGACAAGCTCCACCTGCCATCTTTAATCATCTAATTGAGGCTCTTTGGGGTGATTTCCCCACCTCGTCCATAAAGGGGCCAGATAATTGGGCCATCATTGTTCAATAGGGGGAGCCACTATAAGTATAGGCCCCCAAAAACTCACACATGCCTCTGAAATGGGAGTAGTCTTTACTTACCATTTCTTCAGTCTTGTGGAAACTCAAAGGCGAGCTGAGGTCTAGCCCCAAATCTTTATTAAATGTTTCAGTTGATCTTACCACAATGATGTCACCCATGATGGCCCCTATGAATATGACGCCCAAAACTATGGATTTTCTCTAAATGCAAGCTTCCCATTGATTCTCCCTCTGTTTTGGCGAAATTAAAGTGTTGAGAAGAGTTTATCCCAAAATAAAAAAAATGATCAGTCTGATATGGTTTCCCCCTGACGCTCATTCCCAGGGAACTAAACAAACCATCAATGGGTGGCCTTTTGTTGATGACGTTTAATAGTGAATACCAGTTTTTTATCAGATCAATTATGGTATCATTAATGCCAAAAAACGCGTTTAATAATGCAGATTGTGTAAATTTTATTGGGGAGGTTATCAGCTCTTATGGGTCCAATTTAAAGCCAAATTCTGTGTTCCACATTACCTCTGAGAAGTCGCACTTGGCCCCACTATGATTTTCAGGACACAGGAGGTAGAAAATCCATGGTTACAAGTTTTAGGTATGCTATTACTGAGGATAATGTGGGTATATGTCCTCAGTGGTGAGAGTGGACTACTATCCATTCCATTTTTTGATATAAAATTTTCCTGATGGTATGATTATGTCTATTAAAGATTTTATTGGTGATGTTTTGGTGTTGTCTACTATGAAAAAGACCATTATGATTATTTTTTGATGTCTTCTACCCTTTCTTCCTCTTTAAAGAAAAGCATAACAACCATTTTGGTGGATATTGAGCCTCAGAAAACTCTATTAACCAGAAACCAGCTTACTACCTTGAGTTGAACTACTTGCATGGTGGTATGGTTAGGAGAGGGCCTTCCAGGGCATTATACGCTGCAGGTTCTGAAGTTGGTGTATAATCAAGTTGGCGAGTACTATTTGGATGACCGCTTCCAGGAAATCAAAAGCCTCTTGTATTTAATTATATTGGATGTGGAGTGGTAGCTAAAATTTAATGTCAGAAAATACCTGAAAACCTATATCCTGGCGTTATCTCTGAAAGATGCCAGAAGTAATAGTCACCTTGTCTGAGGCTAACCATCAGGGCAATTTTCCCCAATGACCAAAGGTCCACACACTCAGTCTTGCTCCGTTGTTGAAGCCCTCTTTAGAAATACCCTTAACTCCCTGTCTGAGAGGGCCACAATCTTCGTTTGATGCATTTTTGGCTAATGTATTACCAGCTCATTCAGAGTTTAGTTGCAAGTTCAAACTCACCATTGATCTGGTATATATCTTGTCCCATTTACCCCTTTATTGTATGGGAGGAAGCGGCCTTAGACGTGTGAAAAAGAAGCATTTAGTTAAAGGAGCTATATTTCAGCATACCTCCTTAGCATGCTCCCCACTTCTCTTTGTGGAAAAAGCAGATGGTAACCTAAGCCCATGTGTGGACCATGGAAACTTTAACAGCGTCATAGTTTCATATTTGCATACCATCCTAGTGGATTTACAAACTGCTCACTATATGGAGAAGCTAGAGTATTTGAGTTTTAAAATTCCCTGAGGGGCTCCTAGTACAGGCAACTATTGCGGGATAAAGGCCTGGGGTACTGCCCCACCACACTAGGGCTGCGCGAACCTAAGCACCACCAAATGTGGGCCCAACCGTGATTGGGAGTAGCTCATGCTACCCCTAAACTGACATAGCCCGCCCTCTTTAAGTACCGGGCAGCTCGTCTGCACCAGCCAGGATAGGCGTATGCTTCTCATTCCCTTTACAGGAGACAAGACCTGATGATCCACAGGTTTAAGGCCCCTGATGGGGGAGAAGCTGAAGCCCTCCCTTTGTCACCTACTTTTTTGGCGTAGCGCTCTCCAGCCCCTTTTTGTCCAGAATCCTTGGAGTCCTTTTGGATCTGCTATCACTTTCTTGCATGATCTGTTTTTCCACAAGTTGGCTCATGCCAACAGAACTGGCAACTAGCCAAGCTTCAGGCCAACTTGGAAGACTGTGGCATTTATTTTAAGCAGGTGCACTAAAGCGCAGCCAACCAGTCTTTCCCATCCCTTGTCCTGGGGTCTGCACCTGCGCAACCCCAGCTTGTGGAGAGGCCATTTGACAGGCGCTATGCCAAACTCATACTCCCTCTTACTGCACATATTTTCCCCTCAGGGAGTGTTAGACACCCGCGAGAACAGGTTGGCACAGTTATCACTACCATTCCGCACCTCTTTTAGGCCACCACAAAACCTGATTAACGTAATCTCTGGGTTCTGGTGACAGCTACTCACTTATGTTTCCATGGGCTTTTCCCAGTTGTGCCACATGGAGGCCCCAGATTATCATAACTAGCTCACCAAGAAGCTAAAGTCTTTTCCAAACAGGATTGCTTAAACGCGTTTAAATAGATCCAAATCAAAAAGGGGCAGGAATGGATCACCGCATTCTGTACCAGAAAGGATATCTTCCAGTTTCAGGTCATACCTTTTGGTATTAATATTGCGCCTGTTATTTTTTAACTTCATATATATGCAATTTTAAGACCTGCTAGGTGAATACGCTGTGGCCTACATGGATGACATTTTAGTGTTCACCCCAACTAAACATCTCATAAAAATCACCTGCAGCAAGTGGTGGAGCATTTGAGGGCATTCAACCTTACGCTGAAAATCAGTAAGTGTGAGTTCTTTAGGTCCCAGGTCACCTTCCTGGGCAACGTTGTAAAATGATCAAGGCTATATGATTATCCAGACGAGGAAAAGGCAATTAATGAGTTACCTACCCCATCTTCAGTTAAGGAATTGAAGAGCTTATTGGGGATTTGCACTTTCCTAAAAAGTTCATGTAAAGTGTTTCTGAGGTGGAGGCGCCTTTGTATAAGGCTAATGGTGTCAAAGTTCTTCAGTGGTCTTCTTCCCTGGAGGATGCCTTCCAAGTAGTGAAGTGCAACCTGCCGTCCACATCAGTTCTTCACCATGTGGACCCTGACAGGAAGCTTATCAGGTTACTAATTCAACTTCGCTATAGCAGCTGCTTTGTTTCAAGTGGGCGAAGGCAAAGTGGAGCATCCTGTGGTATATTTTTCTTAGAAAATATCTTGGCTTGAGTTGAACTACGCTATATCTAGCACGGAGTTATTGGAAGTAGAGGAGGCTTTGACATATTTGCGTCATCATTTACATGGTTTTTACAACCATCCAACATTTTTTTAGATCACCATGCCCTATTGTACTACCACGCTCCTTATGTCCTGACCTTACAGCAAACCGCTGTCATGATACTGTTAAATTTTATATATGAAAATATTATCCCGCCTGACCATGATTATAAGTCTGCTTATCTTCTAGGGGTTGAGGCCCTCTAGTGGATATGGGTGTTATTGTTCTTATATGATGACTATTGTTCAGAAAATTATCCCAAACAAATATTTTTCAATCCGCTGGGTTTTGATCTGCTAGATTGACAAAATTTTTCAGGGATTATCCCTGAGAGTAAACAAGCAATCAATTGTTAATTCTTTTACTGATAATTAAAGTTGCCTGTAGGAATTGATTGTGTTTTATTTTCAATCGACTAATGGATCTACTAGTTGCTAGTTGTGTGATGCCGCCTTTATAGCAACTCATGAATTACCCTTTTGGGTATTGTAACTTTCAGGTTATGGGCTAGAGTCCCATTACCCAAGCAGGTTGCTAGCCTAATAAAGGGTGAATTGCTGGGGCTGAATGAAGGCGTTGAATCATGTTTGTAATTCATTCCAGTGAAGTGTGCGTTTGAATAGGGGTGAGAACCTAACCAACCATTGAGGAAGATCATCATTTTGCGCTACCTTGGAGGGTTAATTTATTTAAAATGGCTGTCGTTTCCCAGTGAGGGCCAACAAAAGAGTTGGGCGCTGAATTTCCTATATATTCCCTTGAAAATGATTTAATATAGTAAACGTTAATAGAAGATTTAAGATATTATTTCTCATTATTTAATTATCTGGCATGCTCCGCGTTTCCTGAGTCAAGAAAAGAGTCTCTGAACCTAGTTTTAGGTTATATTCTACCTGAAGAAATGGATAGAAGTTCATCAAGAAGGCAATTTAACTAGAACTTCTGGATAAGTCCAAGGAGAGATCTCTAAGCTGAATTTGGTTCTCAAGACTTAGGAGTAGAAGCACCCCTTTAGAGCCTTAGAACCTGCTGCTATTAGTTTAAGTTCTTAATTTGTCCAGAAGTTTCCAACTTTGAGGAGGAGTTATATGAGAAGAATTCCTTTTTATCTGGAGCGATGATTACCTTCACCAGTGGGCTTAAGGATCGTTGTACCTGTTCAAAGAAAAACCCAGAGTGGGAGACATATTTGGTCATGAACTACTCAACTGGATACTAGTCTCTATACTAGTGTCAATCGCCCACATATTTATAAGATTACTTATCAACGATTATTAAATGCACATATAAAGAGCCTGTGCAAGAAAACCTTGGGAGCTGAGATAAGTTAGAATCCTAAAAGAGTAAAGTCCTAAGTATACATATGGGTGCTCATTCCAATGGAGGAAGTTAAGTAGCCACTAGTTCCCAATTTTCACAGAGACTCTATCCCAATTTGTGTACTTATATGAGTTTACTAAGGGCACGAAGAATGGTTTGGCTGACGATCTAAGTCAGAGCCCTGCTTTAGCTCCAGATCCTAAGGTTTTGGAGACGCATAATACCCACTTGGTGATTCCGCCAGTAATATTGTATCTTGGCAGCCTTTCCCATGGCATGCGTGCCAGCTCTTGCTCCTCTGGAAAATTTGATAATATGGTATGTTCATAAATGTCGTCCTTTCTCAACCCTTGTCAGCAGAGTATACTGTATTTCTCGCCAAGAGCAAGTTAAATCAGTAAGATATTATCAGTGGTTACATGTCAGAGATGATATGGTGTGGTATAGGGACGCTTATGGGTTCCTGTCAGACCACTCCACCTGATAATTAAGGACCATCATGATGGGATTACTGTTGGGCACCCCACGAAGGCAAAGGCCTTAAAACTGATTTTCTGCACATATAGTTGGAAAGGATTAGCTGCGCAAATTTCCAGGTATTATAAGGAGTGCCTGGTCTGAATCAGGATAAAGCCAAATCACCAGCCTCTCGTGGGGTTGTTGGTACCTTTTCAAAAGGCAGAGGGGCCCTAAACTAGCCTATCAGCTTATTTTATTGTGCAGTTACCTGCATCTGATGGTTATGATGCTATCATGGTAGTGGTGGACAAGTTTACAAAGTCTTCCCATGTCATTATTGTAACACCAAATTAACAGTGGCGGAGATGGCTAGAATCATTAGTCTCATGTGTTTTTCCTCCATCGGATGCCCCAATGATAAAAATGACCGTGAACCCCAGTTCAAATTTGTGTTTTATGAGGATTTGTGCAAAATGCTTTTTATTCGTCCATACCACTCTAATGCCTACCACCCCCAGTCAGTTGGGCAGACAGAGCAATTAAATCATTGCTTGGAGCAATACTTGCAGCGTTACACCGCAGATGACCATTCTTATTTGGCTTCCCATCTTCCTTTGGCTCAATTAAATTATAATGCCCAGCATGCTTACATTTAGTGCTCTCTCTTCTTAGCCAACTTTGGTTTTAGCCTTTTGTCTAATATGTAGCCCAGAGGTGGGTCCAGGGTAGAAGCTTTGGTGTACCTGGCCAAGTCCATCAAGAAATTCCACAAGGGGTCAACAACAATTTGGAGGCAGCCATGAAGTGATATAAGGATAATGCAGATGGGAAGAGGCGGGTGAGTCCAGCCTACAAGGAAGAAGATCTCGTGATGCTGGATGTGAAAATATCCCAATCAAGCAGCCATGAAGAAAACTGGTCCTGAAAGGTTAGGACCTTACCGCATTGCCAGAAAAGGTGGTTAACGCTTTACACCAGTTGGATCTCCATTCATTGTTTCAGATCTTTACAGTATTCCATAAGAGCAAGTTGTCCTCGTTTCAGATTCCCCCATCTGATACTCTAGAGGCATGCCTTGTGGAAGTTTTCCAGAGTGTTAAGTAGAGGAGGTGATAGACACCCGTCATTTGAAAAGGAGATTGGAGGTCTGGTGTCATGGAAAGAGTTTGGCGCAGCAGAGAGCCAGTTGGGTCTCAGAACAGGGCTAAGATCATGCCCAGGACCTGATTGATGCGTTCCATGTGCACTTTTCCAAACAGAAGGACTCAATCTTAAATTAACTGTCGCCGCCATAAGCTGGCCCCTGTCCACAAGAACTTTTCTATGAGTAAAGCCCCTGAAGGTGATGTGGAGCCCCACCAGAATGGGAGGGTTTGTCATGCTTAAACGACATGATAGTAGATACAGACTGTAAAGATAAAGCAGGACTTGAAGAGTCCAGGAAGACAAGTTAATGAACCTGCCTGACCTTAAGCTTACCCTTATTCAACGCTGGGTAAGGGTAATATATGATAAATTTGGTTTTGGAGTTGCGCATGATGGGCATGGAGGCGTTACATTATCTGTATTGTGGTTTACAAAGTATTTACTATACAAGGATGGTACGTTACATTTTCTGGGCAAATAGGCTTTGTCCCCATTCAGACTATTATATTACCAAATCCAGCAAAATTCAATTGCATTCAGCCACCAAAGTTCGTGTGTAATCGATCTATAGTACCATATAGGATGGTGGTTTAATCTTATTGGTTGGGTTGGGCGCAGTGCATCGCCTGATAGGAAATGATACACCTGATTTATTATAATTATTATTTATCAACCAATCTTCTTTGGTGGTCAACTGGTTAGTAATAAACCCCTTTTTTTATCTTAGATAAGTTCATTTATATGTTCCTGTTATCTAACCTCCATGAGTTCCAGATAACAAAATTGATGCAACCCTCGCCCTAGGGAAAATTTGTGCACTATCCTCCAAGCGGTGCCCTGTTTCCCTTCTTGTTGGCAGGTTGTTCCTGGGTTATGGGGTGGGTCCATCCCCACACCTCTACAGGAACAGGAGCATTACAGACACGCTCTTGACACTGCACATACTTGGATTATAATGTTTGGGAAGAGTTTATTGAGTTGGTGGAGTTTTTTGACAGGTTCAGATAACGTCATCAAGATTTTATTATCTCATGTTATAAATAAGAGAAAAATTACTTTTACTACCAATATTACATGGATTTGTTTAGAATGGCAAGTTGTTGCAACCAGTTTTCCATAAACTTATTATGACTAAGAGATTGTTAAAATCTAAATGGGAGTGGGTTGAATGATCCATTGATTGATCCAAACTCCATTTCTATATCTATAACTTGATCAAACTTATCTGACTTGTTGGGGCTCATATGGTATCCTGGGCATGTTTAAGAGATTTCTAGCAAATTGAAAGCGACCAGGGTATGATTAAGATGAGCTTTAAAGGACTTCCAGAGGCCCCTAGATTGGACCATCTCCTTTCAAACCTCTTCTATCATTCTCAATAAGGTAGAAGTGGAAAATGGGTGGAGTTGGAGAGATTTCTTAGGGGCTAAGGAAGTAGCCTAATGCTCATCTACCACATGAACAAGGTCATTGAGCTGAGTGTGGAGATCTACAAATGCCCTAGGATTATTATTACATTTAAAGGGGTACTTTTTGCAGTCCAGGAAGAGAGGCTGAGCCTCAGGACTTACACTAGCTACTTCAAACTTAGTTACTATTGGTTAATTTTGTTAAGTTAAAACTATACTAAGACTATATCAAATATTATATATCTTATAAATAATATGATAAGCAACATTTGTGTATATCTAACTTGTGCATGTTTATATCAGCCAAAAGTAATTCTTCACTATAAAGTCAGTATAAACTTTAATTTAAAATATATATTAACTACAAAGGTCTTTCTTTCTACTCAACATCAATTTTGAGCAACTTTAGAAAAAAACAAGTTGATTTTCCACCACCGCCTCACTGCACCAATCTTCAAAAATATGTCCTCATATCCACCAACAGCTTCCACAGTATGGGGCAGCGGTCCTCCACCTGCTAGCGTTTACCACCCAGAAGGCAAACGTGTGAAGACTGGCTCGTCCAGTCCACCAAATACATCCAGCTGCTATGTCCCCCCAAGGGACTTAGCACTCCACCTCGCACAAGCCCACCCATCATGTTCCCACCCCCTTCCCTAATCCCAATCCAATATTCACTTTTGCCTCCGCATTGAGTATAGACTTTTCTTCCTGTATGCCAACAAAGTGATAATTGAGTTGGCAACGGCCACCTTTACAACAACAGAGTTTATTGACTTACACCTATACAAGGGCTATTCCAATATTGGATTCCCCACTAAAGTATGCAGCCGCTGCAGCAGCTATGCCATTAATTTATAAAAATACTCCCATATACACCACCCAAACACGCCTCTAAGATGATACCACACTTGTGGCAACCTTTGCAAATCTCCCCTCACACCTTCCACTCAAACACTCTATGAGGAGTTGATGTCAGGGTATTCCACATATGGCAAAAACTATCCTTCAATTCATTGTCCCAAGTGGTTCTGAACGCCTTGCGGCACCTTGGGCAATGGCCACCATTACCCCCACCAGCTGAATATAGCCCAGCACATCCCACCACATGCCTATATCCATCCTTACCTGACCAGATCTTTTTGGCTCACACCAACAACGGTAACACAATTTGCCCCCTCTGTTATGTATTGGACCACACCAAAAAGGTATGTCAATATAATTCACACCCTGCAAACACGGCTAACACCACCCACGAGGCCACACCAACAGCGTTTGAGTGGGGATTTTGGCTGCCCCCACCCCCACAGGCCATGCACTCGAATCAGAAGCAAAATCTAGCACCTCAAACCCAAGCTGGCCAATGCACACTATGCCAACCAATCAGGTGCAAGCTTGGACCACTTTTCAACCCAGAAATTACCTGCCATAAAACTTACAAAGCAAAATCACCTACTAACATATCTTCCCAAATCAACCAAAATCCCTGGAAGTTATTGAGAGGTAACCAAATCTGGTGAAATTGTTCCACCACCGAGTTATTCAAAATGATTTAACACCTTATCTGAATTCAGACTTTGATACCCAGCACTGACCAACAAATATGTCCCCAAACCCAGAACCTTTTTAAAGCGACCACAACATTGCTGCAGTCACGGTGGCTGCACCTGATAATTACCATTTTCACATACTATGTGCAAAATTTGTTGCAGAATTTAAAAAAGGCTTCACGCATCCTTGTTCCCCTCCAATTTTCCTCCTACCTCCAAAAAGAGAAAATCCAACGCCTCCATGAAGCTGCCATCACCGCTGTCAAGCATGTTGCTGAACTGGCAGATTTTTCCCCATTTACATGCACCACAAGAGCAAAAACTGCGAAATTAAATCAACTTCTTTATGCCTGCATCCAGGCTGAACACCACGTTGCAAAACTCATAATGCTTTAATTCAGGCCCAAGTTGTCTAACTTAACAACTATCTACTCCATTTCAACCTCATCCCACAGATGCCTCAACCCCCTTGCTCGCAGCATTGATCCGCCTCTACAATGCTGAGCATGATGATGACCACTCAATCCTCCCTCTCCATCCACCATGATGGGATAAGCAAATCGCTGCTATGCCACCTGGTAGGTAATTTTCTCATCTCTTTTTGTGTCTCACTGCCTGAAAAGGGTGTTTGATTCATTTTTTATGATTTATTAGTTTTAATTTTGGAATTTCAGTTTCGTTACTGTCTGTCCCCTGGTTGGCTTGCCTTGGTTAAATAAAAACATATACTAGCTACAATTCCTAATGTTAAATAAAAGCATCTAAAAACATATAGTTCATAGCTAAAAATGCTTACATAATAGTTTATTCTTTATTTTCTAATAGTATAATAAGTTCTACTATATATTGCTCAAAAAGGGATGATATAGTTGTGAGAAACATGCAACTACATATCCAGGACGCAAGTCAATTCTTGCTCTTTTCGCATAATTTGGGTGTCAATATGTGGGCTCAATTGGTAGAAAGTCTACGCTATAAATTTTATTAGTTTTTGAAACCTAAAAAGTTATCAAATCAATCAATTAGACTGGACCTTAAAATTATTTTTTTAAATATTTTGTCTTAGTAGACTATTTATATCATCATTCCACTGATTATGGTATTGTCCATCCCCATATTGGTCTATCTTAATTATATAAAAATAACAAGATAACCTATTATAATATAAGATTAATATAAGTAATTATCAATGATCATACATGAACTCCTAAGTTTGGGACTTAATAAAGCCACCATGCCAATGGTTACAATCCCAATAGCGTTGGCAAGACTTATTGGGCTATTTAATGCCTTAGTTACTTTTTTATAGAGAAAAACTTATGTAATACTATATAGAAATTGGTCTAATTTTAGGCGTCTAATTCCACACGCCATCAAGTGGGTGAGATGGCAAGACTTTTTTTAGGCTCATAATCTACTTACCACCCGATATACATAGCTCTTACTGTTCTACTTTATCATGATGTGGAGATGTTTCTCTTTTACTTCCCTTAAATTTTGTTTAGCTCCTCTAATTTAAGTACTTTTTCATTTACCTGAGCTCACACATGGAAGCCACGCTTTCTTTATCTATTTATTTTGTCAAATTATGTAATTGGTGTATGTGTAAGATCAAATTATAGAAAGCTACAATAACGTTGCACATTTCATGACTGAGTTGCATTTGGTGCAGAAAACTAGAATCTCCAGAACTTAATAGATACCTGGTTTCCAAATAAGGAATCTATAAGGGTGCATGGTCCTGAGCCCAAATTTGTAGCCATATGGGTGACTAAAGGTAATTTTGAGCTTCTATTGATATTTTTTCTGAGAAATATACCCAAATTCAATTTAGATTTGGGATCTCTAAGTCTTGGCGCTCATTGCATAAGCCCTCCAGGTGACAGACGGCAACGTGGTATAAATATCTTTTGCATCTTGACCTGTTGGCAGATATTTATAAATTTAATTTGCCTTATGAGCAATATTCCAAGATGTCTAATCTTGGAAGAACTCATTTATCTTTTCTGGTACTGTTCTGTTTATTTGAGGTAAGCCAAATAGAGGACATTACCAATTGCTCAAAGAGCTAAATGAAGATAAAAATCCGAATAAAAAACTGAAACGCCCAAGGTGAGCAATCTAAAACACAAAAAAGCACCATCAACCATGTGGGAAAGTAAAACCCTGCTTATCTTACCATGGTAGAAAGGGTTGGGGATTAGTAACTCATCATGGGAAGAAATTTCCTAATAACAGAGCAAGGTATGGGCTAAGGTGGAGAATAAAGGCATAGGGGCTTCAGTAGTATGCGGTTCACTATTTCCCAAGGGTGAAATATCATAAAAAAAACCTGAATAAGTTAGCTCGCCAATATAATTGGTAAGAGCTTCACAGCTTGGATGTGGGCATCAAGGAGCTTGGTTAATATGGCTATATTGGTTCAGGTTACTTTTTATTTTGGGAATCCGTGCTACCACTGCAATGTTCTGGATTGCATCATCGGCTTTCTTATAAAAGTTTAAATGTTTGCGCTTGACAGAGGTCTAAAGTCAGTAATATATTGTGAAAAGGGATACCCCTGCAAGCATCACCACCAAATTTGTGACCGCTTTGCAAATGGGACAACAGTTGGGTAAGAAAGCCACTTCTACAACGAGCTGGTGGTGACTTTAAAAGGAGTGACATTCGTCTGGGGGCATAGAAACAGGTGGGAATTGGTCAGCTTATTTGGCATGCAAAAACTGTTTGAGGTGGAAATTGTATGGCTAATTAAATTTACAATTCAGAAACCTCAGCAAAGATCCCAAGGGTTCTGGCTGAATTGTATTGGGTCATTAGCCTAAAGATTGAGGATTGGCTGCAAGTAGGAGGAAGCATGAGACCAAAATTTAGGCCAAGACGCTTCTTGATTGACTTGGGTGTTTGAAGTTCTGCACTGAGGAGGAGCCTGATTGGCTGGTTTAGAAACCACTGCATCAGCAGGCTTCTGTCATGGCTACTTGACATAATTGAGGGGACAGATTGTAAGGACAAGGCTGGATGTCAGGAGGCCAAAAAGGTCAAGCTACAAGGCTATCTGACTTGAATCATACCCTGAACCAACACTAGGTACAGGAGAAATATGCCCAGGTTAGTCATGGAATGTGCGTGATGCTTGGCCTGGCATTACAGCGGGGCGTTAAAATGCACCAGCTACATTTCCAATGCGGATGGTTTGTTAAGTTTGCTCAAGGAACAGGGTTTTGAAACCCATTCCATTTTTAATATTACCAAATTGGGTAAAGTCCAGTTACAATCCATAACTTGAGTTTAATCTATATCGAGTTATAGGACCCTGGCCAATGGTAGCATGCGCCTTTTGGCTCACTTGGGCTTAGCACCGCTTCTGCTGATTAAAACTTGCCTGTCATGCTCTGATGACATAATTATGGGGACCAGCACAAAAGATAAGACGAATCGTCAGGAGGCTAAAAAGGTAAATTTACAGGCCTCCCTTACCTCAGACATACCCTATACCAGCGCTTAATCAAGGCCAGATATGCTCAGGTTGGTCTAGGGGATGTGCACAATGCTCAGCCCTGTGTGAAGGCAAGAGCATTAAAATGAAATAGTTATATTACCAATAATGATGGTTTGGTTCAGTTGAACAGCGAACAGGGTCTTGAAACCCATTCAATTTTTGAGATTATTAATAGGGTTGGCTGTGCCCCCAATTGATTACTCAAATTAAGGCATCCTTGAGCTATAGTACCTGATCCAATGGAATTGTGCACTTATTGGTGCACTTGGACTTAGTACCACTTCACCTGAAGGATGATTCTTCACTGATTGTTTAAATATGTTCCCTTGAGACCAACTTTCCTTGTTGGTTGACTCTTTCAATAAACATTCCCCGTTATCTAACATTTTTTAAATAATGGTTTCTTGGGCAAACCTGTGTGTGGACCTCGTTGAGGAGGTCTTTAACAACGTTGACCAATTAATCTTATCTCAATTAACTAAAGTTTCCGGTGCACCTTTGGGATGCCCTGTTCCCCTACAGATCAAGGCACCTAAGCCCCAAAGCACCAATCTACACTTGTTCATGGACTCACCTTTGGGACCTACTCAAGTTTGGTTATTTATTGGTTATCTTATCCTTTATACCGCGTTGTACACCCTTGCCCTGGGTCCCTTCTGCTCTGGCAACCTCCTCGGTGTCCTGTTTCCCATCCTGCTAATGGCTAGTTCCATGACAGTGTGGGTGTGCATCCTGCACCACCTCTCTGGGAGAGAGAGTTACAGACACTCTCTTGACATCGCCCCCCCCAAATTCTTAAGTATGTTTACATGAGACCAACTTTCCTCGTTGATTAACTTTCTTTAACAAAATTCCCATTCAGTTTATGTTTTTAAGTGCATTTATTTAGTCTGGTCTGCTTGTATCCAAGAGGTCCAAATTAACCCAATTTGTGCCATCCTTGCGTGGACCCTTCTGTGAACTACCCTTGTGGGCGGTTCTTTGTTTACAATTAACTCAGCGGAGTGTTCCTTGGCAGTGAGTTAGGCCTTTTACCACCACCTCTACTGGAACTGGAGCATTACAGATACGCCCTTACATTTTGGGGAATGGGAGTAGGATTGCACCCCAGATAGAATATTTTACAGGGTTAACAATGGGTTGGTCGCTGCTAAAGGTTGTTTCAAAGCTGTAAGAATCTGTAAGGGAGATTCATTTGCATTTTATCTATCTAACTCAAAACAGTATTGACAGATAGTCCACCGACCCTCCATGCAGGCCCAAAACAGATGGTCAGGGGCAGAAGGGATAACAATGCAAGTGTAATCTACAGGGAAATTTTACTAAAATGAGGTCATATCATGGTAAACACCTGAAGCCCAGAAAGATGGGTGGGCCCAGTTTAGAAACCACAGATTGTGGGATGGTTAGAGCCATAGGCTGATAATTCAACCATCAGCTTTTTGTGGAGCATTTCAGTGGAAGGTGAGTGGGCAAACCACCAACTTTAACCACAATAGTGGTGTCTCTGGTAGCCAGGTGCAAGTGGTTGTGATTAGGGTTCCCTGAGGTACCAGAGGCACAGTCAACACAGCTGTAGCGTTGGCTTCACAGATGAAGCCTAAAATAAAATTACCCTAAGGTATTAGAGGTTGAGATCCTGGGATTAATGAATTGGCCCAAGGGTTTAGGATGACTGGATGACCCAGTCCAAATGCCTTTTCCTGCTAAATAGAAGATTCTTGGAGGTTTAGCAGCTGCCCCACACTGGAGCAGCTAGCAGGGAATCCAGGGACATCAGGGCTAAACTGGGAAGTGGGAGATTGAAGCATTTAATTATTTTAATTCTGAAAACTTGCTGGAAAGTAATTTCAAGCAGAAACAAAAAATCCCTTTTTTGTAAAATTCATAACAATGTTATTTTATTTTGATGTTTAATTATTTTACCAAAAAAAGACGAAAAACCCTCTATCAGTTTATGTTAGCAAATGTCAAATGGTTTATATGCCCATGGAAGTTTATCCATAACAAATATGATCAATACAATACTGATATTCTTAATATACTTCGATTTTAAGGCAGTTCTAAAGAGCTTATAAAATTCTCATATGTTTAAATTACCTAGATTATATGAAATAAAAAAGGATTTTATCTATAAAAATCTTACTATAAACCAATAAGCTATATAATTTTGTTATTATAAGAATGTCATATAATAAAAAGTGGAAGCAAGTTGGTAGGGCATACGTCTACCAACCTGAATGTTGTGGGGTCAATTCCTGCCCTTCACACATTGATTGGGGTGCCAGCCAAAGGAAGCTATTGGCGGTTAGTTGTCCTAATAAAACACAAACTTTACCCATGATGTAACCAGAAAAATCTGAGTCCCAATCTGGAGATGGAAAACTTTCTTTGATGGAGTTGACCTTGCTCAGGTTTCATGTCAATGCTTTCTTTTTTTGGTAATGTCTGTCACCTGGTCAGCTTGCCTCAAATAAATAAAAGAAATGCCAAATAATATATATATGGTGATATAGGTAAAATAAATTCTGGGTATCTATAAATGTTTTCTATTTTTATGTAAAAATTACTGAACAGGTATTACAACAATTAAAAAAGCTTTTCTTTCTTGTAACAATCACTTTAGTTACTACAATTTGATTCAAACAGAAAATTTGGATAATCACACACAGGAGGGATGGGCAACTTTAATAACAAAAATAATACAACATGGGCGAGAGTTGAGGCAAGCGGTGCGCTTAACGGTGCAACTAAGGGCAAGAAACGCCCTGGAGGGGGACCAGGAACCCAATCTGCAAAGAAATCGCAAACTCAGACACCATCTGGGTTTATGGTATTTACTGTAAAGCACGCGCAATACATGTACATTCAATTCAACCAACCTTTGTCAAAGGTGGAACATGGGATCAGACTCTTCCTTGGGGATGAGTCACCAACCCTGTGGGAGAAAACATGTGAGGCACAGTCCTCACTTTTCCCTCACGCGGTGTACATAGCCACCAACAACATGGGCTGCAGCTGGATCGATATTGGTTTTGAAACAGCTGATGAAGCTGATGCCGCAGCAAAAATCTGCGTGAAAATTGCCCTCCCTGAGGGCAAAAAAATTGTGTGCACCGCGCGCACCAGATGGAACAAAGCAAAAACTTTGTTCATCTCCTTTGACTCGCTCCCCACCAACCTTCCTCATAAGGTAATCGAGGAGGAGCTCCACAAAGGTCTTGTGGCCTATGGAGAAATCCAACAACTTGAATTACACCGATTTTGCTTAATGCCCAACCTGTGCATGGGCAAATCTATTGCTGTAATCAACCCCTTCCCAGAAGTGGAAGAGGATTTATCCAGAATTTCCTGCGCAGCAGAATTTCACTTTGCAGATGGGGGCCAGTCAGCTGCATTCTGAGTTACACTGGAACGCGCACCACCCATTTGCAACCACTGTGGCTCACTGGGCCACAAGGAACATGCATGCCCTGTAAAAGAGGGCTTAATGGAAAATGATTTTTGTGAAGAAGCTATGGACGAAGATAATAACTTCGCCAAAATGACTGATGGCCACCACCCATTCCGCTGGGGTGAAGATGGACTATACTTCATCGTGGACCCAATTACAAGTAAACAGCGTAAAGCAGCACAAAAAGCCTGCAAGAGAGCAGCGGCTGAAGTGGCGGCACACGCGGAATCTGCCATTAACCACGGACAAATTCAGGAGGATATTTCAGATATTCACCGAACCAACCAATCAGAACAATATGCCCAGGTCGAAAATTTTCACAGTAACCAGACTGAGCCACAAAGCGTCATCAGTCATGCACATACTGAGGAACAATGCAACCACAATTTAGGTGAAAATGCGGTGCACAATGCAACAAAGTTGAACCTCAAAAATATAAAATCCAATCAACAACCCACATCAAATCAACATGAGACCTGTGCAGGAAAATTTGATGCAAATGCAAATAACTGCAATTCCCTTGAATCATTGGGTCAGATCAAGGGAACCAATAATGGCAGTGAAAGAGTTGGAGTACAAACGCGGAGCATGGCCAAAATGAGCTGCGGTGGGATAGGACCAGAGGGTCCTCCCAACCGCTCCTGAGGCGCCACGGGCACCTCAGTGTCAATAGGGACGTTAAATATCGCGGGAGCCAGGGCTCATATGTCCCAAGCCAAAAAGCTGGCATTCCTGCGAAAACCTCTTGTAGACATCTTGGCCATCCAAGAAACCCACTGCCTACAAGGGGAAGAAGAATCCTGGTCAACCAGGGTCGCACCATCACAATCAGTATGGACATCTCACTGTGAGGTGATAGTCCAAAACAACAATAAAATTTAAAGTTTACAAATTCATCATCACACTTGCATGGTCAAGTCCTGGTAGCAACAATCACATGCCAAGATGTTTTAATTTTGTTAGCATGTATCTACGCACCGTGCACTGCAACTGAGAGAAAAAAAAATTTGAAAAAATTTCTACCCTCACCTTTCCACCAGATATCATCCTGTTAGGCGATTTCAACTGCTGGGATAACCCCTATACAGATCGATGGCCTTATCCCAGGGGATACCCACCTGGACACATTGAATATCGCACAATGAAGGCATCTCTTGGCTTACAGGATGCTCTTCCTCCCAATTCACCAATCCTTCCCCATATGACAAGACCCAACATATGTGAGGGACTGCTCATATCAATGAGTCATATTGACCACATCCTCATCCCACAATCCCACCACTCAAGAATCTCCAAATTTACAACAAAAAAGATCAATTTTTCTGATCACTGATTAGTTACGGTGAAGTTAGCGCCAACCCAATCTCACACACAGGTGTCGCCTTGGAGAAAGCTTCACCCAGAAAATATAAGATTGCCTGAGATATCTGACTGGATTGAAAACAAGGCTACAAACCCAGAATTCACATCCCCATTCACTTTGGATCCCATCAGAACATGGGACATTTCAAAAAAGATTTAATCAACAAAACCTGACATATTGCATCACACAAGTACACCGCGGACACAGCCACAATCAAGCGTACCTTGGCAGAACTAAACCACCTGGAAATAAATACTCTGAGATCTGGTTATAGCCCTAATTGGGGATGCAAATGGGCAGAAATTTCAGCCCGACTTAACAATCTCATCTTTGAACACCAACACAGAATCAAAGTATTGAACAAAGGTAAGTTCATAAAGGAAGGCGAAACCTGTTTGACATACTTTTTCCACCAATTCCACTCCTGCGGAAACCAGCCCATGTGCACACAGGTCTGCAAGACCAACGGCACTGTGGCAACTGACCCTGAGGAGGTCAAGGCGGAAGTACACCATTATTACGCCAAATTATATTACAATTTTCCAACAGATCCGCAAAAAATTAAAGAATTTATTCAAACTGCCAAGATACAAAGTTCACCACCAGATTACAATATACTATCCCTTATCACACGGGAGGAGCTTTGGAAAACAATTCGCGGTGCACCACGTAGGAAATGCCCAGGGCCTGATGGGATACCCTACGAATTTTACAAAAAATATTTTCAACAAATTGCCCCCCTCCTATTGGCGTCAATGAACCAGAGTTTGTTGGAAACACGCCTATTACCAGGAGGCGATGAATCCTATGTTATAACCTTGTATAAAAAGGGTGACAAGTTGGACCTGGCCAACTGGCGCCCAATTGCACTCTCCAACACTGACACAAAAATTCTAACAAAAATTTTAGCAGCTAGATTAGGCGCAATTGCATCTGACGCCCTATCACCCAACCAGTTTGGGTTTATACCAGGGCGATCAATCTGGAACAACATACACCCTGTTGCAAACATTTGCCAATCCAAAGCAACTGGTGCCCTGGTCTTCTTGGATCAGGAAAAGACGTATGACCGTGTTAGCTGGCCATACCTAAAAGAATGTCTACATGCCTTCAAACTCCCACCAAGATTCATAAAATGGGCGATGCTCCTAACAGAATCTGCAACCATGGCTGTATGCGGCCCTGGATTCCTAACAAACAAGATTAAACCACACAGAGGGCTCAAACAAGGGGATCCCCTCAGCCCACTGCTATACAATTTCAGCTTTGACCTGCTCCTCCGAGTAACTGACTCACGTCTCATGGGGATAACCGCACAAGGACAACCAACAGTCAAGATACTGGCCTTTGCAGATGACTGCGTAGCAGGTATAGCAAACAATGAAGATGCCCGACAGCTGGAATGCTTTCTAGAGGAATACTCCAAGGTGAGCAATGCATCGCTCAACAAAAGGAAGACAGAAATCATCCTCTTAGGCAAATACACAAACAATTGGGCCACAACATCAGACCTCACACCAACACTCGAAGAAAAAACCCAATTATATTACCCTTTGCATCACCTCCCACCACCACTCCTGTCTGACACCTTGGAATCTGGCTAGAATCAGGTGGATATGCTAATGAGACAATGGAAAGTAACCTGTTACAACGGGTATCCAAACGCGTCGCCTCCCTCAAGGGAAGAACCCCAGGACTAACAGGACGAGTTACAGTTGCTAACTCGCTCATCCTCCCAATACTGTGGTACCAGGCCCATGCGATAGCCTTCTCACCTACCTTTATAACCTTAATTCGCGCGCTTATCCAGGGCTGGCTGTGGCCTGGCTCTCACCCTCCTATACGGATGGAAACACTATTTGGCCCACGCTCAAGCGGAGGCATGGGACTAATAGATTTTGAGAGCCATGCCAATCACATCCTAGGTACCTGGATAAAGGAAATCCTTGCTCCAGACCTCCCGCAACAACATTGGTCCAGAGCAGCAAGGACTAACTTTGCACAGGCTCTAATTAACCAACCCACATAGTCCACCCAGACTACTTTCATACCTTGCCAAGCACCCTACTGCAACGGGTCCACATGGAACCTCCCCTCATTTCAAACATATCCTCCGAACTATCCACCATATGGGATGGACCATAGAGAACATGGGTACTATACAGGGAAGGGGACGACCTAGCCCCCAATTCAAATTAAGAAACCCAGAAAACCACCCCCAGAGGTATATGCTCGCAACAACCCCAAGCATAGCTAGGATAGAATACCTAGATATGCTGTACATTCCCTATGATTTAACCACACAGAAAGCAATGTGGAAAATGACACACCACCCACTCCTAAAACCAAGGATAAGAGAAAACGCCTGGCGCTGTTTGAGAAGGACCTATAGGATGGCGGACCGCTCCAACTCCCTCCACAAAACATGCGCAGTATGTGGAGGGGAGAGATCCCTACATCACCCGCCTAGAAACATGCCCCCAACCAAAGCTATATGGCAGGAAGTCGCAAGCCTGCTCAAGATTCAAAACGAACAGAAATTCTCGATATTAAAGAGCATCTTCGCGCTCCAGATCAAGTCACCAATCCCATCTACCCTCCGCTCCCTAATAATACCCATTGCAATGTGGACAATACACACAATTGCATTAGATGCGTTCAAGAGCACGGTCCCAACCATTCATGAGATTATTAACAGATTCCATGTCCACTTACTAGAGCACTTCCAAGCTGGCTCTATGGATATATGAGACCAAGACAAAAAGCGCTCATAGAATCATGGTTCCCACTCTGGTTCCTCCACACAGACCCTTTCCTTCATACCTGCTCCATAGCAGGGGAAACCCCCTCGGAGTAGTGCACCAACCCCCATACCTGGCAGTCCCGCTGGCAACAGGGGTAACTTGAGTACCCTGGGGTGCCCAATTTTTATATTTTTAGTTATTCTCTTAGTTTCACATATATTCGGTAATGTCTGTCCCCTGGTTAGCTTACCTCAGTTAAATAAAAAGGTAAAACAATTATTACCAAAATATAGATTATAGTAAGCAAATTTTTGGTAAATTAAAAGCAAACACTTAGAATCTCTAACTGCTAAGCATAACTTTTCGAAAATCAATTCAGCCTGAAATTTAGCTCCACTAAAGAGATTTACGAAAACTATTAGCAAATATGGCGGGAAACCCCGCAAAAGAACCCGCAGGCTATGCCAAACGAGCCAGCACCACCCCAAAAGAAGCAACCCTCGGTTACCCACCTCAGGGTCAACCAGAATCACCTGCTCTCAAGCAGCAGCCATGAAAGCAGGCACCACCCCCAACCTGGAGCTATTCCAACTAGCGCCAGTTCACCTGATCGCACTTCTGCAACCTGCACGCCTAACAGCTCTGTGTGCGCTGCCTCCCACCAACCCGCTGGGCCCCCTCCAACCAAGGAGGCCATCACCCACGCTGTTTTAATGGCGTCTGCTCAATTGAATGCAACTCAGCCATCCAGACATTCACCTCCCTCATTGTGTCAGCTAATTCAGCCCCATCTATTATTGCTGACGCCGTGTTTCTGGCTCCCTCCATGAGGGGCGATACCCAGCTACCTGGCCCCCAAATCCTCAGATGTAAGGTTGGATTAGCCGCACATTCTGGTTCACTAAGCACCAAATTGGGACAATCTACTCTTCCCAATGAGGATTCATATGGTTCAGATTTTGGAACTTCACACCAGTTCCAATCTCACCCGTCCCATTTAAACCCCATAATCGGCACTTCTCAAGTCGGCCCTTTATCTCAATATGCTGAAAACGACCAATTCACCAATCAGCCAGTGAGTTTTGCCCACGAAATCACAGCAAATACTCGGGCTGAATTTACCCAAATAGATTGGGATGGTGATGAAACATCTCCCTCCTCCCAACTGGCTGGAGTTAATTCCAATCTGGATAGGCTTTCCCAATTTAGCGAGGCCCAACAAACCGCCCTTAATTTAATATGACGCCAGCAACTGCTGTAACATTCTAGAAACAAGGGAACTCCGCAAACTTGTCCAAACCACCAGCTCACACTCAACCTGCAATTGCAGCCCAAAGCAAACACAAAGTACCAAAGGAGCCACTGGGGCGTGGCAAAAACCTCTGGCACCAACGCTACCCAAAGCTGATCCCCGTGAAGTGGCGTTTATTGCTGATGTTAAGAAGAAATGGGCCGAAATTTAGAGCGCAAAAAGCTCTACCTCGCTCAACCCTCTCCCAAGCAATTCGCCTTTATTATGGGCATAACCCTGTTGAATTCTATACAGAAAATTACTTCTCATACTTTGCAGCGATTGCGGAGACATTCCCTATTAACACCACCATCCATGAATCAGTGGAGGTCCACTACATCGATGTGGGCTTCACTGAAGCTGCCCTTGCTGACCATGCTGCCACCCTCCAGGTCATTATTCCACGCGGATCTCTTCGCATCTCCCGCACACGCTCTCACCTGGAGAAAATTTTATGGGTTACTTTTTCCAACCCAACAACGACTGTTGATCCTGAGTCTCTTAAACTGGCACTTCATCGTGGTTTAATGGAGTTTGGGTCTGTTCTTTCAATGGACTTTAGCGTCCCCTCTTACTATGCTCCCACTCAAAGAGCTCGCACTGCTAGGGCGTCGTTCATCCCCTCCCCCACTGTATCCCGCAACATTGAGGTTATTCCTCGTGTGGCGTGGTTTGGGAATGCCCTGAGATCTTCTTTGTCGACCCTGATCAGGCGCGCCCCCGGTGTTCATGGTGTAACGCCCTTGGACACTTGTATAGTGGCTGCACAGCTCGAAAACAAGCCCTCTTAGCCACCACCCAGGGGCCTAAAACAGGCCAAAAACGATCCCACGTGGCTGCAGCAGCAATTCCACAACCCACACAATGGGTTCCCGTTCAAGACCTGTCCCCTGAGGCCTTACGCCTAGCAGTTGAAACAGCTAACCCCACTATTGGTATGGGATACCTTCGCGCTCATGCCCCCTTCCAATGGGCACCCCCTCCAATCTCCCAGAGTCAACTCCCTCTCTCACCAAGCGCAAGGCATCTCCCACAGGGTGCCTTTCGTCAGCCACCCCACTCAGGGCTCCGCGGCACCCACACCAACCTCCACCAGCGATTTATCGCATCAACCCTCAGCTCCCAATGGAGCTATGCCCACCAGTATGGACTGGCAACCCGCGGCCTGCGGTAGAAGTGCCACCTCAAAGAGTCCTACCCCAACCCCACAGTCCATTTCGCGCGGATCCTTTGCAGTGTTGGAGGAAGTGAATATGGACTCAGACTCATCAAATGGGGACACCGCGGAGGTCACCATTGAGCACCCTCAGGTCCTTCCCCTGCAACGGAGCGGGGGCAGCATCCTAGGCTGGCTTACTGGGTCCTCCGCCCCCCCACCCTCTCCTTCCCCTCAGAACCCTCGACTCTCCTCACGGATTGCAGCTAATAGTCAAGCTAAAGGACTCAAAACTAGCCGCCTCACAGCAGCAGGTTTAAGCGCTGGCAACCCCCAGGACATGGAGGGGAACAGCTATGAGTCCCCATGGCAGCACCCTGGCCCTGCAATCCATCAACGCAAATGGGTTGCGGGACTTCAAGCGTAGAGCCCGCCTCCTTTGAAACTTCAGGTCAGCAAAAATTGACATCGCTGCTGTCCAGGAGCCCCATATCCTCCCCCACGAACAATCTGCATGGAATGAACAGTTTGGAGGCAACTCCTTCTGGACAAACCATGCCGCCCTTATTGTTTTGAATCCCCGGGTTAAAACCTATTCTTTTTCACAATATCTAGGTGGCCGCCTCATACTGGCCAAACTCACCACTCCTGACTTCTCTTTCTTCGCTGCAAGCATCTACCTGCCTAATGCATGTCAGGAGCAAAATCGGCTCTTGGAAGAGCTCCTCCAACTCAATCTCCCACGGAATACAGTCCTCTTAGGAGATTTCAACACAACCATAAGTCGCGTCCGTGACTCTTACCCCCTGCATCAAAGGAACGCTCTGGATCAAGTCGCCTCCAGGATTTCCTTCGCCTGAGTGGCTTTATAGATGCGCTTCCACCCTTTGCGTCTGGCCTAGGTTGCATGACTAGGATCCAGTATGATGGAGGAGCTTTCCAGTCAGCGTCACGCATAGATATGGCACTGATTGGCCCCCTGCTAATTGGCCGCGTCTCCTCTCCCATCTCTCGTGACAACCATCTGAGTGATCACAGGTCACTCACCGTTGTCCTCACCACCACACTTAGACCGTCGCGTAATTTCTGGCCTAGGGTTGCCCCAGCTCTTCTCAACAACCCCTTCACTAAGGAGAAGCTGTCTATGACCATCCGGGAGACTCTCACCTCCCCCCACCCCACCTGCTTGACCACAAGGCTAAATGGGCGGTGACCAAGGAGGGCATCACCCGCGTTGCTTACAACTGTGCCAAAGCCCAGATGACTGCAGCTCGCGCCAGAATCAAAAGGGCGGAAGCCAGAATCAGACATCTAGAGCGAAACTGCCAGCCTTCGCCCTCTCCCAGATGGTTGGAAGACTGGGAAGCGGCGCAGGAAGCACTCCGCTTGGAGCTCACACTGCAGGAAGAATGGGCAGCAAACTTTACAACATCTCGTTACTATGCTCAATTGGAACGCCCCACCCGCTTCTTCTTTCAGAAACAGAAATCCCGGTCAACAGCGCAGGATATTACTGCACTGAAGATTGGCACTACAACCACTTCAGAAAAGGAGGAAATCACGCAGGAACTACACAGCTTCTACTCCAGCCTCTTCCATGCCACCCAGGTGGACCCATCGGACATCCAAGACTTCCTGTGGCGGGCTCCAGAGCCTCCCATTGACCCACGGGCTGATGAGGCTCTACTGGCGCCTATTTCCATCCAGGAGGTGATGGAAACCCTTCTGAAATCCCCACGGCTTAAAGCCCCAGGCCCAGACGGAATACCCTTTGAGGTGTACCTTCTGGAACCTGCAGTGATAGCCAGAACCCTCCGCGACCTCTTCGCTGCACTCTTGGTGAATGGCGAGGTCCTCCCCGACTCCAGAGGCTCAATCACGACCCTCATTCACAAGAAGTCAGACCGTGAGAACCTGGCGAACTGGCGCCCCATAGCGTTGATCAACACAGACCACAAGCTCTTCACGAAGCTTCTGGCCAACCGCATCACCAAATGGGTTTCACCTCGCCTCTCCCCATCCCAGTACGGTTTTATTACGGGGAGGTCGTTATGGGACAACTATAATGACCTTCACGTGACTTTGACTGCTAACTCTCGTAAGGTGAATGGCTTTGTGGCTCTCCTGGATATGGAGAAAGCATATGATCGGGTAGCCTGGAAGTATATTGATGCTTCCCTGGCCCGCTTCCATCTCCCACCTGCAGCTAGGCGCTGGATATCAGCGCTCTATGACCAGCTCCACACCAGAGTCCTGGCGCCAATGGGTTTTTAGTGGCAGTACCAGTTGGACAAGGTCTCCGGCAAGGGGACCCCCTGAGCCCTATCCTTTTTAACATCACCCTTGACCCCCTCTTGGCCTCCTTACAGGACAAGCTAACAGGGATTCTGGTCCCAGGTAAAGCCCCACACGCACCATGGCATTTTCAGATGACACTTCCATTTCATTTGGCTGCCCTGGGGATGTTGCCCTCGCTGCTGTGACCATTGAGAGGTACACCAAGGCGTCCAACGCCATGGTCAACACCTCCAAGACAACAGTTGTGCAGGTCGGCTCCCCCACCTTCCCCCACCATTTGGTATTGAACCTGAGCGCGGTACCTTCCGTCACCTGGGCGTTCTCACCATTCAATAAGGAGTTGCGCTTAAAGACAATGAGGACTTGCTCCTTGCAGCAGCTAACTCCAGGATTGCCAGCTGGAACCGGCGGCACATCACCCCTAGGGTCAAGTTCTGATGGCCAATGTGTTCCTTCTCTCCAAAGTCTGGTTCCTAGCGCACGTCTGCCCATTCACAGATGCCTTTTATACGCGGCTCAATGTACTCCTCCGCTGTTGGATCTGGGGCTTAAACCATCCACCAATGGCCCTCTCAACCATTGCCCGACCCTGCAATGAAGGGGCCTAGGGCTTCTGGACACGCGATCCCACGCCACCACAATCTTCCTGAAGTTCCTATGGCCGATTGTCTGCTGGGACGCGACCCCCATGCCCCAATGGGCGCCCGCCCTCCGCCAGTCAGTGTCAGCAGCTCTGGGTCTTCCTAGAGCATCTCTGACCTCATTAGGGGAGTGGCTCACAAACCACCCAGGCCATCGCCTAAAACCATCCTCATCCCCCTACTGGAACCAGGCTCTCCTTGCCCTGAAACGAGTAGGCGCGCGGATCCACCATGCCTTCCCATACAGAAGGGAAGGCCCTGACCTCAGCCCCCGTCGCCATGCAATTGTGCACAATGGACAAGTTGTCACAACTCGCCTCAACCCCCAAGATCGTCCTCCCATCCACCCAAGACTCCTTGAGCTCCTCCCTCCCTCCGTGAGATTTGACCTTAAGGAATTGTGGAAGGACGTCTATCACCCCATCCTGTCAGCAAAGGTGTCCAACACCTTATGGAGGGTGCTCCACTGTTCATACAGGACAGGGGACCAGACTGGCCCTACCTTCCAGCACTGAAGCTGCCCCCGCTGTGTGGAGCCTATTGACTCCCACCTCCATCGTTTTTTCACTTGTCCAGGTGTCGTCGCATTTTGGCCAAAGGCCCGCGCGCTCCTTCATGCTCAGCCCTGGTCTGGACACCCTGTGCAAGACCTCATGTTTGAGCAGACATTGCCTGGTTGCCACTGACCCCTCCGTGTCCTCGCCTATGCCACAGCCATCTGGACCATCCATAACTCCTTCCTTCGTGCTGCCTTTGACCAGCAGGTGTGGACCCTTCCACACATGATCACCCACTTTCAGGCACACTTTGAGATGGCCCTGAAGGTCTGCACTATGTCGCCAACCCTCCCCCGCTCAGTTGTCACTGCAGCACGGCTCTGGCGCGCAAACCCCCTCCCTTTCTTGATGCCTCCTCCCTCCCCTTCCCTCGCCTCAGACTCTTAGGAGCCCAGGCGTAATTCTATAAACATCAATGAATCCCCCCTTGGGTTGGGACCATCTAATACTAAAAAAAATATAGATTATAGTTTAAGAAAAGTTTTAGTACTATAAAAACTAAAATCATTAAGCTGTATATAAGGTTTTGAGCTTTTTTATGATTAAATCAATTAAATAAAGTTTAAATTTACGCTGATGTATTTATATAAGTAAACAGAAACTATAATACTAATTATGAAAGAGAATTACTCATCAGACGCTATAAAATGTTTACATAAAAGCTAGTGTCTCAGCTAGTTTAAAGGTTTCTTTTTTATATTGGATAAGGCTATACGTTATTACTCTAAAAACTATTTTATTCTAATACATTTTTTCAAATTTTTTATCTACAAAAAGTCAAGCCCATCAACTAAAAAATAATTGATATAAGCAAGTGACATCCTCTGTTGATTGGGACTCATTAATACTATAAAAGAATTATTATGTAATAGAAATGTAATAGAAAACTGAGCGCAGGAGAACACATGAGAAAAAGCGTCAGAAAAAGGTGTCAGAAAAGGGAAAAATTGCCAAGCAAGAGGAAGCAATGCATTAGGTTATCTTGTTTTCTAAAAAAAATTACTGAGAAAAACGTATAACAACCTGATGCAAGCTTTCAGCGACAAGAGTCAGTGAGAGTTGAGGTAGGTTGCATAGGTACTGCAGCATTAAGTGGTGAAATATGACATAGTGGAGTTGGCGGAATGGCCATGGCATGGGGCAGTTTTGCGCCAAAGGGGAGGGTCAAACCAGAGCAGAAAATGGGGTTTGGCCATTACAGAAGGTTTTAATGATTATTTTAATTGTAAAAATTTTCTTTTAAAGTTTAGGAAAACTTCAGCAAATATTCTTAAAATTTTATTATAGTTAATCTTTCTGAGAAAAGTCAGAGCATTTCTCAGCTTGGGCATGATATATAGGGGAAGTTCCACAATGGTTTTGAAAGTATAAATGAACCCTGGTTTTGACGTAAAGTTTTTGCCTTTTGCAAAATTGGGATTTTGCAAATTTGGCCAAATTCTGTAACCTCATACCAGCCTATTTTTCGAGTTTTTGAGCTGGTTTTTGCCAGATTTTCTGCCTCTAAGGCACTATTTTCCGCAGCCTTGGCTGGAAAAGCCAGAACCCATCTTCAGTCAATGACCATAGAGAGGACATTGGTGACACTCAAGGGTTCTGGCCTTGACTCCAAGGGCTTCTTGTGCTTAAAATTTGGTGAGACGTTCTATACCTGGAAAAATGTCATTAGCTGTGATAAGAAGTAGCTGGAAAACTTCAGCTTCTTGAAAAATGAAGTTGACTTTATGCAATATTAATAATGGTATAAGGATCCAAATTAAAATCACTTTGGCTATAAAAAAAATAAGATAAAACTATAAGGGAAAGATGATGAGATGAAAAGCTTTAATTACACACAACTATCATCAACATGATGTTTATAATTCACCTGATCTTTTCCATTAGAAAAAATTACTAATTTTTATATCCTAATGAGAGTTTACCTATATAGATATATAGATTTTATAGTCTGATGTACTATAAAAGTCTTCAGATACTAAGAAATTAAAAAGCTACATGAAAAAAACTATGATTTTACTAATTGTATATATAAAGTTTGAGATAGATATACAGGTTCTTTTTTCTTTTTTTCTTTTTAGCACTAGTGGTGCCCAACCCAAAAGGGGAGCTGTCACGCATCAATATACAGGTTCTTTTCTAATAACTAAAATAGCTATAGTTTTTGTTGGTAAAACTTAAAAACTTATAATAACTGCATAATAATAATCTTTGAAATTTTAATATTTAACTCTCATTCAATTGTATCTGATTTATGTACTAAAACTCAATATACTATATTTATGAAACTACATTTAAGCGAATTTAGAATAACAGAAGAACTAAACAACTCCAAAAAAAATGAAAAACAACAAACCACCAATGACCTCAGCCCAACCGCCCACTGCTCCAAAATGGGGCAGTGGCAAAACCTCCCCCAGCATCTTTATGCCCAGTGGGGAAATGCTTTCAAACCATATCAACCAGCCCGCCCAATTCCTCAGGGCGATACACTACCCCCAAGGATCTCGCCCTCCACCTTGCATGTTCTCAAATAGTACCTTGTAGCCCCATTGTGCTCCCCCAAAGCAAGATGCAATTTAGCCACTGTGTCAAATATGGCAACTTGTTACTCTACAATGACAAAAAAAGAATCAAATTATCTCAGGTGCTTATGCAGCCTATAAGCTTTATAAACTTCCACCCCTACAAGTGGTACTTTGACCTCAGCTTAACTTGTGAAGCTGATACTGCAATCGCATCCAACATTCCCCTGGTATTCCAGGAAACACCCATCCCAACCACTCACACCCAGTTGCCTGATAACACTCTTGTGTTTCAATTTGCAGGCCTCCCCACCCACTTCACCCCTGAAACTCTATATCAAAATAATAGCTGGGCTGTCAGTGTATGGCACTAACCCCATTTTATAATTTGTGGTTCCCAATGGAGCCAACTAACTAGCAGATCCTTGCACCTTTGCAACCATACGCCCAATATCAAGAAAAATTGCCATTTTGATTCCCCCTTGCACCGTTGTCCCCTCTGCCCCTGACCACCCTTTCTGGGCCAGAGTAGATAAGGGGCGCATGATCTGCCCCTTTTGTTTTGACCTGGACCACTCAAAGCAGCGCTGCCCCACCATAGCCCAAGATGAAGCCCATGTGCTCAACTCCCCCACGATTCTCCCATAGCTAACATAAAATATTTTTTAAAATGGGGCACAATCCTCCATCCCCCCTACCTAAAATGGTAGATGCAACTGCCACGGATTCAACCAATAATGAACTGACATGCCAAACCACCACTCCTACTCCACCTAGTCAGGAGCCATCATGGACCCCAGTAAATTCAAAAAAAAACCCACCCTGCCACCCAATCCAGCCCATCCATATGCTGACCAATCTATCATCTTCAACCAAAATCCCTGGGATTATTTGGAGAAATTTGATGATTTGGGAAATCACATCCCTGAATCAGTCAAGGCCCCAGGCCTTGAAATTTACCTAAACGCAGAATATGTGGCTTAATTCCCAATTCACCACTACACTCTATGCTCAGATGAAGAAGAATACCAAAGTGACCACCAACTCACCAAAGAGTCTGTTGCCTTCCCTGATTGTTGCCCCCTTCAAAAGACCATAGCAAATTAGTTACAGTCTTGGCCAAAGGGGTACCTGCCCCTATCCTTCCCCCATGCAACAAATTCATAAAAAAGAATTCTTCAATTCCAACAAGTTGCCCACAAGGCAGTACAAAAAGTTGTGATTGTCACAAAATTTGGCCCTAAGACCCACATTACCAGCAACAACATCGCCAACTTTACCACACTACCTAAAGTTCGCCTTGAGGCCAAAAAGCCCTTTCCAAATATTACACAACCCTCCTCATAGCTAAATTCAAGCTTCCCAAGCCACTTTGTTACATTGACCCTCATTTTGAGGGTCACCCACACGTGCTCTCAGTGCTTTGCCATACACTGTCTAATACAGAAGAGGAAGATGAGCCTCCCAATCCCAACTCACCCCCATCATGTATCATAGCAGTTTATTGCATCTGATTTGGTTGGTTAATTTTTTAGTTTTACGTTTATTTTTTTTCAATTTGGTTTGAGTGATCCGCTCATCTCTTTCTGTTTGTTTAAATTCTAGCATAGTATTTTTGCTCCTCAGAGCTCAGTAATGTCCATCCACTTGTTGGCTTGCCTCAGTTAAATGAAATAAACTCTTTATAAAAACTTTAGTATTTTATATAAAAAACCCTCAAAACATATTATATTGCAAGTGATAGCTAAAATTTAATTATTTACTATTTTAAAAATCATAAAGAGATAGACAATTATTCTTAATCTTAGTCAAAGAAAAATTCATTGTTGGGCTTCCTTTTTTGGGCTTGATGATGATATGCCTAAAACTCCAAAGTTAATGCTTGAAGTATTTTAAGGCTCATGTCAAGTATACTATTTATTTTTTGGGTTTAAAGTCACGCTTAAGTCCCATCAGATAGAGTATTTTCCTATGGTAAGTACAGTGAAAGAAACTTAATGAAGTCAAGTACCTAATGAGGTATAGAATTAATAAAACATATCTGTATTTTAGTATAGAATAGGGGTCTTTGTATGTTACATTTAACATTATAGTCCTCATAAGGAAAAGTATTAATAAAATTAATGTAAGTGGAATTCTGGATGAGATGCTCTTAGTTTGATGATGAATCATATTGTACAATGCATTTGTAGCATAATTTAATAGGGAGAAAAGGTATATTGAAGGTACTAAGTCAGATTAGACTTGGTATCACTTAGGTAAATTACTGGGCATATTCTTGATTCTTTCCCTTTTGTGGGTACATCTTTTTTATTGCCTCATATGCCACCTAGTGTAGTGATCACCTGTCATTTTGATAATTGTTTATTTTGATTAATCATGATTTCATCTTAAAGTATATTGAACTCAAATCATTCTGAGAAAATTTTCATGATATTAAATTGGAGCTTACTGGCTACTAGTTTTCATATGAATAACTGATGTTAATTCTTTGAACCCCTTCTTAAATATAGGCGTCAATCCTCTCCTGGGAGTTGATTGATCAATATTCTTCCATTTAAGTCTGATATCCTGATATCTGATATCACCCCTTCAAGAATATTGGCAGTGGTGTACAAACGTAAGAATTGGCTATGTACATGGTTGATGGTTACTCCAGTTTCTTAAGGCTTGATTGAGTATACATCTTCGCTTTTGTAGTTATAGTATATGGTTTATCACAGATGGAATCTGATTTTCCTCAGGTGTTATACAATTGTAAAAGTACACGACTAAATCTAAAATCTTAAATGTGGGTAAAGGTTGGCAGAAGAATTTCCTTCTTGGACTTCTCATATAGCTTTCTTGGCTAGATTTGTCATTGCCTCTTAGTAAAGTTGTATATTCTTCAGGGCTAATATTCTTAGCACTTTTTCAGGATCTTCAGTATTGTCACTGGTAACTTCACGAGTTAAGGGAGCTGGTATTCCAGGTTCTCTCCCATATAAGGCCTTGAAGGGTGACATTTTAATGATACTATGAAAATTAAAAATGTAAGCCATCAACGCACTTGGGAGATTATGGCCCCAATTTAATTGATCAGTAGTGAACATCTTTCATATTATTGAAACTAATGTTCCATCTGCCCTTTCTACATTCCTATCAGTTGATGGATTTTAGAGAGATGAAGAATAGTTGATAAGTTCCCATGCTCATAGTTAAGGTTTTCACAACTCTTGAAGTAAGGCTATATCCATAGTCTCATAGTAGTACCTGTGGGCAACCATATTAATAAGTTTATTTTGATATAAAGAGTTAATGGTAACCTTAATGGTCTGCACATGAATGGCTATTGCTTTGTCTCACTTCATGAAACACTTGATCCTTACAAGTATTATCAATTCCCTCCTGTGGATTCAGGCAGGGAAACTATGAAATTTAAACTGATGGTGTGAAACATCTGCTGAGGGGTTATTGGCTGATACTTGTACTTTTCCTTATGTGGCATTTGCTTTTTACAAGTTATGCAAGCATATAAAACTTTTACTACAGAGTCTAGTATTCCTTTCAATTTAATCTATCCTTGATACATTTGTAACTTTTTCTGGCTCCTCCATTTCTAAGGTATTTGTAACGAGAGTCTATAACTCTCATGTTTCCAGCGTGGTGGTGCTTGGTGCACAGAGCCAACGCATGGAAACTAGCCGTTAGTACCAAAGTTACTAGAGCCCAGCAGAGGGTGCTGGAGCGATAATATCTTAAGGGAAAAAGTGCACTCATGATAGCAAACAACTGGCCAAAAATGACATGGTGCACACAGGGAAAAGGGGTAAAACCCCAGGTTGGAGGGAACCTGGGCAACCCAACGGTGCACAAGTTAAAAATTAAAATTGCATTTAGAATAGAGTGGTTAATGTAGTGCGAGACCTCCTCAAAGAGGTCCACACACAGATTTGCTAGAGATAACATAAGAAAAATGGGAAAATGTTTATTGGGAGAAGTCAACTAACAAGGAATGTTGGTCATGGGAGACATAATTAAACTTTTCAGGAAAATTAGGAGTCTGCCAAAGAGTCCCAAGCACTGATTCACCAATAGGCAAACACTACCATCCAAATTGGTAGAAAACACCAAAACTGACTTCACTCAAGTAATTGATTGAAGTTGGATCTGACCTGAACGTGTGATTTTGTAAATGGAATGGGTTTTGAAACCCCATTCCTCGACTAACTAAATCAAACTGTCTGCATTAATTGCATAAACCGTTTGTTTTAACGCCTGGGCTGACAAAGGGGCTGGGCGTTAGGCACCTCACTAGTACCAACCTGGGCATATTTAGCTTGTACCCAACGCTGTTCTAGTGTGTGCCTGAGGTCAGAGAGGGCCTGAAGCTTCACCTTCTGAGCCTCCTGGCGCCCAGCCTTATCCTTAGGGTTGGTCTTCACTATGATGTCATTTACACATGACAGTATTGTGGGCTTCCATTATAACTGTACCCATTCCAAAGGTCTCAAGTAAAGTAGCCAAGCAGTTCTAATTTTCTTATTTTTATAATCTGTTGAGAACTCTAGTAATTCATATGTGCCATTTCATTATTTTGAAACTGTTTATTTTTATCCTCCCTTTAAGTCTGGCTTCATGAGTAGGTCATGTAACTGTTAAGCTTCACAATTTTCTAAATGTAGTAGGGGCAACTTTGGTCAGTCCATATATGTTCATATGCTTCATTCTAGCTTAGTATAAATTATTCTTGTCATAGTGCTGAAGTTTAAAACTCATTTGGTTTAGTCTCCCTGTTGAATCTTGTACTTTGAAGCCATTTTAAATAATTGTGGTTGTAACAACTGTAAAGTTTGTACTGTACAAAAAGGCTGAAAAATGTTTCGATGTGTTAAATACTGTGCTTTGTTGTTAATCATTCCCAGAAATTAACTGCACAGATTCAGTTATGTGAATAATTCGCGTTACTCAATAGTATTAAAGAAATGGGAAATAATAGTATGAAGACTATTATCCATAGTTGAATAAAAAAACCCAGGTGATTGGTGATCCAACGCTAAACTTGATATGATCCATGAAATACTGATTTTGTTAACAATTAGGGACTTCTTCCTTATCCTGGCTGGACTTAGTCTACTCTCAGATCTGGAGGTTCCCACCCTTAGTTCCCATCACGTTGAGTCAGCAGAGATTTATATCAAAGGTCTTCTTCTTTTCTAAGGATATTCAAGGCATACTCTTTATCACATAAAAGAGTCAATAATTGCTATACTACAACAATAGTAAATTGAAATGAATAAACTTGATATTAATTGAATTTTAAATGTTTTATTTTTGCAAAAACTAGTGATTTAAAAAGGGGTTTTGGCACCCAACTACTCTGTTAGCGCCTCAGTAAGGAGACAGCGGCCGTTGCAGTTAAATTTCCCTTTGAGGTCTCTATTGGGATTCTCTCTTTATTGAGGGAAGTTCCAACTAGGGGTCACGACCTGCCTACAGGCAGATGCCAGAATGGGCTACCCATTAACTTGGGGTAAGCTCAATCCAAAGTATTAGGTATTGACCCCAATAATATTAATAATTTAATATTAGTAAATTCAACACTAGCAACTAATGCTGAGGATGTTGATTGAACAATTGGGTCGTGGGGATTTACTGTCTTATGCAAAACCCAATCAATTAACCCTTTTGGGTGCACTGGCGACTTATGCCAAGGATGCGCCCATTCCCCTTGTATTTATCTATCCCCATTTGGCTTTGGCAATTGATGTTGAATCTTCCCATTTCCCAATCCATTAAGGTTCTATAAATACCTCAAGGATTATTTTAATAAAGGGCCGTTTCTCATCTATCTCTTTTCCGTTTTTAGCGGTATAAAAGTCCTTATTGGCCTATTAAACTCTCTTGGGGCTTTGGAGCCCTGATTAATAGGGGCTTGGTTGGAGCTGCTCCCCTGAAGTCCTGACCATCTCTTCTGGCAATGGTCTTCTCCTCAGGCTAAGGAAACCTTTATTAGACATCCCAAAGACCTGAAAATGGAAAGAGCAAGTAACCTTTCCCTAAGGACCGTTCAATCACAGCAAACCAAACACATTTGGCTAGCGACCTGCTTAGGTAATGGGACTCTACCCATTATAGCAGGTCGCAAACCAATTGATTGATTCACTAGTTGTAGGCGGCATCACTCTCCTCACAACTGATGATTAAATTTCAACTAGTCAGTGATGAAACTCAACAAATTTTAATTGGCGCACATAATAGTTAATCAATAATCAACTATCTGATGCCTTGATTTTGTCAGCAACTCTTCCCAAAAAGATCTTGAGCATTCACACTGATTGGTCCTGAAGGATCCAAACCTGATGAATTATCCAAAAAACCTGCAAAAATCATTAAGCCAAAATTTAAATCAATTAATATTTGATCCATTTGCTAGTGGGACTTATCACCTAGCAAACAAGAAGATAATCTAGGCAGATGGAAAGGTGGGCAAAAACCCAAAACATCTCCACTTTTGCCTAGATTTCCAGCGAGAATAAGGATGGGACAGGATAATGCCGCCTCAGGCCAGTCTATAGACTTCTTAGTTTTCATTGGATAACAGCTCTTTCTGCACTTAATGCTATTCATAAAAACCTTTAGTCTATGGTTCTCTTTCTTTATTCCTCACTGCCGCCTCCTCAGAGCGTGGTCCTCATTACCCATTGACATGCCATCTTAGACAGTTTGTTCAAGCCAATGCTAGTCCTAGAAAGCTGGTTTCCCCTGGTCAGGGTATATGACCCTTCATCGCTTTAGGATCTTGGTTTAGTATCCTTGATTCCTTGATCTCCCTCCTCATCCTTAGCAGGAGGTTAATACCATCAATGTCTTTCTTGCAGCAAAAATAAGAATGATTAATTATATTTGCACTAGTTATTTTTCTCTTAATAACTTATTTGCTCAAATCATTCTTCCAATTTTTTCTTTTTTTAAGAGTTTAATTGATAAATTAGAAAATAAGTGCGCCAAAATTTGTGTAAATTAAAGCTTAATTTACACTGATGTGGATAATGTCAACAATTATAAAAAGTCCAACATTACCTAGCTCTCCCAGCTCATATGTCAAAATTTGTCTAGCTCCCAGTATCAGCAATATCTGGACAAACTTTTCTGCTGAAGATGCCCGCCTCTTATGATTGATTAGTCATACCTCAAAGAAATCTCTTTTATGGTCCTCCCAGGACCCATACTCTAAGTCAAGCATGTGTATGTTGTCTGTCCGCTGAACTATCAGAATGGTATCTGATACCAATGAAACCAGAGTAGCGACCACCTTGAACAAATCATGGTCAATTCTCCCTCTTTCATCATTTCCCAAATTATACTTTGACAATTTAATAGATTAAGATTAATTTACAGATAATCTCATTATAATTGTCAAGACTATTGAAGCAATGCCATCCAATATCAGTCAGTTGTTTCATGCTGGATCCAATTTGCTTCCAGAGTTAAATTTTGTCTGGGCCAATATTACAAGCCAGTGGTACTTTCATCCAACTTAACTATTAGGAATTGAGAACACTTTGAGCTCCCGTGTGAAGATTTAAGGAACAGGGTAACCAAAGCCCTTGCTGAGGCTCTAAACAGCTCCAATCTCTCAAGCATCTTAGATCAAGAAGTTGCAGCCTACACTCTTTGTTTTGTGGGCCAAGTCTTACACAGTTGAACCACGAAGCTTTTGGCCTCCCCTGACTTCCATCATGTGTTCTATTTCTGATTCCAAAAGCTTGTAGCCATCACCTTCAATATGATGTTCACTTGTTGCATAACTACCTTGTCTCTAGTGCTTTTCATTGATATATCCCTCTAATGGCTCTAATTTTTGGCATGATTCAGCAACATCCATCTAGTATTCCTTTCTCCATGCTGGCCCACATGTCCAACTTTCTTAATGAAGCCCATTGGAAAGCACTCAAGACTAAACTTCTGGCTCCTGTGCCATATTGGGATTACTTGGGGTTATTCACTGATTGCCTCTTCCTTTTCTGCTGTTTTCACCCCAATCTGAAGTATCACATTTGGCTACCACTGCCAAATCAATTTCTATTCCTCTTGTCATATTCTCTCAAAGAACGGCTTCTGCTCAAAGAACTTGGCTTTGAGTGAGTCTAGCCCTTGCTATTGTTTGATCTAAAATTAGATTTTGATGTGTCATCACTACTAATGTCATACATACTCCCTCTCCCAAGAGGCGATATAGGAGAAATCATACCTGAACCAAGGATGCCAATATAAGTTATAAAATATACAAATTTTTGTGTTTTTTTCTTTTATTTCTATTTTGTCAATTTTTTATTATATTTTTCCTATTTTTATATGGTAAATGACCTTTTACTCAGTTCAGCGGTCCATCTTTTTATTTATTATCCCCCAAAATGGTTCCTAGGTATACTCTGACCTACCAGTTTTCATGGTTCAGAGTTCTTTTTTTCAAGACTTAACCATTTATTTTGATCAGCGGTCATTTTTGGACTTAACCAAAAATTGTCAGGACATAACCATCATTAATGGTTCAGCAGTCATTTAAGAACACTATCATTATCTTTTTCTTAAATCCACTGCTTTAGGTACTTTGCATGAACCTTGTTTGTTATTCTTCCATCTGTGAGGTTTTTGATGAAATATGCATCATTAGGCGTCTTAATGATAATCTCAGATGGACCTGACCACAGTGCATCTAGTTTTTTTCTTCTCCTGGAGCCATGCATATCGCAATAGGCTATCCTATCACCTATGCTGTAATTCAGCTTGACAATCTTTCTTCTTGTCTGTCATATTGGCCTTGATCTTTTTTATTCAAGGTCATATTGAATGTTTGTGATTGCATATTGATCAGGATGTTTAATAGTTGGAGCAGGCACTGCTCTTCACTCATCCCTAATGTTGGTTTGACTGCTGAATATATAATTGGCAGTAACGCAGCCTTTCTTCCATACAACAATTTGAAGGGCTTTTTCTTGTTGTCTTATGGTGACTAATGCTGTATGCAAATGTCACCAAACTGAGATAGGTTCCCAACGTGGAAGTTTATCACCAACCAGCCTCCTGAGCATCTTAACCAGCATTACATCTACTTATTCAACAAGTCTGTGCATTTCTATCTGGTAGGGGACTGACATGACTCTTCAGATCCCATTATTTCATTTAATCTCAGGATCACATGGGACATGAAATTTGTTCTGTTGTCACTCAACAAGACTTGCGGACATCTGTGGCAATAAACAACTTAATCCAGGATGAGTCGTGTGATACTTGTAGTGTCCACTTTTGATTGTGTCTTCATTTAAACCCATCTTGTCAGATGATCAATTACAACTATGATACTTGGCTCACCCACATTGCTCATGCTCAGTGGTCCCATCACATCAATGGATACTGTATGCCAAGAAAATCCTGGGAGGACCAGTTGATATCCAGTAGTGTTCTTGTGTGGTTTATGCAGCTGGGACTCACCGCAGCAAGCCAGATAATTGGCCACATCATAGTTGATAGACTCCTAGTAATAATACTGGAAAATGTGATTGGTTGTCTTCCTCAGGCCTCCATTCCCAAAAACCTTATGTTCAGCTTGAACTATTGCACTCATTAAGATGGTTTTAGAAAATTCAGTTATTTTCTTTTGATCATCTTAAATACTTGTCCATCCTTGGTATAAGTTTTCCATCACTTTTTAAAGTGCATTATGGATTTCTCAGGGCTAATTCCTGATTTCTCCATAAACCATCTGCTGGAATAGTTCATCATCCAAAAGGTGTACCAATTGGACCATTGGTAACCTTGATAACCCATTCACGTTTTGATTGGCAGCTCCCACTCAATGGACGATTTCAAGGTTGTAGGCTTGAAGTTTCAGTGCCCATTAGGCCAGATGTCCTTCTGTGTCTTTCAGATTATGCATCTGGCGCAGGGAGGATTGATCCATCACCACTTTCTAGTGCGTGCCATGAATATACACTTAAAACTTCTTAAAGGCGTAAATCAACGCAAGGCATTCACAAACAGTAACGGTGTAAATTTGATTATGTTGATGATAACGTCCAGCTCACATAGGCTACCAGATGCTTTTCCTCAAGTTCATCCACTTGACTCAGGACGGAGCTGATCACTATTAACAATGCATTTCTTTGTACTATAAACTTTGAATTAAAATTTGGATATTTCAAAGCTGGAGAATCTATAAGATACCGGCGTAACTCATCAAAAGAATCTTGAGCCTCTTTGTTACAGATGAATACTTTCCTTAGATCTTTAACAAATGAAAAAAAGGCTTGGCAATTTTTGCAAATTCTTGTATGAATCTTTGATAATATTTGACCATTCCAAGGAGCACTTGGTTATCTTGGGCACTCCTCAGAACAGCCATTCGCTCTATGGCTTCAACCTTCTGTATTTGCATCTGCAGACCGCTGGAGTTAATAACAAACCTCAGTTATTCCAACTCTTTTTTGAAGAAGTGGCACTTCATTGGCTTGATCTTCAGATTGGCTGCAGATAGCCTCTTGAATTTTTTTCTTCCAGATGGAGTAAATGGTCAGTGAAAGTTCTACTTAACACATTTATGTTGTCCAAGTACACCATGACGCAGGACAACTTCAAGTCATTTAATGTGGCGTCTATGGCTCTTTGGAACGTTGTAGGAGCATTGCAAAGACCTTGGTGCATCTGAGTCAGTTGTTACAGCCCCTGTGCAGTGATGATTGCGCACTTCTATTGGTCTTCAGTAGGAAAATTGATTTGCCAATGTCCTAAGATTAGATCCATTGCAGATAAATACTTTGCTTCTCCTACGAGGTTTTATGCATAATTGATTCGTTGTAGTGGATATAAATCCTTCTTCATCATTTTATTCAATCTCTGATAGTCAATCACCACCCATTTAGTACCATTTTTCTTAACAATTAAGATAAGGCTTGCCCAGAGGCTCAACGATGGAACTAAGAGCCCATGCTCCACTAATTTGCTGATTTCCTCTTCCACTATTGCTTCAGCTTCCTTTGACCATCATATTGGTCTCATCCATTTTGGTAAATTTTTCCTGGTGTCAACTTTATAAATTACGTTCTTTGCACATCCCAAGCCATGGTCATCCTGGGCAATGATTTCCAATAATTTTCAAATAGTTTGAGCGCCTCCTCCTGCTGTCTTTCCATCAGATCAGCAAGTTGCTCTTGGTCAACCAACAAATTGATATTCTTGGCAACCCCTGCCAGCAATCTCATCTCGATGAGGGTCCCAAAATTATGTAATTTTCATAATTTCGCCATAAGGATAAGATGGACAGATGTGATGATCTGATTTTTCTTAAGCTTCATTGGTTTTCCACTCATATTTGCCAGGAGAACCTTAGATTTCTCCATGGCCTGGCATCACTATTTCAGGCGCCACCCATGTCTCTATTATGGACTTCTTTCATGGGCTAACAACCTCTCAATACAGTTGCTTAGGTATTTCCAATGTCAATCCTGTATTAACAATAATCTTTAATCTCAGCAGTTGGTAGTCAACTTCTTGGTTCATAATGAAATTTCCCAATTTTCCAGGTTTTCCGTTGGTATTCCTCTTTGCTTTTTTTCCAACCAATTAATAGAAGACTGATATAATACCATCATTGTAGATCAAGTTGATGAATTGTTCTTCTTGAAAGTGGAGTTTTCCCGTCTCTCTGATATACCAGAGCAGCGTTTGACCCAATATGATCAAAGTATTGTCCTAGAAGTTACATTTAACCATGTACTTCCTTAAAGGCTCGCTCCCAATTAGAATGGCATAGTTTTGGTTGGCCAAAACTATAGCTGGGGCGGATACCACCAAGTATCCAAATCTGAGTATTAATGCACTATACGCTCCACAGGAGATGGTCATATCAGGCACGGCAGTCCCATATTATTTTCTTATGTTCCAGATTATGTAGAATTTCATTTTCTTCACCAACTTGGTGGAGACAATATTAATTGGCGCTCTGCTATCAATAATCTCTTGCACCTATACTCAATTGGCTAGTATATCAGTATATTTACTTATAGTATTGCAAAATAGTGTTTACTGAGTGTATAGTGGTGTTGTTTGCATAATTGAGGGTGTGAATTATTTGCGCTGACAAATCAAAAAAAGTTCCTTAATTGCGCTTAGGGGAATTAACAGGTTTGCTTTCTCTAATTTGACCTCAGCTAGTTCATCAAGATTCTCAGTGGATTGGATCTTGTCCACTAGTTGGCGTGCATATGGTCAAGTGACCTATTTGATTATTTTGGGTCAATCCCCTTTGCTCCTGATCTATTTACAGCATTGACATCTAGGCTGACCACTTGACAAAGCTGGTTTGGCGCTTTTTCATCAACAAATAGATGGCTGATGTCAATGTCCTCGTTCATGATATCAGGAGGAATGGGTTTAGCCGCAGCTTTAAACTGTTTTACATCTAGGATGCAGGCCCTTTTCCTGACTCTTGTGCAGGTTTAGCTTCCTTAGCCTGCACCATGTTAATTCGCCCCTTAGGCTTTTTGCTAAAGCACTGGGCAGAAAAATGGACCTTCCACCATACAGGTGACAGCAAATGTTGCTCTTGTCTGTCCATTTGAACCCCTTTGTGTTTATTTCCCAGCACTGTTCATTTGGCAATTCCTTAGCAGGTTCAGCCAATTTGGTGATATTTATTCTCTGAACGGTTAGGCTTGAAGTTTTCATTAGGGGCCTTGAGCGTGGCTCCTATCATTTTCAAGTGATCCACCATTTTTGAGGTGGTTATTTTGCTAACTAACGTGGAAGACATCATTTGGTAAAATGTGAAATAAGGCTGAAGAGCCATTTGTAACGTGATTTATGAATCAAATTTGTTCATGACTTTTGCTCTGACCAAAATCTGTAATTCTTGGTAGAATTGGGTGGCGAAATTTGCTAAGGTTTCGTCTTTTAGGAACTGGATCCCCATGAATTCTTTATTGCTTTTTGACATATACAAGGGTGTTGAGATTCTCAATAGTTTAAGTGAAGCCTCGACTTGGGGCTTCCAATTTATTATTTACTTTGGGCAATCTTAACTAACCTTTATTATAATTAATATAGTGCTTAATGCTTTGTTGGGCCAAAGGCTCAAGAATAAAATTAATTTTATTTTATTTATAAATGGTCAAATCTAATTTATGTTGTTAAATTCCTTAATTGATTAACTGGGGTATGTCAATATTGAAGTGCTCCAATATTCGATGCTCCAGCCTGATAATCCTCATTTCAACTATTATTCTACCCTGGAAAAAATGAATCCCTTATTTCCACGTTATCTAAACTTATCTCCAACTTTAATTTTTTTATGAGTCCTTTATTTATTTTATACTTCCATTTATCTTTTAAAAATTTCAAATAATATTTCCTAATCTGCTCCCAGTTCCAACAGGGCTTGTGCTAATTGTTCCTAATATCTCTTATTTTATCCCTTGCTTTATCAGCACTATCTAAGGTGCAAAAAATTACTCAGTAAAATAACTTTTTACGCTCTACCTAATTTTAGGCTCTTTTTAGTAAAAGTTCATTCTTGGGACCTCTGAAATTGCTTAGGTTAAGTCCCACTTACTCTGTCTATTGTCCATCTTGGCTAGCTTTGAAGGACAGGACTTAAGGCCTCGTCAGTCCCAACAAAGAGACTTCTAAAATCCTTCATAATTGCAACCTTGGCCAAGAATAGTACCAGCTTTCATCCTCAAGATGATGTAACGCCAAGTTTTGTCAGTCAGTATCCAAACATTTCATGACTGTCAAAGCTTTTTGTCTATTACCACCCAAACATAGTCATATCAAACAGGCAGAAGAGCACAGGAGTGAAATCCCAATGAAAAGTGGGTAGTTTTGGCGTTGCTTTAAATTCTATGAATTTTCTCTAGTTGCTACTCACAGCTCAGCTACCTGACTGACTAGAGGAGTAATCTCAGGGGTCATATCCAAAATAGTAGTGAATGCAGTTGGCATATTTCTAGGAGTTGCAACTTCCCAGCTGGAGTTATTGGAGTATTTTGTTCAGCGTCATTCGCCACATAGGGTTCACATTCACATTTCTGATTCTTCAGTTTGTCAACATGTTTTATTAGATGTTACATGTCCAATCTTAGTGAGCACAATCAAACGTGATCCGCTTTGCATCTCATTTCAGAGGGAAAAACTTCTCTGATAAAATCTCCTTCTTTCTTTTTCACTGACGTTACTTTTTCAAGTAGCTCATTGCTGAAATTGTAAACTTCATCTACTCCTTCCTCAATATTAGTGACTCTCTCCTCTAGAGCAGAGAATTCTCTATGATTGGCTGAATTAAGGCGTTCTTATTGACAGTTGCTGTAACGCACTGGCTCCTTCCAATGAGCCATGAATGAGTTGGGCAACAGGATCCATGTTAAAGACCATAGGGCTGACAGGACTCCTGATACTACTCTCCGGGTGCGCGCGCTACAAGATTGGACAAGCACCCCCTGGAAGACAGTTGCAAGTATACTTAACCCCAGCAACATGCCTTGACTCCAAGACAAGGTATAGAGGGAGGCAATAGCCCTCCCAAGCTCACTCTCAAAGTCCAATTCTTGTTGATTTAAGCCAAACATGGCTGCAGTTAGGCAATATCTTTAAATAAACCCAAATTATAAATATATGAATTTTAGGTTCTTTTATTTAATATTTAGCCAAGTTTATAGAAAACAGAACTGAGGACCCTCCAGCTCCCAGTTCTTCCCTATATACACATGTTAATAGCTAAAATAAAATATAATATAAGCTTATGGTGCCAGCTTGAATGATGTCTGGTGTAAACTTTACAGCAGGATCGTGGAACCTTTACTCAATGATTCCATGCCAGTTCCAATCCTCAACAGTTCCGCGCCAGTTCCATTTCGAATACCAATCAAACCGTGAAACTCCCGAGCACCCATTTCATTCCATTCTCAATTTGAATCTAAATTGAATCTTGAAACTACCCATTTTACTCGTTTTCCATTTTTTCCCGACTTGGACGCCCATCTTGCTCCTTGGCCTACTCCAAGCTCTGGCCCCTTAGGCGTCCTTGCCAGAACCAACGCCCCCTCCTCCTCCATACATACAGACACAGCCTGCCCTGTCTTACCAAAGATCAGGGCAATGTGATGCTGAGGATAGACCTCAACTGTCACAGTTGCCAATTCTGTTCATAGCTTTCTTAATTTATCCTTATATTGTGGATTGGCTTATCTTATTTAACTACCCTTTTTAGTGAGCACCAATTGCTATAACTGGTCTGTTTCTATTAATTCTTAGAGTTAACTGCACAGGTTCAGTTCCTATGTGCACAATTCGCGTTGCTTAATAGTATTAGATAAATGGGTGATAATAGTATGAAGACTTTTATCTGTAATGAATAAATAAGCCCAGTTAAATGGTGGTCCAACGCTAAACTTGGAATGATCCATGATATACTGATTATGTTGACAATTAAGGACTTCTTCCATATCCCAGCTGATATTAATCCACTCTCAGATTCAAAGGTTCCCAGCCTTAGTTCCCGTCACACTGAGTTAGTGGATATCTACATCAAAGGTCTTCTTATCCTCTAAGAATAACCAAACCTTACTCTCTATCACAAAAAAGTCCACAATTATTATACTACAACAATATTTAACTGAAGATTAATAGAACTTGATAAGGAAATGGTAGCATAGTGGGGTGGTTCCTGTCCACTCTGGGTTGGGCTTTGATCAAACAGGTTCAAAACCAGCACAGGCTAAAAAAACGGCATGGTATATTTGTCCCAAGGTTAAACCGCCTCATTTACTTTTTGAATATAATTTTTAATAAAATAAATTATTTAAGGTAAGATATGATCTTCTTTATCTATAGAATTACTAGGGAATTTATAGGGAATATTCTGCACCCAACTCCTTAGTTGGCGCCTCAGCCATGAAACGGCAGCCATTGCTATTAAATTTACCTGCAAAGTCTCTTCCGTGATGGTCTTCTCCTCAGGCTAAGGAAACCTCCATTGAACATCCCAGAGTCCTGAAATTGGAAATAGCCAGAAAATGTGTCCCTAACATTATCAATCAATCACAGCAAACCAACCACATTTGGCTAGCAACCTGCTTAGGTAATGGGACTCTTTACCCAATATAACAGGTCGCAAACCAACTAATTGATTTACTAGTTGCAGGCGGCATCATTCGCCTCACAACTACTGATAAAATTCCCAATAAGTTGGTGATGAAACTCAACTCAATCCCAATTGGTGCATCTTACAGTTAAACAACAATTAACTATCAGATGTCTTGATTTTGTTGGCAACTCTGCCTGAAAAGATCTTAAGCATCCACATAGAGCAATCCCAACAGATCCAAATCTGGAGAATTACCCAAAAGCCCGCAGAAATTATTAAGCCAAAATTGAAATCAACCAATATCCAATCCATTTGCTAATGGGACATCCCCTAGTGAACCAGCAGTTAACCTAGGCAGCTGGAAAGGTGGGCAAAAATACCAATTACACTGAAAGCAGAACAGCTATACATTCTTTCTCTATGACACTATAACTTCGCTCAACCTTTGAAAGTTTTTTGTTTTAATAAAACACTGGATGGTAAATGCCTTACTCATCCAGTTGTTACAAAAGATGGCTCCTGCAGATAAATAAGAGGTGTTTGTAAAATAGGATGAATGGCTTCACATAGTCCAGATGTCATAAAATCGTTCTTCTTTTTAATAAATCCTTCATGGTCTTGATTGCAGTCCTTTGTTCTACTCCTCACATGAAAGGGTATTTTGGAAAGCAAACAGACAAGGGTTTTGGTAAGTTGAGCGAAATTATGGATAAATCAATGGTATTATCCCAACAGATCTAAGGATACCTGTATATCTCAGAGGCTCTTTGGCTCAAGCATCTTAAAGTATGCTTTAACCTTATCATACAATGGTTAAGTTCCTTCCTGCATATGGCATGTTCTAAGAATTCTAATTTTTTTTGAGAAAGGGTACAGTTTATAGGCTTTAGTTTGATGCAGGTTTTTCTTAGTCATTGAAAACTTAATTGAGATGGTCCAGATGATTGGTAAAGGCTTTTGAGAATACTTTTATGCCATCTAGTTTTATGACCACATGGCTTAATTTGGGAGCTTGCATGATTTGATCCATTACCCATTGAAACAAGGTGGGAGCGTTGCATAATCCCTGAGGCATCTGGGTAAATTGAAGCAAGCCTTCCATGCATATTAACACGCATTTTCTTGGTCTTTATAGATAGGTCCATCTGTCAATGGCCACTGGTGAGGTCCAGTATGGAGCTTTAATTCAAGTTGGAGAGTTGGACCAGATCTTTGCCAATTCATAAAATTGGATAGCTGACTTTCTTTGTGATGCTATTATGTTCCTGTAATCCATCACTGTGACCACCATTATTATTCTTTATAAGTAAGAGTGGGGTTGACCATGGACTCTAGGAGGGCACAAGTAAGCTGACATCCAATAGTTGCTTGAGCTTGGTCTTCATATATTGCTCCTCTACCTTTAATCTCTTATATTTGTCCTCAATAATAAAGTGAGTTTTCTATGTCAAAACTATGTGTCCAGTTTTTCATGTGACCTTAGTCAACATCTGACATGGAGAAAGCATCTTGATAGTCTGAAGTAGTTGATGAATTTTTCAAGTTCCTCCTGATTGAACTTAGTATCTGGACTTGAGTAAAGGCACAAATTGAATTATTGGTGGGTAAGCAAAAATCAAGAAGAATACCATAAAGTGTACCTTGTCAATTTTACCAATGGGAAGTAATTAACATTTACTATCTCTAGATGTTTTTTGACTAAATATCTTGATTGGTCAAGTTTTCAAGTAGTAGCTCAATAGGCCGCTGATAAGCTGAGTTGAGGACTCCTGGTAAACTCTTGGTTAAATCTACTTCCTCCATCAACACTAGTGATATGTAGCAAGCAGTTCATATATACTCTGTCGAGATTTAAACCAGATGGATCCTTCTTATAGTATCAGAATTAGGGGTTTTGGTTAGTCGGGCATAATTTCCAGCTAATCGCCTAGTTTGATACTATTTAATGTTACAAAAAATATTAATCGTTTTAGGTTCAGCAGATTCTAAGTTCAGCGCTGACTATTAAATCATATATGATTGTGGGAATTTCCAGCGGACAGCTGATGTATTCGTTTAAAAGCACCTAAAAATGATTTTGTTAACTTGAATTTAAGTTGGCAGAATCTTATCCCTGCGCCAACTGCCATAAGAAATGATTGTGGGATTTTCCGGTGGAAAGTTGAAGTATTCGTTATCAATCATTTATGAATTTGCAACTAATTCAGAGCACTAATGACTCATGCCAAGGATGCTCGATGTTTATTTAATTATGAATTTATATATGGTTGACCAGTGACTTATGCTGAGGATGGATTGACCTAATTTAATATTCAGTGATCAGATGAGCAGATCTGAAGGGAATACTATGAGTATGAATGAATAAAGTTTACAATCTGATAGAGGTTTGGAATCAAGAGGCTGATGGGTTTTCTGGCAGATGATTGGCCAAAGAGCACTTGGGCACAGTAGCCCTGAAAGTAGTATAAATAGTCATTCAATTCCTCCTAATAAACATCTCTCATTTGCCCATCTTTCCTGTTTGTTTAAAGTAGATTAGTGCAACTAGAGTGGGGAAGTTGGGATAGGAGATCCCTGATAGGTGCAGGTGATCACACCTGGAGTGGCTGGCGCTGCCAGCTCCCATGCCTCCTCTCTATGAGGAATCAGCGGGAACCTGGCCAGCTGGCTACCAGTGGATAAGCTGCATAGCCACCAACCCTAGCGGGGTGCAGCGCAGGAGGTGCCATAGCCACCCAAGAAGGGTGATGGACTTGCTGGGGCATGCCCAGATGGGTTGGTGAAGGGTCATGAGGGTGGGGCAGTGTGGGAGTGCCTGAGCCACCCAGGAAGGGGGCAGGACTTGCCAGGGCACACGCCAAGGACACCTGGGGCTAAAGGCGAAGCTGTTGGTGGTTAGTTGGTAGGTTGGATGCAGAACTTATAGGGGTTGGTATGTCAATGAAGGAAAAATAGAAAAGGGCCACCAGTCTTCATACTGGTTGGCCTGGCACACTAGAAGAGCCCAAGGTCGATTTTGTGACATACTCAGTGTTAGGTTGATAGAAACCACTCTTAGTTCTCCTGGTGTAATTTTAACCTCCTCAGTAGCATAAAATGGTATGACTTCTGCTGCATCTACTGAGTTGGTTAGCTTTTTCATATTTCTTCCAGAGATATAATATTGTAAAGGCAAAGCATAAACAGGGTACTCGACCAGAAAAAGTATTTCTTCTTTCTGGACTCTTTATTATCCAGTACAAGGGGAACTTCATAATTGAGGAGAGAAAAATGAACTTTTCATATTAATGACTCATTTTTATTTGATTATAAACTGCGTCCTAATAAGTATATTATACTGGCTATTGCTCAAGGCAACTGTGGGAGCTTAGAAAATAAATTTTCTAACTCAAATTGGAAGAGATAAATATGCAACTATCCTCTTGGTGTTGTTTGGACCATTTGTACTATAATCATGAGTGCATAAAATGTCAGTTACAAGTTTAGTCTTCTTGATGGAACAGGAAGAGACAATGTTGATTTAGGATCTCATATCCAAGAAAGCCATTACTCTCACCTTCTGCATTTACACTTCCCCTTTGTAATCGTTCCTCCAAACTTTGGCAGGAGGGCTAGAATCTCTTTAAGGAGGAACATTGCATTAAGCTTCTAGATAGTCTGAGATACTTCTTCTTGATCTTCAATAGTTCTACATGCTTGAGATGTGTCAGATCAACGGTGCAATGTATTGATCATCATTGCTGGCTGTATCAGTTATTCTGGGCACCTGATAACATGACTGATTAAGTGCCCTTATAAAACCTGGGCGTCATTGTTATTTTTGGTGCTCAAGTGGTCCAGAATGGCGAGCTCAGCAGGTGTACCTAAAATACAACAGCTTGTGTCCTTGTAACTCCCTTCAGAGTCAATGCTGTAATTTTTATCAATTCATGCAAGATGAGCAAATGGGTAATGTTTCACTTTCAGGTAATTTAGGTCAGTCAGCTTTAAAGTTACCTGACCCTAAACCAACTGCCATTTTTCCTGCTCAGCAAAGCAGGGTTCTTCTTAAAACAAATGTCTTTGGCATGTTTGTTTTCCTTGCATTAGCTATAATTGGGATTCTCCGCCTTCTTAGCCTTGTCTCCTCCACAGTAAATACTCTGGGTTCTATCAAAGCTTTCAGGAGGTCTCTGGCTTGTGTATATCAAACACATTGAGAAGGATTTATTCATATTTTAAGACAGAAACACGCTTTTTTGACAGATGCGACGTGCATGGCTAGGTCTGGGTTACTATGTAAACCAGCAACAACGGCAGCTAAGGCATAATCTAATGTAAACATCTTTAAGGTCAACAGGGTTTGGGATTCAGTATATAAAAGCAAAATAAAAATTTAGACATGGTTCATTTCAGCATAGTGCAATTCTCACAAAGGCATATTTCTTTATACTCAAGCTTTGCTTGGGACCAAATTATTTACTGAGCGCTTCTCTTCACTTCAATCCAAGTGGTTAAGTTGTCCATATGAGATACCATAACCTCTTGAGCCATATGGCTTTTACAGAATAAATATACTTAACCTTTTTGATGTTCAGTTACACCTTCCATTGCAGTTTCATAGATGTATAGTAAAGATGAAATAATCACTTCTTTAGGTGTAAACTTGTCCGTGAAGGCAGGAAAAAATAGTGGCTTTCAGTCCCTATGACAACGTGTATCTGGGGGATTTAAATTCATTAAATTTTATAAATGTGTTGCTCAGTCCAACTTGATGCAAAAGTTGAGGTATTTGATCTTTAGAGAATTGATATGTTGCTCAATTTCCTCCAAAACTTTTATTAGTGTGACATTCAGCAGATTAATTCCTCTTTTAATAATATATTTATTAATCTCCAAGTTCTTAATGCATATGTACAGATCATAGATTGTTTATATAGATAAGCGGTAAGTTTCTAATAGTTTGTTCTTACCTTCTAATACAATAATGCTCCAATTCAAGTCCTCCTTAATCTCTTTGCATTAAGTACTCTGAGGAGGATTGATAATCTTGTTCTCAGCTCTTCTGTAAAACATTCCAACGTTGCTCAGCTTTGTTGAGGCGAAGTAGACCTTATTAATATCTTCTTGACTATGTGATTTTCTTCTCTTATTTGTCTTTAATTTGTTGAGCCACTCAATAAAGTACTAAATAGACACCTGAGTTGTACAGGATGCCATATCCTGCTCAACATGGGTCACTTAGGAAATATTATTTGTGGTACTGATTGGGTCTCAGAGGTTTTATGGGGCTCAAGCTCATCAACTTGTTGCAGGGCTTACTATAGCCAGGACTTTAGGAACTTAATCTGTTATTCCTCATTATGATGGCTAATATAAGCTTGAGCTGCCATTTTACCATAAACTTCAGCATCTTATCTTCAAAGCTCTTGACAAAGTTATCAAGTAATCTTTTGTTATTTTCAATTTTATATAAGATGTTCTTTTTGGAGAAGATTCCTAGCTTCCTCTACATACTTGATAGCACAAGAATCAATGATCCCCATTTGATTATAAAGTTGCATAATATAAATGATTTGCTTTGATCAGTCTGCAGACGTCCCCTATACTTTGAGTTGCTAAATAATATACCTGTTTGTAGCCAAACTGTAAGCTCCTTGGGTATTAATATGATAGTGAAGCTCCTCATTATGGACTCATGACAAATCCATGATATATTAAAGCGCAGGGTTTATGAATTGCAAGGTGTAGCGAGATAAATTTTTCCTGAATTGTATGTCTCTGGGAGAACTTTCAAAAATATAAGTTCATGAGATCCCTGTCCATGGTGGATGCTCTTTTGAGCTGGCTCTTTCTCCTAGTTTAATTACTTCACAAAGTAAGCCTCAAACTTCTTTATCAGAAATCCATGTTAGATGATGAGACTCAAAAATCTCCATCAGATTTTCTTGAAATCTTTCAAATGTGACAGTAGGTGGACTTCCCATTTGATTTTCTTTACAATGCTTCCATTGTGCACCCAGCTGATGACACTATAAATCATGTTATCTTCCAAGGTGCGATAAATTAGGTGCAGGCATCATTGAGCGTTGGCTAAGCATCTATAGTGAGCACCAGCCTGTTGGGCTTCCATTTTTATGGCTCATTGGTGCTGTGCCCAAGAAGCCCAACAGTCAATACTTGAAGCAGTCTAAGACTCACAACAAGTATATTACCTATTTTCAAGGGTGCCAAGTCATGCTTAGGCCCCATAATCTAGATTCCCATCCTATGGTAAGTACAGTAAAATGGTTTTATTAAAGTCAAGTACCAAAAAGGTATGAACTAATAAAATAGCTTTTTTATTATAGAATAGGAGTTTTCATATGTTACATTTAACAATATAAATCCCATAAGAAAGGAATTTGAAAAATTTTAAAGGGAGAATTATGCCTGGGATGCTCTTGGTCAGGTGATGCATCTACATTGTACAAAAACTTTGTAGCATATTTTTGATAGGGAGAAAAGGTATATTGACTGTACCGAGTTAGATAATATTTGGTATCACTTAGGTCAATTAGTGGGCAGATTCTTGATTCTTACCCTTTTGCAGGTATGTCTTTATTTACTGCCTCGTGTGCCACCTAGTGTAATGGTCACCTGACATTTTATTAATCCTTCATTTCAATTAAGTAGGATTTCATATCAGGGTATTTTGGGATCAAGTTAATCCGATGTATTTTTCTTAGTATTGAATTGAGCCTTACCAACTATCAATTCTTCCATATGCTTAACCAATATGACTTCTTTAATCCCTTCTTGATGTCAAAAAATTGAATTTATGACTAGTTGATAAGAATGTTTTGATGTCAAATATTTCAAAATATTAGTAATTCCCCTCTAATTCTCAGAGGAATAGTTCAGACTCAAGTAATGATATCACTCATAGCCCTCAGCTGAATAGCTTGAATGTTGGTCATATGATTACTCTGAACCCCCAGAAGAATAGGCGAGCTGATGTGGAAGTTCACCCATACACTAACTTGGATTTAGTGCAACTTCCTAGGATCAAACAACCACTTTTTATATAATTTGAATAAGGTTCTAGGGGATGAAAATATTTTATCCACCGATCACTAACTAGGACATCTGGTAATTGGATGAGATAAGAACTTTAAGATACCTGACTGGGTTGAATATATTAAATCATTAACACTTGGATTTGTCATACCTGCTGTTGACCCAACACCCAGAATTATAGACCTATTGAGATGAAAAGCTCTCAAGTGTTCTGATAAGCTAAATATCATATATCCAAATTGATCTATTCTCTGCCTATTCCAAATTCCCTTGCTCCTCTCTTTTTTAGCCTCAGAGTACCATAACTGCTGAGAGCATTATTTTAATAAGGAATCACTTTTTATCCCTGATTTGGGATATTTATATAGTTAAAAAGTTGCTTTCCACTCAGCATAACTTTCTAAGCAAATTATATGGATAAAAAAGTAAATCTTAATTGCTCTCTGTAGTTTTGCTCTGATGTCCTTGGATTCCCTTCCAGCTGCCCCAGTGTGGGGCAGTGGCAAAACTCCCCCACCATTTTCTGTCTGACAGGAAGACGCGCTCATACTTTCTCACCCAGTCATATCAAACCCCTGGGATGATTCGTTCCTCTCAAGGATCTCAACGCCCACCTCGCTCAAACCCAAGTGGTGCCCTGCTGCCCCCTGGTGCTCCCCAGAGCAACATGCATTTTGGCCTTAGGATTGACTATGGGAAACTTTTCCTCCTACCATTACCAAGCTATTATCAAATGGCTCAGGCGGTGATGCATCCCACCAGTTTCATTGACTTCCACCCCTATAAGGGGTATTTTGATCTCAGCTTCAAATGTGAAGCTGATGCCAATACTGTGGCAACTTTGCCCCTTATTTCCAGGGTACCCCTCACCTCACTACTTAGACCCAGCTCTCAGAGGATACCACTTTGGAGGTTCAGTTCGCTGTGCTGCCCACCCACCTTCCCCCTGAAGTGCTCCACCAGGAGTTGATGGAAGGTTTGGAAGCCTATGGCTTCAACCCCATCTTGCAATTTGTGGTCCCAAATGGGGCCACACGCCTTACTGGGCCTCAGGTGTATGCCACAATCAGCCCTGATTCAAATAAAATTGCCCTTACAATTCCCACTCATGCTGTTATCCTCTCTGCCCCCACCAACCATCTATTCTGGGCCTGCGTCAAGGGTGGACGGACAAACTGTCCATCCTGTTTTGAGTTGGACCATTCAAAATGCAATTTCCCATCCCTAGCTGCCTCTGACAGTACTGATTTCTTGTCCACCACCCTCCAATCTGCCGCCCACCCCACGCCAGCTTTATTATGGGGTATGATCCTACCTCCCCCTCCCCCAAAGCCTGTTGCTGCAGCTGTGCCAACAGCCACCAATTAACCTCCTCCTCGCCCCAATGCCACAAACGCTCCATTTAATCAAACAGAGGATTGGACCCTACTCTAATCCCATGCATCCTCCAACAAACCAAACAACCCTCAGGAATATGCCAACTCCGCAATTCAATTCAACCAAAATCCTTGGGATCTATTGGCTGAAATTGATGAGTCCAGGAATATAATTGAATACTGCAATATACAAATTGAGCAGTTTATGTATATTGACCAAGACAATGAACTACCCCCTCACTCATATGCCACCCAGCAAAATGCTGAAACGTTCCACGGCAACAACCAGCTTGCTGTTGAAGCAACAGCTAAGCCAGATTGTCATCCTCTCCGCAAAGCTGCCACCAAATCAGTGGCGATGCTCACAGAAGGAATTCTCCTCCCATTATTACCTCCAAAGCCAAAAAGGTATAAAAAAATACGTTGATCAAATCCCACAAAGATGCCAATGACGCCATCCAGCACATGGCAGAGGTAGCGCAGAATCCCAAATTAAAGATAACCCACACCAATATTGCCACGTTCAAAAGCTACCTGATGCATTCATGAAAGCTGAACTAACTTTGGCAAAATTACGTTGGAACTCTTATATATAGCAGATGTATTCCTACCACCCCAATCATCAGAAATATATCTCTGTATCCCGCTGATGCCCCAATGCCACTGCTCTCCGCCATAGCCCATGCCCTGCTTTGGGATGAAGATGCTGCTGAGGATGGACCCCCTGACCCCTCTCCCATTCCGCCATAATGGGATAAGCAGTTCCCGCTTTCCCACCTGGTTGATTGAGTTTGCATTATGTGTGTCATCCACTCATTTTGGGCGATTTGTTCATTTTTATTTTGGTGAGGATTTAATTTTTAGGTTTTGAGTTTTTTAATGTCCATCCCCTGGCCAGTTTACCTTGGTTAAATAAAATTATAAATGATAAAATTAGGCTCATTTGTGGTCTATATTTTCCCTTAAAAAATTTTACAAATCTATCAATAGTTTGAATATTACTACATCTGAGAAATTGTTGAGATCCTGGGCTTAAGCACCTGTGAGCAATATATTGCTAGGACTCCAACACTTGGGTCTAGGCGTTGCTTCTCTTGTGGGAGTCAATTGATTGAAATTCTTCCCATTATGTTCAATATCCTGATATCCAACAATCATTGTATTTATGTGAGTATGTATATATGTATGAGGAAGACATAATATCTCATGAACAAATTAATAAAAAATCACCAAACTTGGAATAAATACCCCATACCTTTTTGGGAATAGTCATAGGTTATTTTTATATAGCTTTGATAAAAGTTATTTATAAGATTGAAAAGTATATGTTTTTAATAATAGATTTCTTGTTTTACCTAGGTGTTTTGGTTTTTTATATAATTTGATAGGTTCATAGGTCTTGATAATCAGGTGGTGGCATTAGGTTGCTTTATAAGTTCACCAATTGCTTTTGGCTAATTTGTTGATAGTTTTTGGTTATTTTGATAGTTTAATTGGTTTTGGCTAAATGGTTGATTATTTATATAATTAATGGGTTTCATTAATTTTGTCATAGTAGTTGGTGGTTGGTTAATTCAATAAAAGAATTGTTTCTGAACTTTTTGATGGCCATTTACCAATATAAAATTAAAATAATTAATTAGAGTCAACTGGTAAATTATAAAGCCAAGCAAAGTTGGGTACATTTACTAGTATATCATATAGAGGTAATACCTACCGCTATTGGTAGCTATACAATCTTTTGTTTTAGATAATAAATCATATGAAAAATAAAGATGGAAATTTTAGAGGAATAAAAAATAGTTATATTATGTGAAAAATTCCCATTGGGTACCTGTTGTGAACATACGCTTACATTCAGCAATTCACACAAACATATAACTAATTTGATAAACAACAAAAATCAAGTTTTTTATTATGATGACCCTCTTATAGGTTGAGGAATATCCTTAACAAATGCAGATTAGTAAGATAAGAAAATACTAGAAAATAGTTTAGTTTCAATCACACTTCTTATATATAGAATATCTGTTTTATAATAAACTTTGGTGGATAATATCTCATTATCACTGTTGAAAGATTGGTATGACTGGATGATAATCCATGTATTTGTCAGATCATATTTTATTAGTTGAAATGAGCCTCAAGCTTTGGGTGATAGATTATGTTGACAGGAAGCAAATTAATCAAAGTGTTAATAGTTTGGTATTTTTAATTCTGCCAAAGTCTCAATGATGGGACAAAACCCCTAAAAGTGTAGTGAATAGTGAGTTACCAAGCAGACAGACAAAATTGACCAAGAATATTGAAGATTAAATTTCAAACAAGAGAAGGGAAGGAAGAGGTCTTTTAAAGAAGAGAGAGAAGGAAAAGGGTTAGCAGAAGTAGTCTGTTAAAAATATATTTAATAAATTGGTATCTGTTGGGGTGATAGCTCCTTATTTATTAATTTATTGTCTATTACCAAGGATTAGCAATCTTCATTTCATCTGTCTGTTTCTCAGTGGTGCTAAACCTGTGAAATCAGCCTAACGGATTAAATCAATACTGCCTTAAATTAATAGTGGTGCTCACTACAGGGGGGCCACTGGTCAACTGTTATATAATGGCAACTAGGGCATCATTATGAGCCCCTGATACTTATGTCAGAATCTAATAGGGCTCCACAACCAATACCCTAGATAGCTGATGGAGATATCCAATGAGGAACTAGCACTATTTATGGTAATGGAACCAGGAGACGAGGAAAACAGGATGGACTTGCAGTTAGCAGCTTGCCCCGCATTAGAGTCAGACCAACAGGGCAGATCCACAAATGTAATCCCTCAGCAACTGCAGGGTATCATGGAATGGCTCTTGTGGGTTTACCACCTTCTATGAAGGAGATTGGGTAAACATGCCATAATCAGTTTTATAATCACCGTGATCAAAAAGCTTATTATGAAATGTATATGTCTTACCTTGACACTACCACTGTAAGTTTGTCTTGCCAGCTAAGCTCCCATGGGGTCAAGAATACCTGGTCACTTATGTTCAGCCTTTAATCCGCCAACTTCTTTATGTGTTGTCCTGGAATAATACTAATATTAGCAATATCATGCGTTTTTCTCAAGAGCAACAGAATGACACTTGCCTCTTGCTTGAATGCCATGACTACTCTTTTTCAGAAATAAAGGGGGCGCTAATGCAAGTAGACAGTCATGCCATGGATGTCCACAACCACATAGACCAATTATTTTCATGAAAAAACCATGAATTTCCCCAAGTAATAGGAGAATTACTAGACTGGCATGGTCTTCCAGGTGATGGATAAGGCTGTCATGACATTGGGTAGTAACACTGAGCACTTTATAGTGGACATGTCTAAATGGGTAGAAGGCATCAACATGGCAGTGTCTCAGATGAGGGATTGGGTTAACCTGTTAGAGCGGCGGGTGACATATCAAGCTGATGCAGTGGAAATCAAATTTAGCCAACTTTGAGCTGAGTGGAGTAATCAGCGGGCTGCAGACCATTTGACCAGTTCTTTCTTGGCAACCTCAGAATATTGGCAATTACTAGGTCAGATCAATCAGCTGGAGAGTTCCAGCCAAGCAGCTCAAGGCTGAGACATTACTCTTCCATTTTTTGAGACGGTGGAGTATTCCAGTATGTGAGTTCACTTGGAAAACCTTTGATGATCTAATGAGGAGCTGGTGAAGGAATGAGTTGCTTTAATCAATCAAGTGGGTGAAGCAAACCAACAAGCTCATGACATTGGACGGCAAAACACAAGAATGCAGGGCACGTTGGAAGATGTCCTTGTATGGTTTTAAGAAATGGAGCATAAAATAGCTACAGAGTGAGACTTCTTCTGCAAATTACAGAAAGAAGTCGAGGAGTTTAGGCAGGGGGTGAGAGATGGGTGGTGTCACTGCAATTCAGTCAAAGCGGAGCAGATAATAGACAAACTTTTTGCTGCACAGACTGGTGAAGGAAGTAGGGGAGCAGCCAACGGCAATTCTATCAAAGAATATTATGGCTATCCAGAAAGTACCCCTGGTGGTCATGGCAGTCCCTCTCAGTGATCCAAGCTCTTCCTAGTCAACTATGGCAGACTCACAACTGGCCTTGAGACCCTATTATTACCCACAAAGGGATGTTCCCCTTGGCCGATTTGAACCTAACTTGTCTGCTCCCTGAGCCCAAAGCACAGAGTCAGGTGAGTTTTTATGGTTTGATAATCTGACGTCTTTCAGTTGAGATGGGAACATGCACATATATTTTAAATGGTTTTATTTTGCCGTGGAAAGAGCATTGGATTGGTGTAAGGATAAACTGTTGTTATATGCTCTGGATGTCAAGAGCACCTACCAGGTCACATGTTACCTTAAAAAGTAGTACTGTAATGTATCAAGAGTTGAAGGAGACTGTGAATCCATCTGTTTGGGTGTGTGGCGAAGATGGCGCAGCACAAGGCATAATTTCTGACAATAAAATTTTAATAAAACGAGTCTCTGGTGGAGTTTGCAGAGCAATTAATGGCTGAGGCTCATGTATTAGTGGGAAATATATTACCAATGAGGACGTGGGCATAGCAATGACGGCGGCTGTTAAGCCATATCCAGAGCTGTATAACGCTATGTCCCACATTCTTAAAGAAGATGTGGAACTATTACAAACTGTTAATTATTTATGCCATCTCACTGTCACTTTTAGTGCTCACAACGTGGAACTGAAAGTCCCTGTAACTTCCAATGAATCCCTGTCAGGAAATGGACCACAACAACACAGTTATAATCCATCAGGTAATACTCATCCACTTAATACTTTGGAGGGTGCTTTCCTTTATCCTTATGCTCAACCAGCTTGTCCTTGGCTGGATTACAATCATCATGTAGTTTCTGACACAGACCTTTGGATGTGATACAGAGATGAGAGCCATTTACAAATGCTTGTTTCTCATGTGGCCAAAGAGGCCACTATGCGGCTAACTTCCCTGTAAGACTGCATGTTTTTTCTATACCGCCCACCCTGATTAAATAGGGAAAAGTTTGAGCGGAGTAGAGATGGGACGCTCTACCTTTGCTAATCCAAATTATTTATATCTGATAACTCCCATGAGTTGCTTTGCGTCAGTCCTTACTATCACCCCAATGTCTTATTATATTAATAAATCCCCATGATATCTCAGCCTCAAACCAAGAGAGGGACCATAATAGCACAGACTCAGAGTTTCGCTGAGATGTGCAAGATCTGTACGCCTGGCAAATTCTTGAGCAAAATGACAAAGGCAAAGCCAGACCTGCAATGGATGTCCCCACCCTATTGGAGGTGAACGTTGCAATTCCAGTGAAGCAGATTGCCCAGAAGTATCCTCATGTCAGCGCCAGTATTATTACTTTTCTTGATAACAAAAATCCCTTGGATGTTCATGTAATAAACACCAACAGTTCTTCTTATTTGGAGTGTACATACTGTGATATTTTCGTTCAAAATATAAAAATCTGAGCTATCATTGATACTGGCGCTCCAGTCAATATAATATCCACAAATCTCGTGGTTAAGCTTACACTGAATCCAGAAGTGGAACACTGTGTAGTGTACGGGACTGTGGGTGCACAGAGAACTGTGTCAGAGGGCGCTTACAGTGTGTTACCCCTGAGGTTCATTTTGTCAGTGTCTCTTCCATGGCGGTGGTTCTTCCTAATGTTAATTACATCGTGTTTATTGAGGCCACTTTCATGCGAAAATCTGGGGCAGTAGTCAATATGGCGGAAGAAACGTTTATTATTTTGGGACAACAGATCCACATCTATTTTACCTCCAGCGGAGTCTCAAAGGACCCAATCTGTTCCAGTCAAATTAATCTTGTATATAGTGATGGGGTGATTCCTGTTTGATATTGGTGGATGAAGCAAAGGACCAGAGCTCTACCAAACCAAATTTATGAGTACAACGGTATTCTGCTATGGGCTGCAAACGCCATAAGTATACCTTTGGGCCATCAGGTCATACTAGGGGTAGAGCTTAAAAAAAAATCTCAAAAGGGTTATATGGGGAAATTATGGGGCTCTAACAGTAATTGTGACTTAAACCCCATGTGGCTCCTGGACTATTGTTACCAGGGCATGGGGAAGTGAAAGTATTGATAGCAAACCTCCAGAAGGAGTTTATGATGGTCATAAGGCATCAAGTTGTGTCTTATTTACACTTGTCACCTATTGATGAGTTTCACTATATTCACAATTTTGGGTCTTGGCAGGACTTCATCCTACCTGTAAAAACCTCATTCAGCATAATGACAGTGGTCTACATGAGGCTCTTACTGGGCTGTCAGAGGAACATAAGTATAGGGTGATGGCCCTGTTTAAAAAAATAAAGAAATTTTCTCATCCACTAACCACAATTTGGGATGTGCATGTAAAGTTGAGCATTGGGTAGACACAGGCAATCACCCTCCCATTTGGTCACGGCCTATTCGTCACTTTAAAGCTGCATAGAATTTGTCACTGATGAGGTAAACAAATTTATCAAACAGGGGATGTTAGAACTGTCCAAGAGTACATGGGCATTGCTGGAGCTAATTGTTAAGAAAAAAATATGGCACTAACTGGGTGTTCATTGACTACCAGAAGCTTAAAAGCATCATAAAGAAGGATTCATATCCTCTCCCACGGATTAATGAGCTTTAGATAGTCTGGAAGGTGCTAGCTATTTTTCTTCCAAGGACTTGATATTAGGGTACTGGCAGATTGAGTTGCCGGTGGCAGAACAGGAGAAGTGCGTCATAATCGCCTCTAAAGGGTTGTTCCAGCCTATGCATATGCCCCAAGGGTTATGTAATGCCCCAGCTACGTTTCAGAGGGCTATAAACACGATCTTTGGTGACTTGAAGATATCCTGTGTTCTAGTCTACCTTGACAATATCAATTTGTTTTTGTGGACATTCACAGAGAATCTCAACCACTTAGAACAAGTGTTTCGCTGACTTGCTGACGCTAACATCAAAATAAAGCCTCAAAATTGCCATTTTTCAGGGAGCAATTGGAATACCTCAATTTTGTGGTAGACTCAAAAGGGCTTAACTCAGCTGTTGAAGGTGGAAGCTATATGTAAGATGACTCAGCCAGGTAATAAGCGGGATATCCAAGTGTTTTGGGGATGGTAAGTTACTACCAGCAGTTCATTCCTAACTTCAGCTGTATTGGGGCACCTCTCTTTAAATTATTGAGGAAAAACGCCACCTTTTCCTGGACTGAACGTTGTCAAAATGCGTTTGATGCCTTGTGGACTGCATTGGCTAGTGCGCCAGTTTTTCAATACCCTAATTTTTAAAAAAGAATCTATTGTACAAATGGATGCTTCAATTTCTGCCATAGGGGCAGTAAATACCAGAAAGATGATGAAGGTGTAAAGCACCCTGTCACGTGTTGTAGTCAAAGCTTAAATTGTCATGAACGTAATTACAATGTGACTGAGTGGGAGTTCTTAATGGTGATATATGTGTATAAACAGCTTTGGGTATACCTCCACGGGATGAAACAAAGTGGTAACAGATCATATATCCTTGCGTTGTATGCAGAATCTTTGGAAACTGAAGGGTGGCTCATGCAAAGGGCATTGAAGCTCTAAGCATATGACTTTGAGATAGCACACCAGCCAGGGGAAAACATCATAATGTGGACTGTCTCTCGCGTTTACCAACAGTTGCCATTACAATTGATTTGGCAGACATCATGTATGAGAAGATGAATGTGTGCAAATATCATGATGAGCTGCCACAAGTGATCAAGGCGCTAATCGTGATTAGATGGGATACCTTCTTGAGCAATGGGGAAATATATAAGAAAACTGGAGTATTGATGCTAAATTCCTGAACCTTATGCTAGGTCAGCAAAAATTGTGGATGGCCATAAGGTGGTAGTCATGGAGGGTTGTGGAAAACGTTGAAGTTTTTGTGACCCCACTACTATTAGAAGAGCATGCATTATGACATTTTTGAGATGGTTTCTTGTTGTCACCAGTGTCAAGTGGAGAAATCTTTTCACAAGAAAACTACCTACCAGCTAGCTAAGCCCCATTTTGCGTGGCACACTGTTTCCTTTGGTGTGTTGGGACCTCTGCCAACTGGTGAAAACCACTCTAATTACATAAAAGTAGCAATTGATCACTTGACAAGATGGATGGATGCAAGAGCAATCAACAATCTAGGTGCTGTCACTGCCGCCAAGTTCATTATGAAGTATGTCATACAGTGACATGGCTGTCCGCGGTTTATTCTTACAGACAATGGAACAAATTTCACGTTGCATGTTCTGCATAAATTGATGAAAAAATAGCAATCCGCGGGGTCTTAACTACACCATACCACCCTGAATCTATTGGGATGGTTGAACAGGTTAATGGAACATTGATAAATTTTCTGCAAGCTTGTAAAGTATCACCCCTCTGAGTGGAGTACCCTCCTATCCACTGCTGCCTTTGCTTATAATATCAGCTACCACTCATTGACAGGAAAAAGTCTTTTCCAATTACTTTATGGTAGTATCTGGCTTTGCCTGCATTGCTTTACTCCTATGTGGAGGACACTGGCAGAGTAAAACTATAGTATTATCTTACCAACTTAATGGACACACTGATAAAGCTTCAAACTGAAGCTTATTCTACTAGTTTAACTAAGATGATTTACAATCAAGTGGATGACCAAAGTAGAAGTAGTGGACTTCCACAGTTTGCTGTAGGAATTATGTCATGTTCCATGACCAACATGGATTTGGAAGGAAGAACAAGCTTGCTAACATATGGAACGGACTGTTTGAGATAATTGATAAGGCTGGTATAGATGCCTACACCTTTAAAGAACCTGTGGGTAGTCATATTATCAATCAGGTACACACAAAGTTCCTTTGGGCGTATAAGCAATAGGAGACTTATTGTCCATTCAAGGAAGGGTAATGTTAAGAAATTGGTATGACTGAACTATAAGCCATGTATTTTATGGATTGTAATTTATTAGTCAAGGTGAGCCTTGAGATTTGGGTGGTATATTATATTAATGGGAAGCAAATTAATCAAAGTGATAATAGTTTGGTAAATAAGGGAAATTCTACCAAAGTCTCAATGATGGGCAAAAACCCTAAGAATATAGTGAATAGAGTCACCAAGCAGGCAAACAAAATCAACTAAGAATAGTTAAGATTAAGAGCCAAATGGGAGAAGGGAAGGGAGAGGTCTTTTAAAGAAGAAGAGAGAAGGAAAAGGGTTAGCAGAAGTAGTCCGTTATTTTATACATTAAATAAATTGGTATCCATTGGGGCAATAGCTCCTTATTCATTACTTTATTGTCTATTACTAAGGATTGGCGCTCTTCATATCATCCGCCCATTGCTCAGTGGTGCTAAACTTGTGCAACCTGCTTAGCAGATTTAATCAATACCGCCAAAAGTTAATAATCACATGGGTATAAACATATAAGGTTATATTGAAATCAGTTTAGTAGATTCTGAGATTATGGCAGATAAATGAAATTCTATTGTAAATTTAGTATATATACTAGCTAATTTTCTCAGCTTTGCTTAGGTTTATTTTTAGTAGATGATTCTAATTATCTTAGTTTTTATTTTTGGTAGAAGACCATCAATAAGTATAGAAACCATTAAGCCTATCAAATTAGATAGCTAATAACCACATGACAAAATCATATAACTTATTGAATTAGCCAACCACCAACTACTTGGCTAAAGTTAATTAAACATATAGAATTGACTGATCATAAAAATTTATCTAAAATCAATTGAAATATTAAATTAACAAAAATCATTAACTACTCACTTAAACACAATTGAAATTATTGAATCAACTAAGCCACTGTTGGGGAACTAGGGGATTCTGTTGTATTCCCCAATGGGTGGCTGGTGGTGTAGCTTAACTCTCAGGGTTTTTAGGGCCATTGATTTGGCAGTTGTCATTATTCAACCTGGGTGTGTATGTTGAATATGCCCAGGGAAGGATATATCCTAAAACTTAAAGATATAAACACAACAGGGAGTAAAACTCTATAGCCTGATACTTTATTGTAAAAAGAACCAAGTATTTATACATGTTTCTAGGGATATCTCAGTGCCTAGAATGTTCTAGGATAATCAACTGAAATCAGGATAAAAATGAATATTCATCAAATGTGTAATTACTATTTCAAGGAATAATATGGAATTATTAACCCTTCTGATACCATTAGCTAATTTCATGAAACAATTGAGCCCATTGGATTAACTTAAAACAATCACTTATCCAAAAATATTTGTGATATTATAAAACAACCAAAAACTACCAATTGCTTATCTAAACCTATGGACTATCAAATTAAATGAATAATACCAAAACACTCAGCGGAAATGTTATATGATTACCATTAAACACTTATTTTTTTAAATATAGCTTTTATTAAAATTATTATGAACTATTTATACAAAATAGTATATTTCTATTCCTATAGTTTATAAAGTTTTTTGCTAAGTTTGGTGATTTAGTTCATTTGTTCATATTCATGAAATAATGTGGCTTCATCATATATACACACATATAATGATTCTTATTTATATAGAGATAAGTGGAGTTACACAGCTTTGTTTGGGTTTATTTATGAGCACGCACTGACAGTCTAAAGGCTGTGCCAGCACTATGCTTGAGCCACTTGGACTAACAGCTTTTCTGTTGCCCTCATTTCTGGAGAGCTGGTTATCCTAAACTTAATTATTAATCTAATTAAAACTTTAACACTGATTTTTGTTTAGTTTCAGATGAGCAATTTTAGTGAATTATTAGATAATATTCAACAATTCTTACCCGCTTGCCCAAATATGGTGAACCTTTAGACTTGATAGTTTTAGATTCAATAATATTTGCAATTCACACCCACTTGCCCTAATAGTTTGAACTAATCAGACTCAAAGGCTTCAGATGTCTGTCAATAATTATGTCAATCATTCAGTGAATATGTTTTATTAAGTATATAGATTGTCTAATTTATTATATAAATAAATGATTAACTAATTGACACCTTAATTCCAATTTGGTAAAGACAGGGATTGAGTGTAAGTCAAATATAAATTTGAGCTTGGCACCCATTTGGAGCTGATTTAATCTTTTACCCCTCCCTTGGAATATGAGTTTAAATTATGGTTGGATATATTGATATTGCAAAAAATATGATAACTATTTTAAACCTATTGAAGCCAGTTAAAATGAAAAATCTATTGCTGGTTGCCTGCTATGAGCATATAAAGGTTCATCAAAATTAGTTTGGCAGTCTTTAAGATTGCTGAAGATGGGAGCTAGGTAGGGTAATCTGGGGCCTTAATGTGGCATGACTGAGGAAAGCTTGTGGAAACATGGGTGAGTAGCTAGCACTAGAATCCAGAGAAGCACCTGAGAAGGGCCCTGTATTGTCCTGGATGAGGTCTGGGATGAAAGCTAATGCCTATAGCCCAACCTGTTCTTGCAAGTGCTTCCACTCTCTTTTGGGAGGGATATGGGCAGGAAGGGGAGGCAAGAGTTGGGCTTATCATCTGTCACACTACTTCCCTAAGAGGTGGGGCGCTGCAAAAGCAGGTCTTAGCAACAAGGGTGGGGCAATCCTTATTGGCTGGGCTTTGGCTAACTTGTCTACAATAATCACCGCAGTTTTCTAGGTTGGCCTGAAACCTGGATAGTGGCTAGTAGCTTTCATGGGTTTACACTGGTATAGTGAAAGGTGAGAGCACTCATGTACCAAATTAATGGACTTCCCTGAAAGTGCTACAATAGTTCCCACACAAAAAGGGCCTGAAGAGCTAAATTCAGCACAAAAACAAACAAGAGAGACCAATTCCATTAACAAATCAACAGTGGGGGCCCCTGCAGCACAGAAGGCTCCAGCCTCTTTTGCAGTGGTGGCTACTAATGGATTTGGGGTCAGAACTAAGCTTTTGAAGCGGGGAAATCCACCCCTCCAGGGATCTGATGGTGAGCATGGTTGAAAGCCTCAAGAGGGTTCACGCCATGGAAGTGAAGACTGGGTGGTCTAAGGAGATGCTCATGGTCAGGGTGATTGAGGTGTGCAGGTTCACCCCTGTAAAAATTTACTTAGTATTGATTATTGGCCATCAACCTAGTATCCTTTTTACTGCACAGGTTTGATTTACTCATGCGCTTCATCACGTTGTATAAAATTTATTAATCAATAATAGTATGGAGACTATTATCCATAGTTGAGATTGAACCATTTTATTGGCCCAACGCTCAGCCAGTATCTCTGATTATATACTCTTGAAGTCATACTCATAGGGATTCATTCCCTATACTCTTGTCCACCTGATCTTCATTAAGATACCCCAGTGACAGTCTCTCTCAACCCAACACACAGTCAGCAGCTATCCCTGATTGTGGTTCCTTCATCTCTAGATCCCCGGTTGGATCTTTACTCTTCTCTCTGAGAGTCATCCAACTATTGCCTTCTGCAATAATATCCTTGAGATAGGATGACACAATAGAAGCTGATAATCTAACTATACACCAAATTGACATTATAACTGTAAATTATAATACTTTTGTTGATAATAATAATGTGTTTATTATAGTAAAACCTAGGGAATTATATAGTAAGGGATTCAGCTGTCTAACCCTTGGTTGACACCTCTTCGATGAAATGGCAAACGTTGCCATTGAATCACCCTTCCTCATCTCAGCAGTGATGGTCTTCCCCATCCTGGCTAGGATTCCATCATTGGACATCCTCGAGACCTTAAATGGAAAGAGTCAGAAAACATGTCCCTAACGTTTTCCTCTCAATCCAAGTGAACCAACCATAATTGGGTAGCGACCTGCTTAGGTAATGGGACTATTACCCATTATTTCAGGTCAATTCACCAACCAATCGATTCATTAGTTGCAGGTGGCATCACTCACCTTGCAACTCACTATTCATTCCCAATCAGTTGGTGATGAAAACTGACCAATCCCAATCAGTGCACCTGATAGTTAATCACTATCAGATGCCCCTATTTTGTCAGCCACTCCACCTGATGAGATCTTAGGTATTCATCCAGATCAATCCCCAACAGATACTACCAGGTGAATATCTTAAAGTCCCCCAAATGTAGTTCCTCCAAAGCTTGGGCCAACCAATTTCTGATTCACTTCGCCTTAGGGAATTTTCCCCTAGTGATACCAGGTAATCTAGCAGGGTGGGAATATGGGCAAAAATATCAACAACCCCACTCCATATTTTACTTTTGGCTCCTGGTTTGAAACTTATGACCTTCCAGTATAAGTTTCAAAGGGAACAGGGTTTGGCTGCCAGTTTGAGAACAAAGAATGAGGAGGCCATATGTCTTGACATCTTTACTGAGATTGAAAGGTTCATTATGAGGGACATACCATCTTTGATTAATAGAGGGGCCATGATGGCTCTGCTGAAAGGCTTTTGCAGAGTGATCTCCTTTTATGAGAACAAGCTGGTAAAGAACTTGAAGCAGAAAGATGGTAGCTTGAAAAGGTTCACCGTGGGATCTGAGGACTGAGTTTTGAAAGTTGAACTTTATGAAATTATACAGGGAGTTTCCTCGTTCAGTCACCGTGTGGACCTGGAGTGTCCCTGTGGTACCGCTGGATGGGTGCTTCTTATGTGGTGCGAAGGGGCATATCAGAGCCAAATGTCCTCAGGTTCAACTTCCTTTGGAAGCGGCCAAACCTACCAGGCCTAGCGCGAGGGTGCCAGTAATAGCGCCCTCAGATAAAGAGAAGTTGGCTCTCCAAAAGGCGTTGGAGAAGCTGACTGAGTTTTCAGCCAAAGCAAGGGAAGAGGCAGTGGCTGGTAACACTTTGGAGGCGGTGACCAAGGTGCTGAAAGGTGCCAGAAAGTCCAACATGGAGTTGAAGTGGACCCAGAAGGCGTGGGAAGCCGTTAGACTCTAAATCAAGCTAAGTGGCGCTTTGTCCCAATCTGCAAAGGACATTTTGGAAATGGCTGCTTCCTAAATGGATGGGGTTCTCCCCATCACTCAATCGCATAAGAGGTGGGTGACCATTAGGGATGTGGGTGGGACAGAGCACGCAAGGTTCATAAGGGAAGAGGCAGAGGTGATGGAGGTGTTGCCTGCTAGTAATAGTGGGCCAATGCCTTCTAACCCAATACCTCAAACTGAAGTGTAGGGGTCTATTGAGGACCCTGGCAATGGTAAGATTCTGGAAACTGCTGTAACCGAGCAGCCACCACCCCCTTCCCAGTCTAGTACTGGAAAGGGGAGAAAGAAACGTTGTCCCGCTAAACCAGCTGAGGTGGAAGAGGATGGGGACCCCCCAGATCCTGACACTGAAGCCTCTTCAGTTTCAAACCTATGGTGATCAGGGTTGAGTTTGCTAAGGCATGGGGTCTGAATGGACTCAAGCAGTGGCAGCGGGTGAAACTCTGGTTGAACTACATGGGATAGATATTAGCTTCCTCATTGAGACTAAGTTTAGCCTGGAGTGAAAGAGGACTGTGCTTTCCAGTTCCCTCTGAAGCACTCATTTTACTCTTACTTGGTGGATCAACCAAACTTGGACTCACCTTAGGTAGGGAAAGAGGAAGGGGAGAAACTAAAGGGGGTATTTTTGTCTAGTGGGCGGACAAGGTCAAGGTGTTGGATAAAAGGGTATTGGTTCCTGGAAGAGCAGTTGCAGTAATGTCTCTGTTTGGATTGGAATCAATTTGGTTTATCAGCATTTACATGCCCAATTCTGGGTCTTAATGGAAGGCCTTCTTCCAGAAGGTCAGCTTGAGGATCCAGGAGGAAGGCATTGGGGGTCAGTAGTGCTGGGGGAGACATGAACTATGTCTGCTTTAGGGATGACAGGGCTGGGGCTTCAGGCAACTGGAGTTCTGATTCTGGAGCCCATGAGTTGGCAAGTTTAATAATTGTCCTTGGTTTACTGTATGTGTGGAGAGCGGGCTATGGTGAGGAGGGGGAGACTGGGTGGACTAACGTTTAGGGGAATCATTTCTCCTGCATTGACCTTGTGTCAGTGCCGCAGCCTCTCCTGAGTTGCTGCAAGTTGATCCTTTGGAATCATGATCCAGGTGCTTTGGACCACAGGCCCCTTGAATTGCATATCAGAGACCCTCAGGTTGCTTCTGCAGGGAAAGGGATCTAGAGACTGAACCCTGAACTCCTGAAGTGGAGTCCACTTCAGGATATCATGAGGAAGAAGGTGAGGTGGTGGAGAAGCCAGATTGTGGGAAGATAGATGCGCCAGTAAAATGGTTGCAGATGAAGGCTGATCTCAAGATGGCTTGTGAAATCTTAGGAGGCTGCTAGGGGCCATGCGTTCAAGGTATGAAACCTTGGAGAGGAGTTTTTAGATTGCCTGCAAGCAGGCTGTGGTCATGGGGGCATCTTTCTACACAGCTAAGGCTGAATTGTATGTGAAATTGATGGGAGCTTTCATGGTAGATCGCCTCAAACAAAGGAAATCTAGGTGGGGTGAGGATTCTAACAGCAATGTGGCTCTGCTCCACAAGGCAGTAGGGGCATTCAGACCCTTGGCAAGGATCTTGTCACTTTGGGATGAGAGAGTTGAGATGAATGATGCAGCTCACATGGCTGAGGTGGCCAAGTCCTACTATAAGGACATTTATGGCCCCTCTGAGAATAATTTGGAGGCATCCAAAGTACTCACAAGCGGACTGGGGGTACTGCCAAAGGAGACTCAGCTGCTACCATGTAGCAGAATCTGCAATTCAGAGGTGTCAGATGCCATCCACAAAGGAAAGAATGGCAAGGCTCCTGGGGAAGATGGGTTAATCTTGGAGCTCTACAAGTTATTTTGGGCAGAAATGTCTGAGATGCTTGCTGAGCTTTACAATAAACTCCTAGCCTCCGGTATAATTGAGCCGATTTTTTCAAAAGGTGTGGTGTTGTTGTATAAGAAGGGTGATCCCTCCATCATGAGGAACTATTGGCCTTTGACTCTGCTTAACGTTGACTATGAGATCTTAATGAAGATTCTAGCCAAGCAACTAAAGGGGGTTGTTGCGGACGTTGTTAAGAAATAGCAGAATGGGTTTATCCCAGGACGCTCAATTACTGACAACTTGATGCTGCTTCACCTGATAGAAGAATGGGCAAGTAAACAGTATGTCCAGAGGGGGTGGCTACTGTTTCTTGATCGAGAGAAGGCGTATGATCAAATGAATTATGGGTTTCTTTGGGAAGTGTTAAGTAGGGTTGTAATCAAGGGGCATTTATTGAGACTGATTAAAGCGATTTATGGGGAGGCCTCAATGGTTGTCAATATCAATGGGGTCCTCCCCCACCCTTTTAAGGTGTGTAGGGGCGTGCATCAGGGAGACTCACTATCTCTCTTGTTGTTTGTTCTTGCAATAGATACCCTTTCAGTGGCTCTCAGGAAGTTGGACTGGAGGAAACTTACCATCAATGGCGAGGAGTTCTCTCACTCAAAGATTTTGGATGATATGTGGATTTACGTTTTTTCAGAGGAGGAGGAGAATGTAAGGAGAGTGTCTATAACTCTCCTGTTCCCAGCGTGGTAGTGCATGGTGCACAAGGCCAACTCCAGGGAACTAGCCGTTAGTACAAAAAGTACCAAAGCTCAGCAGAGGGTGCTGGAGCAATAATACCTTAAGTAGAATAGTGTGATCATAATAAGGAATAACCAACTAAAGTCGACGCGGTGCAAAAGGGTAGAAGGGGGAGAGTCCCAGGTTGGAGGGAACCTGGGCGACCCAATGGTGCACAAAAGGATAAACTAATCATATTCAGAATAGATTGGTTAACATGGCATGAGACCACTTCAAAGGGGTCCACGCACAGAATTGTTTGAAATAACATAATAGAAAACTTAAATGGGGAAATGTTTATTGGGAAGTCGACCAACAAGGAACATTGGTTATAAAAACATATTTAAACTTTGTCAGGGAAATTTGGAGTCTGCTGAAGTGGTCCTAAGCACTAATTTACCAATAGGCAAACACTACCATCCAAATTGATAGAAAACACTAAAGCTGACTTCACTTGAGTAATTGATTGAAGTTGGATCTGACTTGAACACATGATTTCATAAATGGAATGGGTTTTGAAACCCATTCCTCAACTAACTGAATTGAACCGTCCATTTTAACGCCTGGGCTGACATAAGGGGCTGGGCGTTAGGCACCTCACTAGTACCAACCTGGGCATACTTGGCTTGTACCCAGCGTTGGTCCAGTGTGTGCCTGAGGTCAGGGAGGGCCTAAAGCTTCACCTTCTGGGCCTCCTGTCACCCAGTATTATCTTTAGGGTTGGTCCCCATTATGATGTTACTTAACCATGACAGGGCTGGGCAGTATGCACCTCACTAGTACCAACCTGGGCATATTTGGCTTGTACCCAGCGTTGGTCTAATGTGTGCTTGAAGTCATGGAGAGACTAAAGTTTCACCTTCTGGGCCTCCTGCCGCACATCCTTATCCAAGGGGTTGGTGCCCACTATCATGTCATTTAAAAATGACAGTCTGGTGCACAATATGGGTGGAGGTGATGTATGGTCTATGGCTTGCCAGAAACCAGCGTTGCTTTTCTTTAGAAGGAATCCAGAAAATAAGCTCTCTGTTCATAGTTAAGCGATGGCTATAAATAGCTATAGAAAGCTATGGCAATCATCTTTCCTCAAGTAAATCCAACTTGGGGGTCAGTCTAGTCTCATTCCTCTCAGTAAGGAATGTGAGGCATATCTCTGAACTCACTGGGTAGCCTTTCTGCCTGGTATACCAAACAGTGAGGAATATGTCAGTTTTGGGGTGGTGTGAGCCACCCCACCCATGGTTGGGCCCACATCTGTGATGCTTAGATTTGTGCAGCCCCAGTGTGGTGGGGGCAGTACCCAGGGTTTCATCCTGCAAAGTTGCCTGCATTGGGTGCCCTAACAGGCACACAAAAACTCAAAGATTACTGTATACAACTTGGATTTCTTTAAACTTATATTGTATTTGAGGGCTGGTAAAAAGGCTCACTGGTGCTGGTAGCCTCAAATATAACAATATAGGTGAGGAGCATTTCTCACCAGTTATATAAAAATAAAGAAAATAAGTAAATTAAGTGGTTTTTTAGTTTTATAGATTTTTTATTATGAGCTACACAGGGGTAAAAGAGAATAATCTCCTCAATAAATCAAAAAAGGTAAGGGAGGATACCCCAGTGGTAGAGTATGGACCCTCTACCACTGCCTCCCAAGTTTGATCCCAGTAATGGACTTTGGGTAGGGGATGATTTTGACTGTGTTGGTTTTGCATGCCAATGCCCCAAACTGAGATAGCAAATAGCAAAGGCGGTCCATGGAGTTCCTGGCCTATCATACGCTGCGCATGGAGGTTTTCCAGGTTTTATCCTCCTTTCCCATTTTCTTCACTTCCCTAATCGGTGCAGTACCATCCCCAGGTTGGCCCACCTCAAATAAAATTTAAATCAAAAAAGGTATTTAAAATGTCAAAGCTCAATGTTCATACAGATTGAAAATTCCAAATTTAATAATATATGATTCTAGCCTATCAAAGCTCCAAAAACTTGCTTCCTTTAGGCTGAACAATGAATAGAGAACTAATTTGGGGCAAGACTTACCCATGGGGTAACAACTTAATAGATTCTAGCCAATCCCCTTTTGCTAAAAATATTACACCTTGGGGGGCCCCTGCCATACCTATAAAAGGGGGTGGTCCCCACATAGGTGATTAAAGGGGACTAGATGTAGATGGGGACAAACCCTTCAATGAGTGCCCCAGAATAGGCTGCAAGGTCAGAGGAATCTGATTTTCTGATTTGGTGCTATTAGCTAAATTAGTATTTGTATAAGTGTTGCCCTGATTTGTGGGGTTTCACCAAGAATTGGCCAAGGTCTTTTGGCTGAGAAATTTGCTATAAAAATCAATAGCATTAGTATCACGGACTTGCAAATGTCTGAAATTGCCTCTATTCAGCTAAGTTATACCACAAATTTCTTATTTTGAAGCCTAGGAGGCAAATGTGACAACTTAATTTTATACAGAGTAAAGTGACAGTATATCTAAAAGGATTAATGGAGTTTATGCTAACGATATATATACTGACCAGAAATTCAGTAAGATGCTAATTTTCTTTTGATTATCAGCTTGTAAAGTATTCAGGCTAACACTGCAAAAAAATTGGTACTAGAAAACAATGCAAACATTATTATATTAAAACAACTATAAAGCATCTTTATCAGGTCAGTTTGTCCGAGCGGTTAAGGAGTTGGACTTGAAATCCAATGGGCTTTGCCCGCACAGGTTCAAATCCTGTAGCTGACGTTTTTTAACCGACTTCGAAAAAGGATGTTCTCAGTTTTACCTGTATATAATTTTTTGTTTTTTCTTTGTTTGCGCATAACTGAAACTACAGGACCAATTTGGATGCCTAAATGGTCAAAAAATATGCTCAAACTTAGGCCCCATTTTACTTTTGTAAGTATTGGTCCAGTATCTGCTCATTAATTTAGTAAGTACTGGCGGAGTTACCCGACGTTGCTTGGGTTTATTTATTATCAGCCAATTTGAACTGATTAATATAGGTTCTATATTATATATAACACGAAATTGCTTACTCATTATCATTGAACATATCAAACTGATTAATCACCAACCGCTTACCCAATACAGTTGAACCTATCAAATCAACCAAAAACCACCAATCACCAAGCAAACCCAAATGATTTTATTGAATTACTCTAATACCAGTAGACTACTTGACAAAGCAAAGAACCTATTGAATCAACTAAAACCCATCAACCACTTGGCTAAAACCAATTGAATATAAGAAACAACTAAGTTTCATCAAACCCTCAAACAAATAAAATTAAGCTTTATCAATTCAACCAAAATTCACCAACACTTGGTTAAATCCTCAATTTATTTGAGGTACGACGACCAGGGGATGGACAGTACCAAACACAACACTCAAAATGACAAAACAAAACTACTAACCAGGTGGGAAGCAGAAACTGCTAACCCACCATGGCAGAGGGTGAGGAGGGGTTGAGGGGTTGGTTTTCAGAAAGACCCACCTTGATCAAGAGATGTTGGTTACAGTACCAGATCAGAGCAGAGAGCCAGGGCATTGGGGTATCCACATAGTGGGGGTTGAGGTCAGTGTAGTAGGAGTTTTCCTTTTCTGCATCAAGATAATGACAGGAAAGTGTTTCAACAAAAGCTGTGAGGAGAACTTCAGCTTCTTTGCAGGCTTCAGAAAGTTGGGTGAAAAGGGAGATACTGTGGTGGGTGATTTTGGCTGAGGGGTTGAATGAGGCAATCATTGTGACACTCATAACAGCAACTTCAGCATCATCGAATAGTTTTGAGATGTCACTGCAGGGAGATTCAGGGAAGTCGGGGGGAAGAAGAGGGTGGGCAGGCTATGCTGGAGCTGAGCCACTGACTGGGCCACCACAGTGCATAGTTTTGGGCAATGAGGAGAGGCCACCACAGCTAAGGCAAGCTGGTGATCACTTTGGAAGGGGGCTGTATTGGGCAGAGGAGCAAAATGGAATGCTTGGTTAAATTATATTTAAATATTCATTCAATAATTTATCACCAACCACTTATCTAAAACTATCAGATCTATCAAATTGACCAAAAAGCACCAACCACTCAGCCAATTAAAATTAAACCTATTGAATCAATCAAATACCACCAAAATACTAACCAAAACATCTCTATATTTATAAAACGTTATATGTATATATGTGACATATCATCTTTTAAACTACTGAACCAAATCCAACCTAACTTGGCACAGATATTTTATAAATTAGAGAAAACAATTTAAACTATATATTTTAAAGTCCTATCAAGAAAATAAAAAAGTAGTTATTTTTAAAAATAAATGGATGATAAATAGTTAAGCTAGCATATCTTTTGGATAGGGGATGATTATAACTGAGCTGGCATTGTGTACCATTACCCCAAACTGAGATAGTAAATAGCAAAGTGGTTCATGGAGCTCCTGGCCTATCAGAGCACTGCGCATGGAGGTTTTTCAAGTTTTATCCTCATTTTTCATTAACTATTCCCCAATAATTGGTGGGGTATCATCCTCAGGTCAGTCCATATCAAATAAATTTAGAATATATAATATATATAAGCTAACATATAATAAGATATAATTACTTAATTAAACTCATTTGAAAATAAAAAATAGAAAAAATATTTTTTTAAAAACTTGCTTTTCTTAAAGAGAGAAAATAATAAAAAGTTAAAAAATATATAGTAAAAAACAAAAAAAATAAACAAAAAAGATGACTAAAAAGTAAAAAATAATTTTTTTCATATAATTATATTAAAAGTTTTTTTGTATATGACTGCAAGAAAAGCAAGGCATGCATATTTATATATAATCATATGTACAATCTACATTTGTTTATATTATATATAATATTGTAAATATATATATACTTATAAATACATAATATATATTATAAAAAATATATATAATATATATATATATATATATATGTTGTAGATATACTGTATATTAAACTATTTATATTGTATTATATATAGTATATAATAAATTAAAAATATTAGTATATAATAATCATATATAATATATAATTATTATATACTAATATTTTTAAAATATTTTAAATAGTACATATATATATATATATAAATAATACTATAAATACTATATATCTACTTAATAAAATTTCACTGATATACTCACTGACTGACTGACATATGAAACCTTCAAGTCTGATAGGGTCAATCTATTTGGGTGAGTGGGTGAGAATTGACAAATATTATTGAATAATTCACCAAATTGCTCACCTGAAACTCACCAAAATCAGTATTAGAGTTTTAAGTAGATTAAGTAGTTAGGATAATCAGCTCACCAGCCACGAGGACAACAGCGAAGCTGTTAGCCCGAGTGACTCTAGATTAGCGTTGGACAGCCTAAAGGCTATGTCAGTGTGAGCTTATTATCTGATAAACATTAAATAACGTAGCGAAGCACCGGTATCTGGATTTTAGGTTTATATAATTTTAAAAAACCTGCCTAATTTGGTTTACCTAATTAATAAATACTTTTGGCAAGTTAAGTAGAAGTTGATTTATTAGTTTGGAAGATACATCACATACAAAATGATTTTAAATATAGAGAGATGTTTCGGGTAGCAGTTTGGAGTTATTTGATTGATTCGATAGGTTTATTTTGTTTGGCCGAGTGGTTAATGGCTTTTGGTCGAATCGATAGGACAGTTTAGTTTTGAGGGGTGATTAGTTATTGGTTGTTTTGATAAGTTCAGTTAGGCTTACCTGAGTGGTTGGTGATTTTTGGTTGATTCGATTGAGCAATTAGATTTGGCTGAGTGGTTTTGTTTATCTATAGTATAAGATTTAAATTAATAAATTGAAAATCTGAAATTTTATAGACACCGTAGCGAAGCACGGGTAAATCGGCTAGTTTGCCATATTATTATGGCTGAGCAGTTTAATTCGTTTGATTTGATATTTTATATGGTTTCTCAAGTGGTTAGTGATTATTTGGCTAATTAGCAAGTTAATCTAAATCAAAGCTTTGAATCAAAACCCAATTGTTTTTTAAAATACCTCCTCTAGCATATAATCGGCTCGTAAGGTTCAAGCATCGGGGAAAACTGCTTCTCGTCAGCTCAGCAAAGTTAAGCCCCAATTGGCACTGTCAGTACTATTATAGGGGACCAAATGGGAATACAATGTGATCTTATACAAAAAGTAAAGTATTAAGTTTTTAAAAAAATAGCATATAATCAGCTCAGCTTTTTGCTCTAAACTTAAATTTTATAAAATCAGTTGTTCGAATCCTGGCGCAATCATAGCTATTTAATTACTTTTTATCATTTAATTTAAATCTATTTAGCTTTTTATTCAAGTTAAGCTGACCAGGGGATATATATTACTAGAAAGAGAAATATAAAAAATAATAATTTCTATATACTTGTTTAATTAAGGTAAGCTGAACAGGGGACAGACATTACTAAAAAGAGAACAATCTATATCTATATATACCTTTTTTACTTCAATTTCAATTTTTTGCATTTCAATTTCAATATTTTACATTTCAATTTCAACATCTTGCATTTCAATTTCAACATTTTGCATTTTGATTTCAACATTTTACAAATCAATTCCAACATTTTATACTTCAATTCAACATTTCATATTTCAATTTCAATATTACACTTCAATTTCAACATTTTACACTTCAACCTCAATATTTTATATTTGAAATTCAATATTTTATAATTCAATTTCAATAGTTTTAGTTTTAGTAATTGCATCATATCTAGTTCTAACTACAGACTCATTGATTTCCTCACATCAGTGTTTTCTTTTGGTAGATTATAATGTGATATAAAGGATATACATTTTTTTTAAATATAAAAAAGAGTGGGAATTAATATATTTGCACTATTTTAGCAGAAATAATAAAATAAAAATATCACTAAAAATTGTGTTGAGATTAAATTATAAAATATTCAATTTATTTGTAAAATGTTGAAATTGAAATGCAAAATATTGAAATAAAAACGCAAAATATTGAAATTGAAAATAAAATGTTGAAAATTAAAATACAAAATGTTAAAATTGAAGTAAAAAAGGTATATACAAATAAATGTTTGTTTGTTTCTTTGTTTCTTTGTCCTATATGTATTACTATACCATTCATCCAATTGTGATAAAACTTTGGTGAGTTGTTGTGTGCATGCCTGCAAAGGTTTCTAAATGTTAAAAACTATTCTTTTTTATAGTAAAAAAAAAGTTTTATATGTAAGAGGTGAAAATTCTCTATGTTTTTAATAAAAATTGGTACATTGTTACAGCTGAGCAGTTTGATATTCAGTTGGTTTGATAGTTTAAATGGTTTTGGCAAGTGGTTGGTGGTTTTGGGTTGATTAATAAACTTGATAGTTTTAGCAATCTGTTAGTATTGGTTTATTTGATAAGTTAACTAATTTTAGCGAGTGGTTGGTGGTTTTGGTTGTTTCAATAAGTTTAGGTTTGGTTTACAAATATGAAGCAGTTGATGATTTGTTAATTTGGTATATTCAATTATTTTAGTTTTTAGTAAGTGGTTGGTGGTTTTAGTTTTTCAATTTTGATAAGTTAAGTTTTACAAGGTGGCTAGTGATTGGTTGATTTGGTATGTTCAATGGTTTTAGCTGAGCAGTTTAGTGGTTTATCAATATGGATTATCTGATTAACTTTAAACACTATATCAAAGCATGGATAACTCCACTAGTATATATTATATATATTTCCATACTTTTTATGATTATCATATGATTGTACATATGTGCACATGCCTTGTTTTTCTTGCAGGCATACATTAAAACTTTTAATAGATATATGGCATAAATAATTTTTTACTTTTTAGTGCAACTTTTTTGTTTTTTTTTGTTTTTTTTACTAAATATTTTTTAACTTCCTATTTATTTCTCTTCAAGAAAAGCAAGTTTTTAAAAACATCATTTTTTCTATTTTTATTTTCTAATTTTTAGTAATACTTAAATAAAATTTTCATTATACATTGCATAAGTTAAATTTATAGGTTAATTTAGTTTTTAAAGATAACATTATATTAAAATTTCTCATATGTTTATACAATATTTTCAAAGTAATCAAGGAGGGTTGACATTGGGACAAATATATCATACAGAGATTTTTTTTATAGCCAGTACAGGTTTTTGAACATGTGTTGAACAAACCTGCATAGATTGAAAGCAGGATTTACCCTGCTAGGCTAACCACCTTTATGTTTATATAATATTAACCACTTTTTATTCAAAGTTTTACTGTACAGAGTAATCAAATAGTAAGGTTTTTGGTTATTGAAATACAAATACATTATTGACAAAACTTTTTTCTTGTCACTTATATATATTTTTTAGGTTTTAATCATTGATAATTTAAGTTTATTTTGGCTGATTGGGAGGTGTTTTATTTAATTTAATAAGCTCATTTGGGCTTTGGCAGAATATTTGATGGTATATTATTTGGTTTGTCAAATTTATTTTTTTGCTTTAGGATTGATTAAATAAATCTAAACACTTCTTAAACTTATGGGTGGTCATATACCATTATAAAAGCTAACAAGATAAATTAATCAAAGCTTGGAAAAACATTTTTTTACTTTTAAAGCAACTAACAACCAAACACTGCCAACAACTTACTAAAACCAATTAACTTATTGAATCAACCAATCACTAACCTCTTACTAAACCTATCAAGCTTATTAATCAACCCAAACCCACCAACTGCTTGGCAAAACTATTGAAACTATTGAATCAACCAAATTTCAAACTGCTCAGCTGTAACTATATACCAACTACCATCAAAGGTATATAAGATTTTCACTTAATACATTTAAAACTTTTTATTTAAAAACTTTATTTTCAATGGATTATTGTATTTTCATTGGAGATATATAAGTGTGCCAAAAGATAAAAACCTCTAGCTATCCTAGAAGTTAGTTAAAAATCAATTGCAAGATTTTAACACATCCTTCATTGTGAGTTAAAGAAAGGCAATTAACTGCTCAAAAATGTATAATTTACCATATTATCAGTTAAAGCAAAAATAAAGTAAATGCAGATACCCAATAATTTTAATTAAATTTGATAACTAGTTGGCTTATCATTTTTTTATTTTTACTTACACTTGCAATATTAGTTTTACCTATATAAATAGTTTTTAATGATAAAAAGTAATTAAATAAAGTGAAGCCTGGAAGCTTTTCTTTACACTTGACATCAATATTGAGCAATTTTAGAAAAACAAGTCAATTTTCCACCACTGCTTCACCACACCAATGTTAAAATTTATGTCCTCAGATCCACCACCAGCTGCCCCAGTATGGGGCAGCAGTGCTCATCCGCTAGAATTTACCACCCAGCAGGCAAATGTATGCAGATTGGCTCATCCAGTCCACCAAATACATCTAGCTGCTATGTCCCCCAAGGGTTTTTAGCACTACACCTTGCATGAGCTCACATAACCCACCCCCACCCTCTAGCCCTACCTTGATCCAATATTCACTTTTACCTCCATTTTGAGTACAGACATATCTTCCTGTATACCAACAAAGTGATTATTGAGCTGGTAATGGCCACTTTTGTGCCATCAGGGTTTATCAACTTCTGCCCATACAAGGGCTATTTCATTAATTGGATTTCTCACTGAAGAGGACATAGCTGCTGCTGAAGCTACACAAATAATATATAAAAATACCCCCATTGCCACCACCTGAACATGCCTCCCAGATAATACCACACTTGTGGTAACCTTTGCAAACCTCCTCTCACACCTTCCCCTTCAAACACTTTATGAGGAGTTGATATTGGGGTTGTCCACTTACAGTGAAAACACTATCCTCCAATTCACTGTCCCAAGTGGTGCTGAATGCCTTGTGGCACCTTAGGCAATGGCCACCATTACCCCCCATCAGCTGAACATGGCCGAGCACATCCCACTGCATGCCTATATCCTGTCTGCACCCAACCATTTATTTTGGGCTGCACTGACAACGGGCACACAATTTGCCTCCTTTGCTATGAATTAGACCATACCAAAAATGTATATCAATATAATTCACACCCTGTGAATATAGTCAACACCACCCATGAGGCCACACCAACATCATTTGAGTGAGGATTTTGGCTTCCACCATCCCCACAGGCCATGCACTTAAATCAGAAGCAGAATCTAGCATCTCAAACCCAAGTTAGCCAATGCACATCCACATCAACTAATTGGGTGCAGGCTTGGACCACTGTTCAATCCAGAAAATCACCCACCTCAAAACTACCAAAAAATCACCTACCCACATATCTTCCTGAATCAACCAAAAATCTTTGAAAATTATTGGAGGAAGTAACTAAATCTGATGAAATAGTCCCACCACCAAGCTATCAAATTGATTTAACACCTTACCTGAATTCAGACTTTGATACACCAGCACTGACCAACCAATATGTCCCCAAAACCCAGAACCTTTTTCCAAAGTGACCACAACCTTGCTGTGGCCACAGTGGCTGTACCTGATAACCCCTATTTTTTCATAATGTGTGCAAAATTGGTTGCAGAATTTAAAAATGGGATGCACAACCCCTTGTTCCCCTCCAATTTTCCTCCTACTGCAAAAGAGGAAATCCAAAGCCTCCACAAAACTGCCACCACCACTGTCAAGCATGTCAATGAACTGACAGATTTTCCCCATTAACATGCACAACAAGAGCAAAAACTGCAAAATTAGAACAGCTTCTTGATGCCTGCATACAGTCTGAACACCACGTTGCTAAACTCATAGAGGCTTTAATCCAGGCCTAAATTGTTGATCTTAACAACTATCTACTCTACCCCAACCCTCATCTTGTGGACGCACCAACACCCTTACTCTCAGCATTGATAAACCTCTACAATGCTGAGCCTGATGATTACCTTCCCAATCCCCCTCCCCCTCCAACATTATAGGATAAGCAGCTCACCACTATGCCATCTGGTAGGTAATTTTCTCATTTATTTTTGTGTCTCACTGCCCAAAAAGAGCATTCAATTCAGTTTTTTTAGTTGGCTTAATTTTGGAGTTTCAAAATCAGTATTGTCCATCCCCTGGTCAGCTTGCCTTGGTTAAATAAAAAATAATTAAATAAAGTGACTGTGCCAGGATTTGAACAACTGACCTTTTTTTATATATATATATATATATATATATAATGGATGTTGGTATATTTGTCTGTTGCTTTTCTTTCCAATTACTATCACTTTTAGTAAACAATATGATTTAAACAGAATAATTTGATAATCAATTCCAGGTGAGATGAGCATGATTAATAAACAAGTAAAGAATTGGGCAAACATGGTAAAGGGTAGCGGACCTGGATCTGCACTGCCCAAAGGCACCAAGTGCGCAGGAATAAACAAAATTAACAGTAAAAACAAAAAACCTGAGGTGGTGCACCTCATGGGTTTTGTGGATTTTTTAGTTAAGTACTGCAGTTACATGAAAATATCCCACTCACAACTGTTATCATCAGTAGAACATGGGATAAATGTATTCTTTGGCATAGAGACACCAGCAATGTGGGAAAATTTGGGGAAGGCCAACATAAATTATTTTTACACATGGTATACTTGACAACCCATATTTTCTGCAAAGGTTGGGTAGATCTTGGGTTCAAAACAGCAGAATAAGTGAATGAAGCAGCAAAGGCCAGAGTAGTGATTGATCTTCCTGATGGTCAACATTTAGTATTGACCAATTGCACACATTGGACAGAATACAAAGAAATTATTATAATTTTTAACTACTTTCTGACTCCACTGGCACGCACAGTAGTCAAACAACATCTCTGGGAAGGTTTAAAATCCTATGGAGAAATCAAACAACTTAAAATGCAAATATTCCATCTGATGCTGACCCTTAGCACTGGGAAGGCAATTGCAATCATTTCCCCAAACCAGGAGATAGTGGAGGATATCATAAAAATTCTTTACATCACATCCTTTATTATTGATGGAAAATATACCAATTATTTTGTGCAACAGTGGATTGTGCGCCCCCATATAAAATCACTGCCAGGCCTTTGGGCACAAGATTCATGCTTGTCTTATAAAAGAAGGGATAAGAGAAATTGAATTATGTGAGGAAGAAATGGGCAAAGATGACTCAGAGTATTCCAAAATCACAGATACCACACAAGCATTCAACTGGGGAGATTATGTACAATATAAAATAATTGACCCAATTTACCAAAAAGAACGAAAAATGGCCAAACAAGCTTGCAAGTAGGCTGTGGACAAGGCAAAGGCCTCAGTGAAATCATCCATATAATCTGAACAGAATCAGAAAGACATGGATGAACTTGAAACAATAAGCCAATCAAATTTCACAGAAAACCAAACAACCAATCCAAACAGAATGCATTTGGTGGAACCTGATTTGGAAGCAAATGCAGCAAAACAGGTGTTTGGCACCCCCCAAAAAATTGTGGAGTACAACCCAACCAGAAGTGAAAATCAATGATGGTTTACACAAAATAAAAATGTGGCTAATAAGAATACACAAGTGCACTGCAATGAGAAAGCAAAATCTAGCAAAGGCAGGAGAGGAGCAAAAGCAGTGGTAATGAAAGGGGCAGAATACACCTCAACTCTTACTCATAATTATACCACCTGCAGAAAATATGCAATGAAGAGTAATGAGGGTGAGGGAGTAGGTCTGGGGGGCCCTGCTAACTGCTCCTGAGGCAAATTGGGCATCTTAGTAGAGATTGGGATGCTGAACATAGTGGGACTCAAGGCCTTAACGTCCCAGGCCAAGAAGTGAGTCTCCTGAAAAACTCACCTGTGGATATCCTGGTGGTGCAGGAAACTCACTGTCCATAGGGAAAGGAGGAGGCATGGGAAAACATGCTCCTTCCAACAATATTGTTTTGGTTGCAACACTGTGAGGTGATACTACATGCAAACCAAAGCTAAAATTCATTAATAAAATTCATTTTTGGATGGCTGCATACTAGCTGTTACCTTCTCATGGCACAAAGAAGTGTACACAATAGCCAGTGTGTATGCACCAAACTGTGCAGCAGACTGTCAAGAGTTTTTAACAGCTCTAACACAACTCCATCTTCCAGCAAACGTTTTTGTCATGGGAGACATGAACTTCTGGATCAACCCAGACACTGACCAGTGGCCATGCACAACGGAGACACCAAAAGGGCAAGTGGAACATAGTGTGCTAAAGGCAACCTGAGACTATATAATCCAATACCTAAATAGTCACCCTTTCTACAGACATGACATGCCCACATGTGAACAATGGTGTACTTATCTCTATGTCATGGATAGACCTAATACTCACACCATTAATTTTATGACGCCAAATTCATAAATTCAAGATTACAAAAATTGAATTCTCTGACCATTGGCTAGTTTTGGTGTCCTTCACACCAGCGGAAACAACTACCCAAGCACCCAGGTGGTGCATAATATGCCCAGAAAATTTAGCCAACTTGTAATTTCAATCCTGGCTGGAGGAAATATACTCAACATGTGATTTTCAAATACCTTTCTGTTTAGGCCATTACTTACTTGGGAAAATTTCAAAAAATCAACAACAAAACAGATTAAAACACAGCATCAAGAAGATACAGGGCAGCTTCAGTCATCATTAAACACACCTTGGCAGAAATCAACCACCTGGAAAATAATGTCCCACACACAGGATACAGCCCTGGATGGGGACGCAAATGGGCATAGTTTTCTGCACAGTTAAACACCCTGATATGTGAACACCAACACTGAGTTGGGGTTCAATATACAAGCAAAAACCCAAAAGATGGAGAAACTTGTTTGAGCTATTTTTTCCATCAATTTCACGACCAAAAATATTATAGCCTGAACACAGGTCTGATGACCGGATAAATTCATAGCAGAACACATAAAGAAGTCACAACCAAAGTACACAGGCTTTATACAGATTTATATAAATCCAAACCAGTCAAACCATCAATAATCAAAAAATTTCTCACAAACGCACATATTGACACCGCAGCTTAAAATCACAATTAATTAACCTAATATCATGTGAAGAATTATGGGAAACAGTATGTGATGCACCAAGAGGGAAATGCCCTGGACCTGATGGAATTCTCTATGAATTTTATATAAAATATTTTACTAACAATATAATATTTTTTTAGATTCCATGAACAAGTGCATTATGGAAACATACCTTCTACCTGGAGACAAAGAAGCATACAATGTCACTCTATTCAAAAAGTAGATAGACTAAACCTATCCCATTGGCGCCCAATTTCTCTAACTAACACTGATACTAAAATATTCACAAAAATTATGACCAAATGATTATTGGAAATTGCAACTGATGTGATATCCCCATCACAATATGAATTTTCCCCAAGAAGATCCATATAGGACAATATTCACACAGTTGCAAATGTTTGCCAATCTAAAGCATCTGGAGTGCTTATATTTTTAGATCAACAGAAGGCATACAACATGGTGAACTGGACCTATCTCAGGGCATGTCTTCAAAAATTCAAAATCCTAAATAAGTTCATAAACTGGGTGATGTTGTTCACATAGTCAGCCACCATGGCTGTGCACAAAGCAGGTTTTTAACTAGCCTAGTTTTTCCACAGAGAGGACTCAAACAAGAGGACCCATTAAGCTCTCTACTATACAATTATAGTCTGGATCTTCTAATCCGGAATACAAACGCCCTTCTCAATAAAATCAATGTCTATGGTCAACCACCAGTCAAAATGATGGCTTTCACTGATGACTGCATGGTGGGTATATCTAACAACCAGGATGCCTGCAGAATTGAGAAAATAATACAAGAATACTCATCCATAAGCAACGCATTGCTTAACACTGAAAAAACGGAAATCATATTCCTGGGGAAATATTAGACCCATTGGATGCCATCTACCCTGGGTCAACAAACCAATACAACGTCAAGGCTCCTCACCAGACATGGAGACAAAGATCAGCAATTGTCTCACTGGAACTTTCCTTCACTATCAAGATGGCATCTGGACCTGTTCATCACTTGTGAATATGGTTAGAAGCAGGCAGCTACGCCAACACCATGATGGAAAATCAACTTCTAGATAAAATAGAAAAACGCATTGCCTCTTTACATGGACATTAAACAGGTCTAACAGGAAGGGTTATGATAGCCAACTCCATGATATTATCAATCATATGGTTTATATCCCATGCAATTGATTTCTCACCGTCCTTTTTTAATACAATCTATGCCTTAATAAAGGGATGGCTTTGGTCTGACCATAATCCCCCTGTACACCTTGAAACCCTATTTGGCCCTAGGAGGAATGTATGTATGGGGCTAACTAAATTTTATTCAAGGTGGACCAACCTGGGGATAATACCACACTGATTAAGGGGAAATCAAATGAATGGAAAAGGAGGATAAAATCCAGAAGACCTCCATGTGTGGTGTATGATAGGCCAGGAACTCCATGGACTGCCTTTGCTATTTGCTATCTCAGTTTAAGGTATTAGTGCACAATGCCAACGCAGTCATAATTTTCCCTTATGAAAAGTCCTGTACCAGAATCAAACTTGGGGAGGCAGAGGTAGAGTGTCCATATTTTACCATTGGGGTATCCTCCCCTTGGAATGGGGCTAACTAATTATGTAGAGCAAGCGACCTATATACTTAGTCCTGGATAGCTCAGGTGACTAGTCCAGACCTTCCTGTTATACATTGGGCTAGAAAAGCAAGATCAAATTTTACATGAGCACTCCAATTAAGAAACCCAGATAATCTAAACATATTAATTAAAAATCTGGCAATTTACCCTACAGCTGCAGGACCAAATGGCTGTTTTACACTTTAAATGAATTTTTCTAGCCATGATAAGAGAAGAGTGGAAGATTCACATATGTTGTCAGATCAGTCACTAAGGATGCCCAAGGCTAACTTGCAGACAGGAAGTTAATGGCCAAATAGTCACAGATAACATAATAAGCTGAAACTGAGTACCATTGCCAGGATTGATTACCTGGATCATATGGATATACCATACAACCTGGAGACCCAAAGAAGGGTCTGAAGATACACACATCACTCACTACTGCAACCCAGAATATGAGCACATGTGCAGAGATGCATGAGGAGAGTATATTGAACAGCAGAACAATCAAATGCTGCCCACTCCTCATGCACAATATGTAGCCAATATGGAAGCCTAGTACACCATTTAGAACAATGTCCAACATCAGTAGCTATCTGGAAAGAGGTCATGAGCCTATTCCACCAAGACAATGGACAATCATTTAGTTTGGCTAGGAACATGTTTGCTCTCAACATGGAGTCACCTATCCATCCATCCCTATGGGCATTAATAGTAGCAATAGCACTATGGACAATGTATAGTATAGTACTGGAGTTGTTTACAGAAGCAATTTCTACCCTTAAAGAAGCAGTAATTATTTTCACTAACATATATTGGAACATTTACAAGCATGGTTGTTTAGGAAACATAACACCACACAACAGAAGGATAATCAATGCATGGTTCCCATATGGTCTCTAAATATTGATTCTTTCCTTCAATCATTCTGCATCCAAGGATAAGCCATAATAAAACCCCCTTACCATCCTAAACTTGGTGGTCCTGGAGACAACAAGAAAGGCTTTAAACACTCTGGTGTGTCTTTTATTATTCACACTTAATTACTATTTTATCCTCATTATATTGGAAGTGTATATCCCCTGGTCAACCTTCCTTGAATAAACAAAAAATATATTTGTCTGTTTGTGATTTATAGACTCTGAAACTGTTTGACTGATTGTGATGAAACTTTGTTAAGTTGCTATGTGTATTCCCAAGAAGGTTTATGATTTTTTAAAAATTATTATGTTCATAGTAAAAGAAAAAGTTATATATATGAGAAGTGAAAACTATATATATGTTTTTGATGGTATTTGTTATATTACTATGGCTGAGCAGTTTAATTCGTTTGATTTGATATTTTATATGGTTTCTTAAGTGGTTAGTGGTTATTTGGCTAATTAGCAAGTTAATCTAAATCAAAGCTTTAAATCAAAAACCTAGTTTGATTTTAAAATACCTCCTCTAACATAAGTCTCAGCTTTTGGCTCTAAATTTAGGTATTATAAAGGTAGTTGTTTGAATCCTGGCGCAATCGCTTTTATTTAATTACTTTTTATCATTTAACCCTTTTATATAGTTGACTGATATTGCAAGTATAAATAAAGCTAAAAAATGATGAGCCAATGTAGTTATCAAATTTTTAAAATTATTGTGTATCTGGAATTACTTTGGTTTTAGTTTTGCTTTGGACAATAAGATGGTAAGTTCTATATTTTTTGTATCTATATAAATAAAAATAGATGTTGGTATATCTGTATATATGATAGCTATAGACTCTGACACCATTTATACAATTACCATTAAAGTTGGCACATACAAGTATTTTTTTATAAGAAGGTTTATAAATTTTAAAAAATTTATTATTTCATATTAAAGTAAAAAGTTTTATATGTAACGAGTGAAAATTGTATATGTTTTTATGGTAATTGGTATAATGTTACAGCTGAGCAGTTAGATATTCAGTTGATTTTGATATTTTAAATGATTTTGTTAAGAGGTAATGGTCATTTGGCTCTCTAGAAGTTAATCTAAATCAAAACTTTGAATAAAAAACCCAATTGATTTATAAATATCTCCTCTAGCATAATCAGCTCATCTTTTAGCTCTAAACTTAAATTTTATAAAAATCAGTTGTTTGAATCCTGGTGCAATCACTTTATTTAATTACTTTTTATTAGTTAAACTATTTATATAGTTAAAGATAATATTGAAAGTGTAAGTAAAACTAAAAAAATGATGAGCCAACATAGTAATAAATATAAATTTAAGAATTTTGTCTATATATAAATGAATGTTGGTATATATATATCTATGTTAATTATCCAGTCAAATTTCTCAATCCATTGGAGCCTCCTGGAATGCCACCACACATATTAACCTTGAAAGTTAGCTCACCAATACTGCTCCTTTGAAATATGAACCTGCCAAAGTTGTGCAATTAAACCAGACTTTCTGTAAAAAAACTGATACCAAATGTGGTTGAAGTAACAATAATTAATGGCAAATGTAAAGGATAAGATGTGCTGATTCCATGCATTACAATGACTCCCACTGGTTTGCCCTTCACATTCAAAATACTACATTTTCCTGTGTGTCTTGCTTTCATGATGACAATCACCTAAGCCCAAGGGCAGTCACTGCATGTTGCCAGATTGAATTTAGAAAATACATTTTTTGCATGGTCAATTGTATGTAGCTTGCTCCAGAATAGGAAATACAGAAACTCTGTACATCTATACACCAAATAAGAAAACTAAAAATACTATTTATCCACTTGCATTATGCTAGATGTTAGTATTAGTTTCAATTATTCTAAGTTGGTTCAATTATATAGAAAATAAAATAGTCAGAAATATTGTTCATTTACATTAATTTTTTATAAAAAATTTATATAGTTCATCATCTATTTATACCAATTAAATATAATGGAATTTCATCAGTATAAGTCATCTTTCATTTTTCCACATTTTTACATGATGCATTATAAACTCTAGGTTAAATATGGACCATCCATTTTTATATAAATAAATATACAAATGCAGGAAAACGTCAGCCAGGTTCTGCTAGCTATAATATAAAATTTAAATTAATCAGTTCAAATCAGCTAATAATAAATAAACTCAAGCAACGCCAGGTAGCTCTACTAGTATAATATATATACAATGAGTTTTATTTATATAGAGAAATAGTGAGAATTTAAGAAAGCTTTTGCAACACTTTCAATTTAAGACTAGGTAAGTTTGATAATCTCTTTGAGGAGATAAGTGTGCACCCAATGTCAGGTAGCAGTTGGGTGAGCAAAGTTAAGGCTCAGGCATGGGACCTGCACCATACAAATTTTGTAAATGCCCCAGCAACAATGGTTGCCTCAATAAAAATATTAAAAAACTGGCAATTAGTATTTCCCCAGAGATTTTGGCCTAGAAAAAATGTAACCAGTTCATCAATACTCCACATTCCCAGACCTGTCATCAGTGAAGCATGGAGTCAAGTATTCCTGGATATCCAACAAATAGCGCTTTAGGAAAAGTTTTGTTGAAATGTACAAATCCATTTCCTAAATGCAATGTACATTGTACTGCACTCCATGCCCTAAGGTTTGTAGGAATTTAGCTTAATAATGCTTGCTAGGTGCTACGCCACTGAACCCCACAAAGGATTTTAACAAAATAAAAATTTGAAAACTGTAAAATTAATTTTTTATGATTTCAATAAGAATGTGGGGGTAAGAAAAAAGGCGATCCCTGTCCAATTTTAAACAATTAGTTTTTATACTAATTTCAGGTGTCAGAGGGAATTTGGGGGTAGGTTTGAAATAGCTTCAATGCTTTCCAATTTAGGCAATATGGGTATTGATCCTATCAGATCTTGGGGAGAGTTAGTTGAATTTGGTAAAACGGATGTTGGGGTTTTGGGGAAGAATATATCCATTCAGCAAGGTTTTGATGTACCACAACCAATCACCGCCAGAGAAATTATTCTCACCTTGGGGGGGGTGCAGCCACGCCTATAAAAGGGGGTGGCCACGCGCAGGTGTGGTGAAGGACTTGGTGATGGTTGGGGAAGTACCTTCTGCTAGTTTCCCCAAAATCTGTTGGGTGATTGGCAAAATCCGATCACTAGATTTTACAAAAAGTATCCGTTCAGGTTTCAAACTGGTGTTACCCCAGTTTACAGGGTTCCAATGAGAATTGACCAGAGTCTTTTGACCGATATCATTGACATCTTGAACTAGAATTGCTCTTAATAGCATCAGAAAATTGCAAATGGCTGAAATTTCCCTTTTTTAGTGAAACTTGATCTTAAACAACTTATTTTTGAGCTGCAAAGGTAAATTTCTGACATCACCCCCTCAAGAATGTTGGGGGGGCGAGAAGGGCCAGAGGAAACGGCCATGTACGTTATTAATTGTGATATCAATAGCTAGATTTTTGAAAGAGTACTTGTTTCCTCTCTTGTAGATTATGGTGAAAGGACCCTCCCAAATTGATCTAAGCTTACCGCTTCTAGGAGTGATGTGGTTATGGTAGTACAGCATTATGTCAGATACTTGGAAGGTAGGTAGGGGGGTTAAGAACTTATTTGCATCCTGCCCTTCTTTTGTTACTGTTGTTGCCAAATTGGTCATAGCTTTGGATTGGAGTTGAATTATGCATTGAGCCAATCTTCTCATAACTATCTCTGGTTTCTCAACTCTAGAAGAGAACACATTATTAGCTAAGAGGGCAGGTATGCCTGGTTCCCGTCCATGCAAGACATGGAATGGAGACATCTTTAAAATCTGGTGATAGCTAATTCAGTATGCCATAAAGGGCACTAGGTAGATATTGATCCCAGTGAAGAGGTCAGAGGAGGCCAGTTTTCAAAGAATGGAAACCAAGGTTCCATTTGCTCTTTCCACAGTCCAATTTTTGGAGAGGTTATATGGAGCTGAGAAAAGTTGTTGTACTACCATAAATGTAACCAGGATTTTGATTACTCTGGAGGTAAAGTTCTTACCATTATTGCAGAGTAGTACTTGGGGGCGACCATGACGGGTGAAGATGTGTTGATGTAGGAAGGTGGCGGTGGCCTTAGCTGCTTGATCAGGGAGAGCCACGGCTTCAACCCACTTAGTGAAGTGGTCAATAGCTACTAGGATAAATATGTTTCCACTAGTAGACTGAGGAAGGGGACCCACTACATCCAAGCTGATGGTATGGAACGGTTGTTGAGGGTAGTGGGTTGATACTGGTATCAAGTCTTGAAACTGGATTTCTTTTTACACTTAAGGCAAGCTTCCAAGATGTCAACAATAGCTTCCATCATTCCATCCCAATAGTACCGATACTAAATCCACTCATAGGTTTTCTTGGCCCCCCATGACCTAGAGTGAAATGTGCTTCTAGGATAGCAGGTACGCGTTCTGAGGGTCGAAGGTAAGGTAGCTATTTTCCCCCACCTGTTTATACAACTTCCCATCTTTAACTTTAGTGTTATGGGAGTGTCAGGATAACATCTTCTGAACAGGCTCATCCTCATCTTCCCATTCATTGGGGGTCATTAAGAGGTCATGTAGCCTTTCCACCTCACTATTATCCAAGTGAAGGACTGTTAGCTGAGTCAACCCATCAACATTTAAGTGATGGGTTCCAGCACGGTTTTTGATCTTCATGTCATAAGGATGGAGCTTTAGAGCCCAGCGACTAGCTTACCAGTAGAATCCTTCATGTTCTGTAACCACTTTAGAGATGCGTGGTTAGTAACTACAGTGAAGGTGGTTCCATATATAGAAAAGGGTTGTATTGCTTGACAGCTAACAGAACAGCAAGGCACTCCTTCTTCATTATACTGTAGTTGCATTCTGCTTTTGATAGCATCTTACTAAAATAGGAAACAGGATGATCTACATCATATTCATCCAATTGGGCTAAGATGGCCCCAGTGGCATAGTCTGAGGCATCTGTGAACAAGATGAAAGGTTTATTATAATCTGGGTGCCGTAGGATAGGACTTTTCTATAGTAGTTGTTTCATTGTCTCAAAAGCAGCCTTTTGTTCAGCACCCCAATAAAAAGGGGTATTCTTGGTTAATAGCTGGACAAGGGGCTCACTGAGTTGAGCGAACTTAGAATGAACTGATGGTAATACCCCATCATCCCTAGAAATACCTGAATATCTCGTAAATTTTTAGAGGCTGGCATTTTTGAGATGGCTTTGACCTTGTCCTGCATGGTTTGAATTCCTTCTTGTGAAAGGGAGTGGCCAAGGAAATCTAATTTTCTTTGGAAGAAGGTACACTTTGAAGGCTTCAACTTAATATTATCCTTACATAACCGTTGAAACACCTCCTTTAAGTGATCAAGATGTTCGTTGAAGGTTTTTGAAAACACCATGATGTCATCAAGATAGACAATGTCACAAGTCGAGTTGAGGTTCTGCAAGATGTGATCCATTGCACGCTGGAAAGAGGCAGGTGCATTGCACAACCCTTGGGTAATCGTGTGGGTTGGAAGAGACCTTCACTACAAATAAGAGCACATTTCTCCTGATCTTGAGGAGAAAGGTCCATTTGCCAATAGCCACTGGCCAAGTCCATAGCGGAGAAGAAGTTAGAGCCAGAGAGTTGGGCCAGGGCATCATCAATGCGAGAGATATGTTGGCTATCCTTCTTAGTGAGGCTATTCAACCTAAGGTAATCTATAACTATATAATGACCTCCATTTTTCTTTTTTTATTAGTAAAAGAGGTGAAGACCAAGGGCTTTATGAAGGAACAAGTAACCCCACGTTTAATAACTGCTGGAGCTCCATCCTCATTTGTTGTTCCTCCACCTTTGACTTACAATAGGGTTTAGACCTAATAGGCTGGGCATCACCCAAATCAATGGAGTGGCACCAGCCCTTCATGCGGCCATAGTATCCAATTTGGAGAATATATCACTATAGTAGTCTAACAAAGCATGAACTTTTTACAACTCCTCTGGGGTTAGCTTATCCAAAATATGAACATTGGGCAAGGTACACACCATGTTGTCCATATGTAAGCCAAAGTTTGACATAGAACCAATGGAGTGGATATGTTCAAAGTCTTCTACAGGGAGTAGGAAGACTTGGCTAATCTCCTGATGTTTCCGTATGACCATGTTTTTTCTAGTGAGGTTTCTCAGTAGAAGGGTAATAGGCCTCTGGTAGGATAAGTCTAGTATCCCAGGTAAGACATGAGGCTCCAAGGGACTAACACCTTCAATACTTACAAGGTGCAACAAATAATGAAGTGGGATTTGAAGCGTGATCTTAGTGGTAGCTACTCTTTTTTCACCAGGCTTATCAAGACCTCATCTGCAGCGTAGAAAGGGATACCATCCCCAGCATCTGCTGAATCATGAAGTTTCTTTTTGTTACACCCAGAAGTGTAATAAGGCAAGGTTAAAAATGAAAAGGGGTATTCAATCAGGCAAGAGTATTCGTTCTTTTTTGGGCTCTTTATTGGATAACACTAAAGGGACTTATAGTTGAGTAATGAGAGAACCCTTGTTTCATTTAAATTATTCCTTCATACTCAATCATAAATTGAGTGCCAATGAGCAAATCATATGCATTGTATCCAAAGCCACAGCAGCTGCTGATAGGATAAGCTTCCCAATTCTAATGGGAAGGGAAGAATATGCCCCAATAGCACGGGTATTGGTGGGGCCAGCAGTTCCAAATTCTTGCGTGTACTCCAAGTCAGGAGCTAGCTTTATTTTCTTAATAAGCTTAGAGGAGATCACGTTGACTGGGGAGCCAGTGTCCAAAATGGCTAGTATTTGGACCTTTTGAATGACCACTTCAACCTTAGTGAGCGTTCCTCCAAATTTAGGTGACAAAGCTAAGATCTCCTTGAGCCGGAATGTGGAGGTTAGCTTTCTAGAAGTCTCTGGGTATTTATCCATGATGGATTTTATGGGATGAACCTGCTGAAGAGGGCAAATTAAGCAAGCTAAGAATTGGTCACCATCACTGGCAGTGTCAATAACTTTTGGACACCCTAGAATTTAGATGAGGTACGTTTCCTAAGGTATGATGGTCTTGTCTACTCCTCCAGCGTTCAAATGATCAGGCACTCCTACTTCCGCAGGAGCTCCCAATATGTAATAACCAACGTCATGATAACCTCCCTCAGATTCCTCCCTAATAGTATTCACAACAATGGGCAAGGCAGCAATGGAGGTAGGGGGGATGGCTACAGAGGATTGGGAAGCCTTAGGAGACTCATTTTCCAGCTTGGCAGGAAGGGAAGGCACAGAGGCGTTAGTGCGCTGGTGCAGGTGAATGGTTGTTACAACCTTACAGGGCTTTGGTTCATTAAAAGAAGTTGTACTGTTTTAAGTTACACTGAGGGAGCAGGTTTAGTAGGGAAAATAGGAACAAGTGGCCTCACTCCCAATTGATCAACAGGAAAATGCTCCTCAATGGTTAGATCCAAGGGTGTCACTTCAGCTTCATGTGGTGTAGCATATATGGAGCTCAGCCACATCAAACAAAGCTTTCTTAATGACACGGAAATTTGTAAAAGATCATTTCACTGAGATGATATGTAGGTCTAGAGAGGGCTGAGAGGCTAGCCCAGTTAGCAGGGCGACAATAGCATCATAAAGGGTAAGCATGTTTGAGGTTGACAACCTTTGCGCAGCAAGGTAAAAGCGTTCAGCAAAGGCAATGGTTGATTCACCTTCATACATGATAAGGCGCATAAAGGCCTGTTTTTCCCTATGTAGACTTTGCTTTGATCAATTTCAGCTAGAAGAGCCTCCTTCACCTCTGGCTAGGTGTACCCAGGATTCAGGTTGGGTACTATCATTTCTTGTGCTAATCAGTTTAAACAAGGAAGGATGTGACGAACTTTTTGCTTGTCAGTTGTACCATCCATGAAAGCTTCATAGACGTACAAAAAATTAATAAAGCTACCTTCACCAGGGTTGTATTTGTTCTTAAGGGGGAGTTTGAAAGGGCGCTGCTCAAGCTCCTCAAGGCGGAACAAAGCTCTTGCCAGTTGCTTTTCAAGAGCAACTATTTTTGGTATACAGGGATCCCCCATAGTGAGCACCATTTGTAGGAATCCAGCTTAATTATGCTCACTAGTTGCTACGCCGCTGGATCCCACAAAGGATTTTAACAAAATAAAAATTTGAAAACTGTAAAACTAATTTTTAATGATTTTAATAAGAACGTGGGGGTAAGAACAAAAGGCGATCCATGTCCATTTTTCAACAATTAGTTTTTATACTAATTTCAAATATTAGAGGGAATTTGAGGATAGGTTTAGAATAGCTTTGATGCTTTTCAATTTAGGCAATATGGGTATTGATCCTATCAGATCTTGGGGAGAGTCAGTTAATTTTGGTAAAATGAGCATTGGGTTTTGGGGCAGAATATCATCATGCCGCAAGGTTTTGATGTACCACAACCAATCACTGCCAGAGAAATTATTCTCACCTTGGGGGGGGTGCAGCCACGCCTATAAAAGGGGTTGGCCACGCGCAGGTGTGGTGAAGGACTTGGTGATGGTTGGGGGAGTACCTTCTGCTGGTTTCCCCAAAATCTGTTGGGTGATCGGCGAAATCTGATCACTAGATTTTACAAAAATTGCCCGTTCAGGTTTTGAACTGGTGTTACCCCAGTTTATGGGGTTCCAATGAGAATCAGCCAGAGTCTTTGGCCATATAATCGACATCTTGATTAGAATTGCTCTTAATGGCATTAGAAAATTGCAAATGGCTGACATTTCCCTTTTTGGTGAAACTTGACCTTAAACATTCTTATTTTTGATCTGCAAAGGTAAATGTCTGACAAGGTTGGTTGGATCTTAGGTTTGAAAAAAAACAAGCAGTGGATGAAGCTGCACAGGCGCATGTGGTGGTCAATCACCCAGAAGATCAACAGTTAGTTAAAATGAAGCGCATACATTAAACTAAATTCAATTAAATCTTTGTCACGTTTGACTTCCTCCCCACAACAATAAAGCATACAGTGCTGGAGCACCACCTCATGGTTGGGCTTAGAAGTTATGAGGATCTTCACTCCTCTAAAATGCAACGCTTTATGATTATGTTGGAGCTGTGCATGGGCAAAATGATTGCAATGATCACCCCATCTGCGGTCATTGCAGAAGACTTAATCCAAATTCCCCACACCACAGCTGTAACTATTGACAGGCAGGAATCCTGCTCGTTCCACATTACATAGGATAGCGCGCCTCCTATCTGCACCTTTTGTCATGCTTTTGGCCACAAGGCCCACACCTGCCCTTCCAAGGAGGGCATCACACAAAACGAAATTATACCAGAAGCAATGATCTGTGATGACACCCACTATTAACCAGCCATAGAAACCAACGCCACCTTCCCATGAGGCATGAAGGGGTTTTACATTAAGGTCAAACCTGTGTCCTCGCAGGAGCTTAAGAAGGCCAAGCAGGCCTTAAGGGCAGCAGCTAAGGCAGTGGCCATGGCTGCATCTGTGATCCCGCCTGCCCAGGTCCAGGATGACATCAAGTCATTCACTGTGGAAGGGGCTTGCAAATCTGTCTACCGATCAGATTGGGCCAACCAGCCTGATGACCCAATTGGTGAATTGGAAGCTTCTGACCAATGTTACAAAGCCTTAATCAAAACTGATTCTCACACCAATTTTCCTCCCAAATTTTCGCTGAACTGCAATGATGCACCGCAGGAGCACAGCAATGCTAAAATTTGTACCAAATCAACAAAAAAGAACAACAAAACCACACCTTTATTAAAAGCATAAGAGCTTCTTAAGGATGCATATGTCAAATAAAGCACTATACGCAGGCCACTGCTGCTGCTGAGAGAGTGGCAAAGGGAGCCAAGGGGCCCTTCCCCATGCACCTAAGCTTTGATGGGGGAGCCTTCACGCTAGGGACGTTGAACATTGTTGGACTCAAGGCCTCACTATCCCAGGCTAGAAACTGAGTTTTTAAAAAAAATAAATTACCTGTGGAAATCCTGGCCATTCAGGAAACCCACTGTCTATACAGTGCTGAGGACACATGGGCAACCATGCTCCTCCCTTTCCTTTGCTTTTGGTCGCTGCACTGTGGGGTGCTTATATGAGCAACCCATAGTGTTAAATTTATTTCTTCAAATTCATACCTCAATGGCCATGTGCTCATTATGTTATTTTTGTAAGATGACAAAGTGCACGCTGTCATTAACCTTTATGCCCTGACCTGTGTGCGGGCTCACCAGGAATTCTTTTTAGACGTTAATTCCCTCCTGCTCCCCCATGAATCGTTTGTGGTGGGCAACATGAACTGCTGGGCCAACCCAGCCACTGACCGCTGGCCTTTGGCGCCTGCCCCTCACAGGGGCACATAGAACTTCGCATTCTAAAGGCCACTTTAGGGGCTGTTTGATACCCTACCTAAACATGCATCACTGATCCTCAACATGTCTCATCTCCATGTGCACAACAGTCAGGTGAGGTCAATGGCTCGCATTGACCTTATTCTTGCCTCATTGAAATTTCAGTCTCAGGTTGAACACTTTACAATGACAAAAATTAATTTCACTGACCACATGTTGGTGTCAATTTCCTTCTCTTTGTCAGACCCAGCAGCACAAGTGCCAAAGTGGTGCAAACTTCGCCCAGCTGAGATCATGCAACCCAGGTTTTCCTCACAGATGGACACCAAAACCTCACAAAGGAGTTTACCACACCATTCTGTGTGGACCCATTTTCAATTGGTAAAATCTCAAAGCGAACACCATCTGCCAGGCACACCACATCTTATTGCATCGCTCTCAGGCTGCCTCAGAGGTCATTTTGTGCATGATTGCAGAAGTGGACCACCTGGAATCTAACGTCCCTGCTGCAGGCTACAGCCTGGTTTGGGGTCACAAGTAGGCAAGGTGTCTGCTTGCCTCAACGCACTGGTAAGGAAACACAAACATCACATTATTGTACAGTACAAAGTGAAAAATATAATGGCTGGTGACACATGCTCCGCATACTTTTTCTGAAAATTCTTCACACCACAACAGAGCTTGGCCTACACACAGGTGAGGCGGCCAGACAACTCCATTGCAGAAACCACAGACAAAGTGGCAAGTGAAGTTCTAAATTATTACTCTGAATTATATCTCTCCAATCCAGTCAAACCAGCCAAAGTTGCTGAATTTCTTGAAAGTGCACATATCCACACCATTTCCCATTATCCAGAGTTAATGAATTTAATTCTCATGATGAACTCTTGTATGCCATTTGCAGTGCACCATACAGGAAATGCCCAGGTCCAAATGGGAATCCTTATGAGTTCTATAAGAGATATTTTAATTATTTCTCCTCTTTGGTGCTTGCCTCAATGAATCAGTGTTTGCTAGAAACGTGCCTCCTTCCTGGGGGCCAAGAGGCTTTCACAATAACGCTGTATAAGAAAGGGGATAAGCTGGACTTGGCCAACTGGCGCCTCATATCACTTACTAACACTGATACTAAATTATTCACTAAAATTATGGCCAACCGCCTAGGGGAAGTTGCCTCTGATCTCATTTCCTCCAAACAATCTGGTTTTATCCCCAAGCGGTCTATATGGGACAACATACACACTGTAGCCAACGTCTTCCAATCCACGGCTACTGGAGTACTTGTTTTTTTAAACTAGCAGAAGGCTTATAATAGGGTCAACTGGGATTACCTCAATCCTGCCTCCACAAGTTCCACCTCCCCCATCAGTTCATTAATTGGGTGATGTTGCTTACAGAATCTTCCACAATGGCTGTGCGTGGCTCTGGCTTCCTCACTGAAGTAGTTCACCCTCAAAAGGGCCTCCGCCAAGGGGACTCTTTGATCCCAATCTTATATAACTTCAGCCTTGACCCACTTTTCTGCAATGTGAATGACCGCCTTACTGGTGTCCATGTGCAAGGCCAAGAGCCAGTCAAGATGTTGGCGCTTGCTGATGATTATGTGGTTGAGGTATCTAACAACCAAGATGCATGCGTGCTTGAGGATACTATCCAGGTTTACTCCAGGGTAAGTATGTTGCATTTAACGCCTCCAAAAACTGAAATCATTCTCCTTTGGCGTTTCCAAGCCCAACGTTCACCAGCACCCCTTTTCTATCTGCTTCAGCAGCTAGCTCATGGGTTCACTTTCCCTTCCCACCCCATATCACCCCACTTGTGCTCCCTTTCATGCCAAGACCACTGCTGGTCTGGTTTTCCATTTGGGTGCGTGCTGGAGGTGGGAGGGTATGCCTCATCAGTAATGGAGCACCTTATATTAGACAATGTCACAAAACGCATTGCCTCCTTCAAAGCCCACCCAACTTCTCTCACAGGCAGAGTTGTGCTGGCCAACTCTATGCTACTATATAAAGTTTGTTTTGTGGCCCATGCTATCACCTTTTCTCCATCTTTCTTCACCTCATTATATGCCCTCCTGCAAGGGTGGCTGTGGTTAGGCCGCCCACCGCCAGTGCGACTGGATGTCTTATTTGGCCCTCGCCATAGTGGTGGTATGTGCCTGCTCAACTTTGAGGCCCATGCTGCCAAAATACTTGACGCCTGGATTTCTGCAGTCACCAACCTCACGCTCCCAGCCCAGTATTGATCATGCGCAGCCCGCTCCAATTTCTCCATGGCCCTGGGCCTCAGCAATCCTACCCACCCCCATTCTCTGTTAAAATATTTTGCCTCACATCCCTCTGCTGCGGTCCCACATGGGAATTCACCACACTTCAAATGGATTCTCCTCACCATGCGGAGAACTGAGTGGAGAATTTGCATCAGTGGGCACACCACCCAGAGGGGTCTCCCTACTCCCCGCTTCACACAGGAAATACAAGGCCAAGCCGTTCTAAACATTTTGATACCAAGGAAGTCCCCTATTATGGCCAGGGTGGATTATCTGGACAAGTTGGACAGTCCCTATTCCCTAGAAACCCAGAAAGCCATGTGGATGTACGCCCATCACCCTCTTTTGCAGCTACATGTTCGTTCCCATGTGTGGCACTGCTTGAAACAGGTATACCATACTGCTGAGCGCTCCAATGCTTCACACTTCTCATGTGTTGTGTGTGACCAATATGGGACTTTAATCACCGCCTGGAAGAGTGCCCTCCATCAAAAGCAATCTGGAATGAGGTTCAATGTCTCTTTTTCCAGGAGCAAGCACAGCCCTTCAGCCTATCTAAGGGCATCTTCGCCTTGTCCTTGACTTCTCCTATCCCACCTTCCCTCTTAGCCTTAGTGGTTGCAATCACTATGTGGACTATCCACACGGTTGTCTTAGATGCCATTTCAGGCTCTACCCCCACCCTCTAGGAGGCTGTACGCTGATTTAAGTCACACCTCATGGACCACTTTCAAGCATGGTTGTTTGGGTACCTACCATCCCATCAACAACAGTTGGTCTCATCCTGGTTTCCAGTTTGGTTCATCACTTCAGACCCTTTCCTTCATACATGCTCAATAGTGGTGCAAGCCTCTACTCACAATACCACCTTAATTTAGTTGGCGTTCCTTCTGACAACAGAAGACAGCGTTAGATTCTCTGGGGTTGCCTCTAGCTTAATTTGTGCTCGTTAGTTTACATATTGGAAGTGTCCATCTCATGGTCATCCTTCCCCAAATAAAATTTAAATTAAGTGAGGGTTCAAAAAGGATATATAATATAGGTGTTTTTCAATAGAATTGAAAAAATCTACTTTTAGAATGCACTGATTTTTTTTTGAAAAAAAAAAGAATGGGGGAAAGTTATTTTTGGGAAAAAAAACCTTCTTCAAATTTTTAGGAAAAAGAAATTCCTTTAAAAAGTCACTAAAAAGTAAAAAAATAAATTGAGAAATTATGCCTCCTCAATAAAACCATTTTTGTAGTCAGCGCTATATTTTAACTGACTTATAATAGGCATTTATAATAATATACTCAGCACTGTATATTTTAAGTTGATTTTAGTTTACAATTGGACCCATATCCAGACATAAGATATCATTTGAAATTGTGAGCAAAATTCTATAAGTCAGGTTGAAATGATGGTAACTTCAAAAAGTTTTATTAAGGAAGCATAATATCTTGATTACTTCATACTTTTTAGAACTTTTTTTAAAGGGAGTTCTTTTCTTCTCAATTTTTTTCATTTTTTTATGTTTGTCTACGCATAACTCTGAAACTAGTATACCAATTTAAATAGACTTTTTTCAAAAAACTAAATGGAAAAAAGAACCTCCTTTTAAAAAAGACCTAAGAAGTATTACATAATTGAGAAATCAAAATACTCATTAAAATCCTTTGTGAAGTTATTGAAATATTTAAAAATGGGACCATCTAGTACTAAAAAAAGAAATATTTAAAAATGACGTATAATATCCATTTATATATACTCAGAACTGTATATTCTAAGTTGCATGTAGTTTACAATTGGACCCAATCTGTAAGTCTTGGAGAGCGTCCCATCAGCTTATACTGGGAAATATTTACATTCCCCACCAAAAAGGGACCAGGAAGGGCAGTTGTCCCCCTCATCTCACAGAGAAATCTCACCTATGTGGTAGATGAGCAATGGGTAACAATTTCCCTTTAAAATTTCACCATATTCTCCACAATTGCCTCTGCTGAATTAGTATAGCAAATTGAGGTAATTTGCGCTGAAACCGTCAAGAGTTGGCACCTCCATAGGCTTAAAGGTTCATATATAGTCAATGGCAACATGATCTCAAAATCAAGGTCATAAAGTATCAAACCCTCAGCAAGTATGCCTGATGGGCACACACATTTAGTAAATAAGGAATCAAGTGTCAAATTCTCAGCAAAACTTGCCAATGTCATTGGGCCTTTTAGAAATGTTGTCATTGGTTCAAAACCTTCTCCAAAACATTGGGGACAAAGCCCAACGGACGTGTACCTCATAATAGGAATATGTTCAGTGTTGAATCCTTGGCAAAACTCACCAATGGCATTAGGCCATTGGTAAATGTTGTTGCCAATTCAGAAATCCCCTCAAAAACATTGGGGACAAAGCCTGAGAGCATGTACCTTCTAAGACAAGTGTTGCTGCCAGCTAAGAACCCCCCTCAAAAAATTAGGTTTGTCATTTAATGCATCTTGCTTGACTGAAAAGATGCCAAAGCAATTGGGTGCAGGTGGGTTGGGTATTCCAAACCCATTTCTGACCTCTTGAGACCACCCCTATGTGGGGCGGCCTTGAATGGTTCCCATTGTCCATTGGGTAAGATGTCATTGTGCTAATCATTAGAAATGCAGGGAAACTGCAATTTGGGCATCCAAGGTCAAATTGACAGTGACTCAGCCCACTGCTGACAATTTTGAAGTCAGTTCAAATTGAATTAATTTATTAACTTGCCAAAGTTCACCAGGTTAGGTCAAATCTTGAGGGCCCTGATCCCAAGTCATTTTAAGCTATTTTCTAAATCAATTGTCTATTTAAACAGTTGTAACATACCAAGAAAATTGACAGCTGATTTTCTATATTTATTTCCAATAAAAATCCCATTTACCAAATTACATTTTATTATGAAATAATTTAAACCACCCTACCCAACCCAAATTTTCCCAGCAAAAAAACGCTGTGGGCCCTGAGGCCATATTTGCCTGGTTTGTTGCCAGGCATATATTCACAATTATGACTCATAGGTGTTTGTTGGCAAACCTGTTCCCATTCAAATAACCATTGTTCAAGCAGCAGTGCCTCTGGCATTTAGGCTTATCATTTGGGTGCTTTGGCATCCAGACTGGCAGGCCAGTCTAAACTTATCTTGTTGTCTTCATGACACAAGATTTATCTAAACACTAATTTGTATTTGTAAGAAAATTTTTATAAGTCATGTTGGAAGATGATAACAACTTCAAAAAGGGTTTTATTGATTATTTATATTTATTTGTTATTTTATACTTTTTGATGCCTTTTTAAAAAAGGTTCTTTTTTCCAAAAAATTATTGGAGGCAGTTCTTGCCCCCCAAAAATAAAGCCAGCTCTATTTTTAGTATATTTTTTCAAAGATGTTTCTTTTTTTCCCAATTTTATATTAAAAATACTAGCTTTATTTAATTTCTTTATAAACTCATTATTTCTATATAAAAAATAAGAATTATTGTGTATATAATATATATGATGTGTCATAAACAAATATACTAATTATTTTATTAAATTTAGATGATTTAATCTCTCAATCTATGCTAAATTTACTGATCACCATTTACGTTTATTCATTTTATTAAATGTAGTTGATTTTATTGGCTAACTTATGATAAATTTACTAAAGTCATCTTTAATAATTTAAGTTAATAATCTTGTCAATTTTTATTTGTCAATCTATCTAAATTTACTGATCACCATCTACAATAATTCATTTTATCAAATCTACTCAATTTTATTAGTCAAGTTATACAAAAATGATAGGCATCTATAATTATTTAAGCTTGTCACACTATGATCTCATACTTGCCTGGACTTTGAACATACCCACAGACATAGGGAATATATCATTTCAAAAGTTGATTTGAAGCTATTGCTTTGCAAATGCAGCATTAAATTTATCCAACAATGAACTAGCTTACAATTGAAAATCATTGCTTCCAGTTCATTTTTGGTATATATACTAAATTACTGGTCAGATACTAGTCCAATCCTTATAAAAGTAAAATGGGCCCTAATTTGGAGCATCCTCTTTTGTTAAAAAAGAAGATCATCCAAATTAGTCCAGTAGTTTCAGAGTTATGTGTGAACAAACATTAGAAAAATATACATGTAAAATTGAGAACCTTCTCCTTTTTCAAAGTCAGTTAAAAATAGGATGCTCCAACTTAGGTCCATTTTAATTTTATAAAAATTGGTCCAGTATCTGATCTTTAAAATAATTTTTTATATTAAAATGTACCAGAAGTGATGGTGGTCAATTGTAAAGTTAGTTAATCGCTGGATAAACTTAATTCCAGCATTGGCAAAGAATCAGCTTTGAATCAACTTCATATGCCTATATTTTTGGATAAGTTTGATCTTTACTAACTGAGATGCGTCATTTGGTGAATTTTAGAGGTTTAATGATTTATCTAAACCATCTCCTGCTTAACTTTCTGTATAGTTAAAAATAAATTGTTGCTAGCACAAATAAGTGTCAAAAGCCCATAACTGGATCTAATAAAGTTAACAAAAAGGTTGATAACTAATTATTTGGCTAAGGTATGATTTGTGTTGAACTTTAAGATTAAGTGGATTTTTAATTATAAGTAGAACAAAACTTACAGGAAGAAGTAAGATTTGCTATGCTTTATCTAACAATGTAAATAGATTGGGCAACAACTGTCATAGCTTAAACCCCTTTTAGGGTCAACTAATTCACATAATTAATGGTGAGCTGCCATAAAGTATGTAATCTAGATAGTTCATTACTTGAAATCACCTAATTTGATTGTTAATGGTTTCTGAAGCTTGAATAACCCTAAACTTTTATTTTATTAATATAGCTCATAAAGTTATTCTTTTATTAAAATCAAGGCTCACAATACCTTTTTAACTGACTTTGAAAAAAGAGAAGGTTTTTAATTCAACCTGTATGTATGTTTTTTCTCTATTTGTTAGCGCATTACTACAAAACTACTGGACTAATCTAGTTAACTTATTTATATTAAAATTTATAGAGTCAATGGTGGTTGATTGCAAGTCTAGTATTTTAGTAGATGGATATCAATAGGTTTACAGTATTTAAACTTATTGACTTACCTAAGTAAACACCAGATTTGCATAGCAAATTTTTTTAGCAAAAAACCTCCTTTAAAAAAGGTACTAAAAGGTATGACATAATTGAGAAATCATGCCTACTCAATAAAACACTTTTTAACTCAGCGCAATCTTCCAACCTGACTTATAGAAAATTTTGCTCACAAATACAAATTATATCTTACGTCTGGATTGGGTCCAAGTGTAAACTATAAGCAACTTAGAATATACAGTGCTAAGTATATATACTATAAATGCATATTATATGTCTTTTAAAATATGCGCCATCTTATAAAAGGGTTTTATTGAAGAGGCATAATTTCTCAATTATTTCATACATTTTAGTGCCTTTTAAAGGAGGTTCTTTTTTCCCATTTTTTTGAAGAAGTTTATTTTTTCCCAAAAAACTTTACCCCAAGTTCTTTTTCCACAAAAAATTTAGTGCTTTTTTTAAATGTAGTTCTTTTTTCCACTTTTATTAAAAAATCCCTATATTATATATCCCTTTTTGAATCTTCACTATTTCTTTATATAAATAAAACTCATTGTATATATATTTATATATAGTATCTTCTAAACAAATATACTAGTAATTCAACTTATATTAAACATAGTTGATTTTATGTGGTCAAATTATGCTAATTTTACTGATTTCCGCCTACAATAATTCATTTTAATGAATTTAGGTGAGTTTATTAGTCAACATAAGATAAATTTACTGATTACCATCTATATAATTTATTTTATTAAATCTAAATAATTTTATTGGTCAATCTATGGTAAACTACTGTTCACCATCAAAATTAATTCAGTTTATCATATTTAGTTGATTTTATTGGTCAAATTATGCAAAATGATAGCCAACTATAATAAATTAAGCTCATACTGCTACAATCTCATACTTTCCTGGATTTTGAACATACCTCAAGCCATAGGACATATTTAATGGCAAAAGGTGCTATGAAGCTATTGCTTCACCAATTTCAGAGTTAAGTTTATCCAGAAATGAACATTCCCTCAATTGAAATCCATCACTTCCAGTCCATTTTAATATACTTACTAAATTAATGGTCAGATATTGGACTAATACTTGCAAAAGTCAATGGGACTTAAGTTGGAGCAAGCTCTTTTTTTGAAAATAATTGTTAAAGTTTTTGGTCTATTTTGGATGGCTGGCTCTTCTTTTGGTATAAGTTTGAGCTTTGGGCATCTATTGTATGGTGACAATGGACCAGATGGTAACAATAGTTAAGATATAACTCCTTGTTAATAACACTTCATAGCTGTATTCTTCTGTTGTTACTTGGACAATGGCACACTGCCCTGATTCTTCTGATCCAAAGTAAATTCTTGACTTAATACAATGTAAAGTATTAAATACAAAAAATATTATAGATTAAACTATGAACTTGTGGTAATAGTTTATTGTACTTTATTAGTATCAACCTGGATATAATATAAAGGGTTTGATGTTTGCCACATCTTACCCATGACGCCTCATTTTCAATGGCACTTGGTCAGAGAAAAATGTTATAGTTCATCTGAGGGTCTACAATCCTTATGAATTGGGGGCATCTTGCATGGCCTCAGGGTTGGTGTCAAATTTGTAGTTCTCAAGACAGCGTTTCTGATGCATCTGCATTTAGCTGAACTGATGCTCTTCTCAAGCAATTGGTAGCACATACCAAGGTGATTTGTACCACTAATTCTTAATTAATTTGATTGAAAACTCAATCAACATTAAAAACTAATTTCAACATAGATTAAAAAGCCCACATGCCAATATATTGAGTTGAATATTATTATTAAGTCCAACTTAACCAACAAAGCCCCCAGCCCATGTCATCATAGTCAAACATTAAAAAGTTGAATCATTAGACCACAGATCTCAAGCTTCACATATGCATAGGATATTCCTGATCCATATTCACTGATAATAAATATAATCCTTAATAAAATAAGAATATTAACATTATTATGTCCCTATCAAATATATGAAATAAGTCCAGATAGCTACTCAACAATAAAGGCATCCAAATTGGTTCTGTTGTTTCAGAGTTATGCACAAACATAGAAAATTTTTAAGTTTTACCTTATGGTAAAAAACTTAAGTGCATGATATATACCTTATGTCTGAAGGTTGTTAGAAAATTTCTTAATATTTTATCTACTGTTATAATAGGATACTATCATAATGTTTTGTCATATAACTTTTAAAAAATAATACTTGAGATGATTAGATTACTTAAGTAATGGTTGGATTAGCCCTACTTAAACTGTGTATTACAGCAGGCAATTAGCTGGTAGATAGATTCAAATTTATGTATTCATATTAAATTAGGCAGCATTTTAGTTGTTGTGGTTTAGAAAATCATCTTATAATTAAATCATTATAAATGTATGTTTATTTCAACATCTACTCCTAGACTATTTACCAATTTCAGATAAACTTGACACAAATAATCTATGAAAAATATAATTGCTCAGTTGACTTAATTAGTACAATGTTTCAGGTATAAGGTTGACAGTTTTTACTTATTTAGCTTTTATGATTTAGTTGATTTTATCAGTCAATAATATGGTAAACTTTCAGTTATCTACTATGTTTTCTCATTCTATTTATTTGGTTGATTTAATTGGTCAATCTATAGTAAATTTAAAAAATTGATATCTACAATAATTCATTTTAGGTCTAGATGGTTTTTTAGTCACTCTATGCTAAATTTACTTATTGCCATCTACAATAATTCATTTTATATCTAATTAATTTAATTGAACTATATATAGGAAAATTACTGATTGGTATCTACAATTATTTATCCTAAATTAGGTTGATTTTAATGGACAACATGTAAAAACAATACACACCCATAATAATTTAAGCTCATCATGCTATTTTCTCATACTTGTCTGGATTTTGAATATACCCCCATCCATAGGACATATATCATGTCAAAAAAACAAAACATTTATACAGGTTGAATTAAGAACCTCCTTCTTTTTTAAAGTCAGTAAAAACCCATTGAATCTGTTAAAAAAACTAAAAACCATCAACTAATTAACTAAAACTAATTAAACTCATCATACCAACCAATCAAAAAATAGATACAAAAACCAGCAAGTTTATTAAATTAAAAAAACCACTAGCTTCTTAACAAACCAATAAGCTTAATGAATTGATTATATTTACATTTGCCTACTCAAATTTAATGAACCTATTAAATTGACCAAATAAAAACAAACCACTCAGGCAAAGATAATGTAAAGAACACAACTACATTTTATATATCATTAATATCTATTAATAACTTTTATATATCTTTTATATAATTTAGAAGATATTAACAGCTTAAGATGGTAACATTGTTCATAAATATTTGTGGCAAGTTTGATAACTTTAGTGATTTTGTTTATTAGATAATATATACAATAATTTTTATTTATATATATTTATAAATATGGAGTGCTCAAAAAATATATAGAGATAGTGAGTTGTAAAAAAGTTGGAAGTAAGAAGCAAATTTGAAATATGCACTATTTTTAAAAAGAAACTTCCTTTAAAAACATTTTTTTTATATTTGTTTATGAGATATTAATATATATATGTAAAGATTTTTATCTTTATACAGAAATAGTGAGGTTGCAAAAAAGTATATAGAAATAGCGATTTTTTCAAAAAAGGATGAAAAAATAAGCAGCTTTAAAAACATACTAAAATTACATGAGGGAAAACCTGCCTTCAAAAAATTTTGGGAAAAAGAACTAACTTCAATTTTATTATTTAAAACTTTTTTTCAAAAAAGGCACTAAAAATATAAAATAATTGAAAAATTATGAATTATCAATAATGTTTTCTTATTTAAGTTAGTGCCATAATTTTAACTGCTTTATAATAGCCTTTTATAATATACTCAATACTGTATATTCTGTTTGCTTATAATTTACACTTGGACCCAATACAATATAAGCTTTAATTTGTATTTGTGAGCAAAAATTCTATAAGTCATGTTGAATTATGGCGCTGGCTTCAAAAAAGGGTTTTGTTGATTAACTATAATTTTCTCAATTATTCATGTTTTTAATGCAAAAATTTAAAGGAGGTCTTTTTTTCAAAAAGAATATTTTGAAAAAGCTAACATTTTAATAGATTGACTTTATTATAACACTATCTTATATCTTTTATCCTTAACCATTTTCTTCTCATTACACTATAAAATTTGCATATATATCTATGTACAGTATTTCTTGAGTTTAAATATCATAAATCATATATATTAAGTCTACTAAATAAAAAGCAGTTTCTATTTTTGTGTCTAAAGAGTTCACTAAGGCCACAAGTAATCTATAATCTATAATAGATATATAAAAGACATTATTAATTAAGGTTTCTCTTAAACCACAAAAGCTAGGAAATTGAAATTTGGCATGGAGGTTTTTGCTCAAAATTTGTAGTTCAGCTAAGAATCCATTTTTTTGGGGTTTTTTAATTATTCTTTTATGTAAAAAGCAGGTAAAAATTTTACCTCAATAAATTGATTATTATAATATGAAAAACTCTAAAAAGTATTCAAAAAAGTATATAAAAACCAACAAATGTAGGTTTAAGAAATTTGGATTGTATATGCAGTTTGGTGTCAAATATCAAGTATATAAGGTAAATTTAGTAAATTAAATTATAGCAACAAAAAGCGCAAAATATATCTTTAATATACATAGAAGACATTATTAATCAAGATTTATTTTAACCCACAAAAGCTAGAATTTACAATTTGATATGGAAATTATGCTCTCAATTTGTAGTTTAGCTTATAAACCACTCATTTATAGTATTATTTTATATGTAAAAGAGTTTTAAATTTTACTTCAATGAATTTCAATTAAAAATAGTTTAAAATTAAAAATTATATAAAAAATTATAAGTTAAAAAGAAATCTATATCCATTAAATTTAGTATTTATGTGAATCTTAGGTATCATAATATAAAGTGTGTAAAGATTTCTTTTCAATATTCAATTTTAGCAACAAAAATTGCTATATATATGATTTATATAGAAATCATATACAAAATTAATTATCCCATAATAAATTACCTACATTGTAAGGCAGCAGGGGCCAGAAAAAGCTGGACAGGGGTGTGTACCCCTTTAGAAAAAGAAAAGGTTCTAATCCTAAGGCCCTTCCTCTCACCCAGATCTCTGACTTAGGCCATATTCTTGTCATGGGTAGATGACATCATAGTGAGGACCAACCCCAAGGATAAGGCTGGGCATCAGGAGGCCCAGAAGGTGAAGCTTCAGGACCTCCCTGACCTCAGGCACACACTGGACCAACGCTGGGTACAAGCTAAATATGACCAGGTTGGTACTAGTAAGATGTCAAACGCCAGCCCCTTACGTTGGCCCAGGCATTAAAACAAACAGCTTACATAATAAACGCAGATGGTTCAGTTCTGGTAGTGAGGGGATGGGGTTTCAAAACCTGTTCCCTTTATGAAATCACACATTTGGGTCAAATCCAACTTTAATTGATTACATGAGTGAAGTTGGTTTTGGTGTATTCTATCAATCTGGATGGTAGTGTATGCCTATTGGTGGGTCAGTGCTTGGGCCCGCTTCAGCTAACCCCATATTTCCCTTGCTTAGTTTAATTTTGTTTCCCTTGACCAACACTCCTTGTTGGTCAACTTCTCAATAAAATTTTCCCATTTTTTTCCATTTTACTTATGTTATTATGAACAATCCTGTGCGTGGACCCCATCAAGGAGGTCTCACGCTACATTAACCCTATCATTTTACATATAATCAGGTTTGACTCTAATGCACCGTTGGTTTGCCCAGGTTCCCTCCAACCTGGTCCGCTTACCCCTTTCTTCTTTGTGCACCACGTCATTTTTGGTGTAGGAATTCTTAAAATGATTGCACTCTTTCCTGTGAGCTATTATTGCTCCAGCACCCTCTGCTGGACTCTAGTAGCTTTGTTATTAATGGCTAGTTTCCTTGCATTGGCTCTGTGCACCAAGCACCAACACACTGGAAACAGGAGAGTTATAGACACTCTCCTTACATTAGTCAACTAACCTCTTAAATCTATGTGCACTAACTTTTCCCGTGTGGAACTTTTCCAAAGTGGAAACAGTGGGCGCCAGCTGTGGGCTTTGGCTGTTGTTAGCTGCACCACTGTTTCCTATTTTTCCTGAAGGTTGGAGCAACTTGGCATTATTGTGGTTGCCTCCAACTGGAAAGTATCCACCCTTTGTGCTTGTACCTGGTGGTTATGAATGCTTCGAGGTCCAAAAGTCATGATTCCCTGACTTTCCACCAAATTTATCAATTTCAATTTTAATACACAGGTTTTATTTCAAAAGTGCATTCAGATGATTTAGGAAGAATTACTGCAGATGGCCCTGGGGGTGTTGGCCTGGGATAACGTTGGTAATTCTGTTGCTGTTATGGGAATAGGGTCATTTGCATCTAAAAACACATTTTATAACGAAAACACTGTGTATACCTCTGAACCATATTTTCCCTCTCATGGCTCAGAGAAGGAACCTATTCATGTGTACCAAATCACCCAAGAAAATCCCCTGACCTCTTCCATGATTCGCAGCACTCAGTAAGGTGAAAAGGAACTGCGCTTCCAATATGAAAATGTCTTTGCCCCTGCTGAAGATATGGTGGGTTATGTGGCCTCAGTAGTCAGAGTGGCCAAGTATCCCTCTCCATTCTTTGATTCAAATCATACCTGGGTGAACTATTATTGCCAAATGAAGAGTTTGGTGGTAATTTACTGGCGTTTTCAGCTTTAAATATAAACCATTCTGGGTATTTTCCACTGACTGCTATCCTTTACTCCCCTTTAGGGAAATTCAGCACCACTATTCTGGTGGCTACTGGGGCCATGGAAAACTTTATGGACCTAAGTCTAGCTGACTACCTTGAGCTGCATTACTTGGCTGGTGGTATGGTTAGGTGAGGGGCATCCCAAGGTATTCCCACTCTGAAGGTCATTGAGACAGTGGACTATCAGGTTGGTAAATACCACTTGTCCAATCACTTCCATGCTATCAAAAACCTCCTGTACCCTATCATTTTGGGTGTGGAGTGGTGGCGGAAGTTTGAAGTTAGAACCAACTTGAAAGAGAATACCCTATTATAACAGTAAAGAATGGTCGCACACTTGTTGTTCCTTTGTCTGAGGCTGACGCTCAGGGCAACTTTCCCCACTGGCCCCACCTTCACACCCTTAGCCTTGCCTCTTTTCTGAAGCCCTCAGTGGAAGTTCCTATACCTCTTGCTTGGAGGGTTTGGAATCCTCTTTTGATGCAGCATCCGCCAATGCACTCCCTGAGCACTCTAAGTTTAATTGCGACTTTAAGCTCACTGTGAATCTGGTGCGTATATCTTCCCCCATTTACCCATTGACTGTCCAGGAGGAAGAGGCGTTGGATGTGTGGGTGAAGGAACAGTTAGCCAAAGGTGCGATTTTTCAGCGTACCTCCCCTGTATGCTCTCCACTTCTCTTTGTTGAGAAGTCTGATGGTACTCTGCGCCCATGTGTGGACTATGGGAACCTCAATAACGTTACTGTACCAGACCTCCATCCCATCCCTTTGGATTCACAGATTGCGCGCTATGTGGAAAAGGCGAAGGTCTTCTCCAAGCTGGATTGCCTCAATGCGTTCAATCAGATTTGGATAAAAAAGGGACAAGAGTGGTTAACTGCATTCCATACCAGAAAAGGGATCTCCCAGTTTTGGGTCATGCCCTTTGGGCTTAAGAATGCCCCTGCTATCTTTCAACGCCGCATTGATGCAGCGTTGGGGAGACTTGTTAGGGGTATGCGCGGTTGCCTACATGGACGACATTCTGGTGTTTTCCCCTGATCAGGAGTCCCATGCAGTACACCTTTGGCAAGTGGTGGAGCGGTTAAAGGCAGCCAGCCTTACGCTGAAGATAAGCAAGTGTGAATTCTTCAAGTCCCAGGTCATTTTTCTGGGCAACGTCATGTTTGACCAAGGACACATGATAACTCCAGACAAGGAGAAGGCGATTTGTGAGTGGCCTACCCCTACTTCAGTAAAAGAATTGAGGAGTTTTTTGGGGACGTGTACGTTCCTCAAGAAGTTCACGCCAAACCTTTCTGAGGTGGCAGCGCCCTTGTATAGGGCTAGTGGTGCAAAAGTGCTTCAGTGGTCCCCCGTTTTGGAGGATGCTTTCCAAGCTGTGAAGTGCACCCTGTTGTCCACGTCCATCCTTCACCATGTCGACTCTTCCAAAGAGTTCATTGTGTCTACTGATGCCTCCAACTTCGCCATAGTGGCTGCCTTGTTACAAGTAGGCGAAGATGGGATAGAGCATCCGTTGGGATATTTTTCCAGGAAAATGTCTCTGCCAGAGTTGAATTACGCCATTTACGACAAGGAGTTACTAGCAGTGATGGAGGCGCTGACATATTGGCATCACCACTTGCATGGCTCTACCCATCCATTCCGCATATGTACAGATCACCATGCCTTGCTGTACTACCATGACCCTCATGTCCTAACCCCACGGCAGACCCATTGGCATGAGAACCTTGTCCAATTTGCCTTTTCTTACAAATTCACCAAAGGCAAGGATAATGGTTTGGCGGATGCTTTAAGCCACAACCCTGCTTTAGCTCCTGATCCAAAGGAGGTAGAGGTCCACAACACACAGGTGATGATTCCTCCAAACAAAGTTGTGTCTCAACTTCCCTCTCCCCCAGCCAACAGTCCAGCGCTTGCACCTCTGGAAAATGCGGAGGAATATGGCATGTTCAGAAAGGTGGTCCTTTCTCAGCTGCTATCTGCAGAATATACTATGGTACTCGCTAAGAGCACTTTAAATCAAGAGGACCTATCCAGGGGTTGTCACGTAAAGGATGAGATGGTGTGGTTTCAAGGGCGCCTTTGGGTACCTTCTGGACCACTGCGCCTGAAAATCATCCGTGACCATCATGATGAAATCACCATTGGTCATCCTGGGAAAGCAAAGACCTTGGAGTTGATACGTCGCACCTACAATTGGAAGGGCTTACCTGCTCAGGTGGGGCGGTATTGTAAGGAGTGTTTGATCTTTAACCAAATGAAGCCAAATCGTCAACCTTTAGCAGGGTTGTTGGTACCAGTCCAGAAAGCTGAATGTCCATGAACTTCCCTATCAGTGGATTTCATTGTGAAACTACCTGTCTCTGATAGTTACGATGCCATCATGGTGGTGGTGAACCATTTTACGAAGTTCGCCCACTTCATTCCTTACAGAATGACAATAACCGCAGATGAGATGTCTAGGATCTCTGTCACGCATGTGTTTGCATTTCATGGGGTTCCCAAGAGATTATCAGTGACTGGGGACCCATTTTACCTCCATCTTTTGGGAAGAGTTGTGTAAGACTCTTAAGATTCGTCCTTGCCATTCAACTGCCTATTACCCTCAATCAGATGGGCAGACTGAACGAGTGAACCAGTGCTTGGAGCAGTTCCTGAGGTGTTACACCGCTGCAGATCATTCAGATTGGGCTTCTCACCTTCCTATGGCCCAATTTAGTTACAACAACACATTGCATACTTCAATTGATTGTTCCCCTTTTTTCGCCAGCCATGGCTTTAACCCCGCCTTTAACTTGGAGCCCAGCTGTGGGTCTAAGGTTGAAGAAGGTGGTGGACTTTGCCAAGACAATCAAGAAGGTCCACCAGGGGGTTTCCACAAGCTTGGAGGCGGCAATGCAAGTGTATAAGGAGAACACTGATGGGAAGCGCCGAGTGGATCCTGTGTACAAGGAAGGGGATCTTGTGATGCTTGATGCTCATAACATCCCTATCAAGCAGCCATGCAAGAAGCTGGGAGCAAAGAGGATTGGCCCCTACCGCGTTGTTAGAAAGGTGGGCCATGCCTCATACCAGCTAGATCTCCCCCTTCAAGACAGACCTTCTCTGTGTTTCATGAGAGCAAACTGACGTTGTTTGAGGGCCCCCACCAGAGACTCCTGAGGCCTATCTCGTGGATGGGGCGCCAGAGTGGGAGGTGGAAGAAATAGTTGCCTCTAGCCGCGTTAAAAGAAGACTGGAGTACCTGGTATCCTGGAAGGGCTTTAACGCTGCAGAGAACAGTTGGGTCCCAGCGCTTGACTGTGTGCATGCCCAAGATCTGATTGAAGCCTTCCACAAGCGTTTCCCCTAGGCTACCAGATCTCATCCCAAACTGACCGTTGCCACCATGAAGTTGGCCCCTGCCCACAAGAACTTTTCCCTTGCGCAAGCCCCTGGAGGGGGGTTGAGCCCCATCAGGAGGAGAGGGTAATGTCATGGGTAGATGACATCATAGTGGGGACCAACCCCAAGGATAAGGCTGGGCGCCAGGAGGCCCAAAAGGTGAAGCTTCAGGCCCTCCATGACCTCAGGCACACACTGGGCCAACGCTGAGTATAAGCTAAATATGACCCCCAGGTTGGTACTAGTAATATGCCAAACGCCAGCCCCTTACGTTGGCCCAGGTGTTAAAACAAACGGTTTATGCAATTAATGCAGACGGTTCAATTAAGTTAGTTGAGGAATGGGGTTTTGAAACCTGTCTCATTTATGAAATCACACGTTCAGGTCAAATCCAACTTCAATTGATTACATTAGTAAAGTTGCTTTTGGCGTATTCTACCAATCTGGATGGTAGTGTATGCCTATTGGTGGGTCAGTGCTGGGACCACTTCAGCAAACCCCACATTTCCCTGGAGAAGTTTAATTTTGTTCCCTTGACCAACACTCCTTGTTGGTCGACTTCCCAATAATAGATATTTTCCCATTTTTTTCCATTTTACTTATGTTATTATGAACAATCCTGTGCGTGGACCCCATCAAGGAGGTCTCACGCTACATTAACCCTATCATTTTACATATAATCAGGTTTGCCTCTAGTGCACCGTTGATTTGCCCAGGTTCCCTCCAACCTGGCCCGCTTACCCCTTTCTTCTTTGTGCACCACGTCATTTTTGGTGTAGGAATTCTTAAAATGATTGCACTCTTTCCTGTGAGCTATTATTGCTCTAGCACCCTCTGCTGGACTCTAGTATCTTTGGTATTAACGGCTAGTTTCCTTGCATTGGCTCTGTGTCCCAAGAACCACAACGCTGGAAACAGGAGAGTTATAGACACTCTCCTTATAATTCTAGATGAAAGATGAGTAGTCACTGCCCCTCCCTGCTTTCTACATACCTTTTCATCTAACTCTCAGCCCATATTTACTCAAGCTTAAAATCAGCAGGGTTTTATCTAATGAAAATCTAACAATTTAATGAAGGCTATAACAATTATGAAACCCATACCACGGCCCCATCCTTGCCCTCAATTATTGGTTCTCCCAGAAGCCAACCTGCATAACAAAAATATACCTGATAAGTCTAATTCTCAGAAAAAGGTGAGAAAAAGAGGGTGAAAACAGGCTTTGAACTTGTCACTCCAGCCAAAATCAAATACGTGAATTTGGTCCTCCAGATTCTGTCAAAATGACCTGAAAATAGCTTAGAAATTGACTGATACTATTGAGGTGAAGTTGATGTTTATAACCGTAAATTTTAGGTTCAAAATTAGAAACTGAACCATAAAACCATGGTTCAGCTTAAAAGCTCTTCCCCATCCCACCATAAGACCCATCACCATGATAATAGTAGGGTGTTAGGTTATTTCCTTTATTAAAAAGTTTCCCATTTAGCTTAATTTATATATTTTATTGGAAAAACTTGTTGTTAGTAATTATAATAGAATAAAATATATGGGCTTCAACTAAATTAGTGGAGCCTTACCACCACCTCCCCTGACGCACCCACCCTTAGTCCACTGAATCTAGTGGTGCTCTGTGGACCTTGGCTGCCCCTATAGGTCTTTGCATCCCATTCCAAAAGCCAGGCCATTACTTAACATGATGGGTTCCTAACATACATATGCAAAAATTGGCATGTATATGCCTCTTGTGTAAGTCAGGTAAAGCGCCCTTTCTGCTTGGACTGAGTGGCATTCCTATTCCCCACAAAAAAGGGTCTGATAAGGGCAGCTGTCCCTCTTGTCCCACAGGGCAATCTTGCCCATGTGGTAGATGAGTAATGGGTAACAGCCCTCCCTTTAAAGATGCCGCCACCTGCCACCACATGTACTTCTATTGAATTAATATAGGATAATTGAGGGAATTTGTGCCAAAATATTAGAAAGTAGGCACCTCATGGGGTATAAGACCTCATAAAGTCTTTGGCAATGAGCCCTTAAAATTAAATCCTGAGAGCCTCAAAACCTTGGCAACAAAGCCCAACGAGCATGTATTGTATATGAAGAATGAGCCTAATGTTGAATCCCCAGAAAAAATCGCTGATGGCATTGGGCCATCGGGAAATGTTGTCACTGGTTTGATACTTGCCCAAATATCAGGAACAAAGCCTGACAGGCGTGTACCATATGCAAAGAATGCGCCTCAGGTCAAATCATTGACAGAACTCACTAATGGTGTTGGGACATTGTCAAAAGTCACCTCCATCTTGGAACCCTCCCCTCAAACATCAAGATCATTGTTTGATGAATCCTGATTGGCTGAATGGATGCCAAAGCTACCAGATGTGGACGGGTTGGGCACCCCAAACCCATTCCCAACTTCTTGGGACTGCCCCTATGTGGGGTGGCCTTGGGAGGTTCCTGTTGCCCATTAAGTGAGGCGCCATTGTGCTAACTGTCAAAAACGTGGTAAAACCACAATTTGGACATCCAAGGTCAAACTGACAGCAACTCAGTCCATGACAGACTCTTTCAAAATCAGCAAATTTTAAGTTTATTTTCCTTCACCCCTTGCTCAAAGTTCGCCAGGTTAGGTCAAATCTTGAGTACCCCAATCCCATGATTTTCTAAGCTAAACCCCAAATTAATTATCTATATAACAGTTATAACACACTGAGTAAATTGACGGTCAATTTTCTTAATATAATATCTATTAAAATCTCCCCATGCTCCCACTATTTTGATTTATTTCAAATTTTTCCTTGTCAAACTTCCTACAACATTAATAATGTGGCCTCTTTGGCCCCATGTTGGCTGGGCTATCCCAGTCATGATAGTAACTTTAACTCCTACTGAGGTCAACTGGGTTTATCATATAAAGAGTTTTTGAGAGAACAACCAAAATGTCAAGGCCATTTACCAGCAGGATATTGGTATTCTGTGGGCCCAACTATCCCCACTTTATTTGAGGATCCACCCCTCATCACTGTTTTTGTACCCAGTTCTCCTATGGAGAGCCCTAAATTACCTGATCAGATTGCGCAACTCCTCACACCAAGGGCCTCCAGGTCTATAGTCACAACAGAATGGTTCCTTGCTGGGATTCTTTTTAATCTTGTGGCCCAAAGCAGTTGATTATTACATATCTCACTACAAAAGTTAACATCATTTTGAGCGGCAATGCCTCTGCCATCCTTGCTTGCCTTTTGGGTGCTTTGCATCCCAACTAACAGGACAGTCTAAACATTATATGATGTCTCCCTGACAGCTTGGTTTTTAGGTTCTCAAGTAGGTTAGGGTCAATTAAATTTTCAATTTGAAATTTCAAAATTGCAAAAAACTTTGATATATTATATATTAGTTATATAAAAATAATATTTTTAACATAGAAGCTAAAAATATAAAATATAGCATGGGAGTTCAATTCATGAATTTGTAGTTCAAACAAAAAACTGTTTATCAGTAGGATATCTTATATAGAAGTTCAATAATAGTTTCCTTAAGAAATTTAAATTAAAAAAACAATTACGGTTCAAAAAATGTATATGAAAACATAGTTTACAAAAAAAACAACAAATCTACTGTTATGAACTTGATATGTATATGCATTTTGATTTTTAGGCTTATGAAGTAGGTAAGGCATTTTATACTCAATTTTAACTATAAAAAAACAAAACTTTTATAAAATTTTATTTATATAGGTAAATTCTCATCATTATCCTAAACCACTAAGTTTTTTTTGTAAAATTTAAATGGTGTGGATTTCTAGTTCATTGATACCCACTAGAAAAAAAATTTATAAAATAGTATTTTTTTATATTTAACATCTGGTTTTATTATGTAAACAAATCTCTATTATATCATAATAAATTTTGTAAAATCATACAAACTTTTTCTTGCCACTTGATCTCACTTTTGAACGAATTTTATTAGAAGAAATTTATTTTACCACTGCCATCTGGACACTCCCATTTTCCTATTAATGTCCATGGATCCACCATCTGCTGCCCCATTGTTAAGTAGCGGTGCTCCACCACCTAGTCTTTTCCACCCTGCAGGCAAACGCGTTTGCATGGGGTGAATAGACCACCATCTTCTTCCAGCCATTTTGTCCCCCACGGGACTTAGCAAACCACTGGGCGCGCTTCCACCCTTCTCACCCAAACTCTCACCTTCCCTCATTACACTATCTAATTTTACCTGCAAGGTGACTATGGGCGTTTGTTTCAATATGCCAATAAAGAAATTATCAAATTGGCCACCGCTACATTTGTGCCAGCTGGCTTTATTGATTTCTGCCCATTTAAGGGCTATTTTGACATAGACTTCCAGATGGAGAAGGATGCTGCAGCAGCAGCTTTGACTCTCCTTATTTATAAAAATACTCCCCTCCCTACTACCCATACTCATTTTTCTTCAGACACCACATTGGTGGTGTCCTATGCATCCCTCCCATCTCACCTCTCACCTGAGATCTTATATGATTAATTGATGGCAGGGCTTCTGGCTTATGGGACACAGCCAACTTTTTCTTCACCATGCCTTCTGGTGCAAAGCGCCTTGCTGCACCTCTCGCCACTGCCATCATAATCCCACACCATCCTGCCATTTCCAACAAATCCCCCATGCTCATATTGCAGCGGCGCCTGAGCATTTCTTTTGGGCTCAGGTGGATAATGGTCGCCAAATTAGTCCCCTATGTTTTGGATTTCATTATTCAAAAAAAATCCTTCTCCTTAGCAACTTCCTCTGGTGTGGCTTCTGAGCCATATTCAGAGAATTCTGAATGGGGCGTTTTGATGCCCCCTCCCACTCAATGTTCTTGGTTTGATTGAACAGAGTGGGAATTAGGCCCCACCAAATCACCTGCCCACATTATCCCACCCAATTTCACTTACGCCAATCAGAGTTAGGCCTGGATCACCCTTCACACTCAAGCAGCCCATTTTACTAACACCCACCCAAATTCTTCATCCACAATTCTTGTGAACCAAAATTTATGGGACTTATTGGCTGAGATTGATGAAACAGGTAGCATTATCATGAATGAGGAATCTGGTGAACCTCTTAGCTGGTTCAATCATGGTTGGACTGAATTTTACAATTCTGATTTTGACAAAACAACATCCCCCAAATGACTCGCTCTAAACCCAATGCTGCCCCCTACCAAAGTGACCACAAGCTCGCCTTAGCAGTGGTGACCTCACCCCATTACCCAGACCTAAACAAAGCATTGGACCAATCAGTTTTTAAATAACATCAAGGGCTGACCACACTCAACTTCCCCCTGATTTCCACAAAGCAGCCCAAAGCAAAATCACTAAATTATCTAACAATGCCAAAGTTGCCATCATACATGCGGTGAATCTAGAAGATTTTGACCCAACTGCTATAATCACCCACCAAAATATAACCAATTTCGCCCAACTGCTGATTACTGAATTCAAGCTGAACATCACTAAGTAGAATTTGTTAAAGCTGTCTTCCAAACTGATCTTGAGGAAGAGAAAATGAACTCATTTTACACCATCATCCACCCATACCACGCTGATGCCCCGACGCCCTGGCTCTACACCTTTGTCCGTTTCTACAACTATAATGATTCTGTCATAAAGGATATGTATGAGGAAGAGCTGCCCGACCCCCATAACCCTCTGCCATGGCAGGTTAGCAGTATTCCACTCCTCACCTGGTTGGAGGTTTTTGTTTTGGTTTAATGTTCTGTTTAATCATTCATTTGGTTCTTTTTCTCATTGAGTATTGGTAATGTCTATCCCCTGGTCAGCATACCTCAATCAAATTTAGTATATAATTTGGAAATCATATTAAAATATTAATTATTTTAAAGTAAACACCTACTACACAAAATTTGGTATGGTTTTCCTCTTGAGTATTAGATTTTCAAATAGGTCAGTGTTTTTAATAATTTTATTTTAACCAAATATATATATAAACTTTAGATAAGTAGAAAAGCTAATTTTTATATCTTTTAAATCACATAAGCTAGAAATTCAAGATTTGGTATGGCATTTAAGAGTAATTAGTTTTTACTAAAACTATATCGTCTAAAGATGAAATGTCTACTCTATAGCCAGATAGTGAGAATATTTACTGATAATATTTCAGCTAGCAGTTTGGGTTTATCAAAGTTATTCAATGGGCATAATACGTTTGTTATGCAATGGTGGTTAAATTAACTGGGTACATCCTGCTATCAATCTGCTGCAGGTTTGTTTCAGAACAAGTTCAAAACTTATACTGGCTAATATAAAAGTATTATTTCCTCCCCTCCTATCTTACTATTATATTTTTAAAAACTTGATAAGTTAACTTTAAAAATAAAAAAGATAGGATAGTTGACTAGCAGGGTGAAACTTGTATACTCTGGTGCAGGTTTGAGTTATAATAGGTTTAAAACCTATACTGGCTATGACAGGACTTATTTCATTCCTTCCCCACTTAAATTACATATCAAAAAATTGAATAAAGATATGGGATAAAAATAAAATGAAAATAGGGTGGTTGCCTAGCAAGGTGAAACCTGTCAATACTCTATGTGGGTTTGGTTTAACTAGTTTTGAAACCTATACTATCTATGATGAAAGTTGTTTCCTCCAATCCCCCTTTAGTATCTTTTTTTAAAGATTGAATAGAGATATGGATATTAAAATAAAGGAAGATATGGTGGTTGCCTATCAGGGTGTTCCTAAAACCACTACATATATAATTATAAAAATGTTTTTAAGTGATTATGTTTATTTGATTGCATCTATAGGTTTAATGGTTTTTTCTGAGTAGTTGATGGTTATCTATGATATAAAATTAAAACAATCTAAATCATCTGATAGATCATAAACACTGTAGTGAAGCATGAGAATCTGGAAGATAGTTTTAATATTATCTATATATGGTATACCACTTGACCTATTTTACATAAAGCCTAAAATTTATTATATGAAGCAACAAGCAATTTCTATCAATTACACTAAAATTGTGAACTAACAAATCAGTTAAATATAAAATTTTATATGAGTTACACCAACTAGGGGATGGACATTACTGATACTCAATGAGCAAAAGAGCTGAGAAAACAATTAAACAAAACAATAAAACCAAAACCAAAACCTCCAACCAGGCGGGAAGCGGAATACCGCTAACCCACCATGACAGAGGGTGAGGGGATTAGGAAGCTCTTCTATAGACATATTTTTCAAGACAGAATCATTATGGTTTAAGTTACGGACAAAAGTGGAGAGCCAGGGCGTTGGGGCATCAGCGTGGTGGGGGTGAATGGCGGTGAAGTAAAGGGTCAACTTCTTCAAGATCAGCTTGGAAGACAGCCTCAACTAATTCCATGAGTTGATGGTCAGCTTGAGTGTGGTCATCAGGAAGTTTTTTAGAAAAATTATATTATGGTGGGTGATTTTAGCAGATGGGTTAAAATCTGCTAGTTTTGCTACATTCATGACATTGTCTAGGGCATCATCTTATAATTTTCTGATTTCATCCCATGCTGTTTTGGGGAAATCAGAGGAAGACAATTGTGGTCATCCCTTGATGGAATTGAGCCACTGATTGGGTCACTGCTTTGCAGAGGTCTGGGCAATGGGGTGAGCCCACCGCTGCTAAGGCGAGCTAGTGGTCACTTTGGTAGGAAATGTCATTGTGTTTATGAGTGAATTGTTTGAGGGTTGGGTTTTTTTTTCAAAATCAGAATTGTAATTTTTAACCCAACTATAATCAAACTGGCCAAGAGGTTCACTGGATTCCTCGTTTGTGATAACGTTACCTAATTTGTCAATCTTTGCCAATAGGTCCCATGGATTTTGGTTCACAAGAATAGTGGATGAAGAATTTGGGTGGGTAATAGTCAAATGGGCTGGATCAGGTGCGAATGGTGGTCCAGGCCTGACTCTGATTGGCGTGGGTGAAATTGGGTAGGTTAATATGGGCGGGTGATTTAATGGGGGCCAATTTACCACTCTGGCCCATCAAATGAGAACGTTGAGTGAGAGGGGCAAAAAAATGCCCCATTTGGAATCTGCTGAATAGAGCTCAGAAGCCACACCAGAGGAAGTTGCTCAGGAGCAGGATCTTTTTGAATAATGAAATCCAAAACAGAGGGGACTAATTTGACGACCATTATCCACCTGAGCCCAAAAGAAATGCTCGGGCGCCGCTGCAATATGAGCATGGGGGATTTGTTGGAAATGGCAGGGTGGTGTAAGATTATGGTGGCAGTGACGAGAGGTGCAGCAAGGCGCTTTGCACCAGAAGGCATGGTGAAGAAAAAGTTGGCTGTGTCCCATAAGCCAGAAGCCCTGACATCAATTAATCATATAAGATCTCAGGTGAGAGGTGAGATGGGAGGGATGCATAGGACACTATCAATGTGGTGTCTTAAGGAAGGTGAGTATGGGTAGTAAGGATGGAGGTATTTTATTAAATAAGAAGAGCTAAAGCCGCTGCTGCAGCGTCCTCCTCTATATGGAAGCCTATGTCAAAATAGCCCTTAAACAGACTGAAATTTAATAAAGCCAGCTGGTGCAAATGCAGAGTTGGCCAATTCAATAATTTTTTTTCCAGAATACATAATAAACGCCAGTAGTTGACCTGTAGGAAAATTTGGATAGTGGAATGAAGGAGGGCGAGAGGTTGGGTGAGAAGGGTGGAAGCGCGCCCAGTGGTTTGCTAAGTCCCGTGGGGGACAAAATGGCTGGAAGAAGATGGTGGGCTATTCACCCCATGCAAACGCGTTTGCCTGCAGGGTGGAAAAGGCTAGGTGGTGGAGCACCGCTACTTAATAATGGGGCAGAAGATGGAGGATCCATGGACATTAATAGGAAAATGGGTGTGGCTAGATGGCTGTGGTAAAATAAACTTTTTTTATAAAATTCTCTTGAAAGTTAGATCATGCGGAAAAAACCACTTACAAATCTGTTAACAAATTTGAATTGCTCTCCTGTTGATCCACTGATGGGATTAAGCAACCTTGAAACATGACTTTCTTTTTTTTTAGTACTAGATGGTCCCAGCCCAAGGGGGGATTCATCGATGTTGAAACATGACTTTCATTATTCCTGATTATCATAAAATAATTGATCTCCAACTTATATATTTACTATTGATATTTAATTTTGCCTACATCTATGATAACTCATTAGTACTATAAATTTTTTTAACCAAGGTAAGCCAACCAGGGGATGGACATTACCAAATATACGTGAAACTAAGAGAATATGCAACAAAAATATGAAAAATTGGGAACCCCAGGGTACTCAAGTTACCCCTGTTGCCAGCGGGACTGCTAGGTATGGGGGGTTGGTGCGCTACTCTGAGGGGGTTTCCCCTACTATGGAGCAGGTGTGAAGGAAAGGATCTGTGTGGAGGAACCAGAGTGGAACCATGATTCTATGAGCGCTTTTTGTTTGGTCTCATATATCCATAGAGCCAGGCTTGGAAGTGCTCTAGTAAGTGGACATGGAATCTGTTGATAATCCCATGAATGGTTGGGACTGTGCCCTTGAACGCATCTAATGCAATTGTTTATAGCCCACATTGCAATGGGTATTATTAGGGAGCGGAGGGAGATGGGATTGGTGACTTGATCTGGAGCGCAAAGATGCTCTATAATATCGAGAATTTCTGTTCGTTTTAAATCTTGGGCAGGCGTGCGACTTCCTGCCATATAGCTTTGGTTGGGGGGCATGTTTCTAGGCGGTGATGTAGGGATCCCTCCCCTCCACATACTGCACATGTTTTGTGGAGGGAGTTGGAGCGGTCCGCCGTCCTATAGGTCCTTCTCAGACAGCGCCAGGCGTTTGCTCTTATCCTTGGCTGTAGGAGTGGGTGGTGTGTCATTTTTCACATTGCTTTCTGTGTGGTTAAATCATAAGGAATGTCCAGCATATCTAGGTATTCTATCCTAGCTATGTTTGGGGTTGTTGTGAGCACATTCCTCTGGGGGTGGTTTTCTGGGTTTCTTAATTTGAATTGGGGGCTGGGTCGTCCCCTTCCCTGTATAGTACCCATGTTCTATATGGTCCATTCCATACGGCGGATAGTTTGGAGGATATGTTTGAAAATGAGGGGAGGTTCCATTTGAACCCATTGCAGTAGGATGTTTGGCAAGGTATGAAAGTAGTCTGGGTGGACTATGTGGGTTGGTTAATTTGAGCGCCTGTGCAAAGTTAGTCCTTGCTGCTCTGGACCAATGTTGTTGCGGGAGGTCTGGAGCAAGGATTTCCTTTATCCAGGTACCTAGGATGTGATTGGCGTGGCTCTCAAAATCTATTAGTCCCATGCCTCCACTTGAGCGTGGGCCAAATAGTGTTTCCATCCGTGTAGGAGGGTGAGAGCCAGGCCACATCCAGCCCTGGATAAGCGCGCAAATTGAGGTTATAAAGGTAGGTGATAAGGCTATCGCATGGGCCTGGTACCACAGTATTGGGAGGATGAGCGAGTTAGCAACTGTAACTCGTCCTGTTAGTCCTGGGGTTCTCCCCTTGAGGGAGGCTACGCGTTTTGGTACCCATTGTAACAGGTTACTTTCCATTGTCTCATTAGCATATCCCCCTGATTCTAGCCAGATTCCAAAGTGTCGGACAGGAGTGTTGGTTGGAGGTGTTACAAAGGGTAAAATGATTGGGTTCTTTCTTCAAGTGTTGGTAAGAGGTTCTGATGTTGTGGCCCAATTGTTTGTATATTTGCCTAAGAGGATGATTTCTGTCTTCCTTTTGTTGAGCGATGCATTGCTCACCTTGGAGTATTCCTCTAGAGTGCATTCCAGCTGTCAGGCATCTTTATTGTTTGCTATACCTGCTACGCAGTCATCTGCAAAGGCCAGTATCTTGACTGTTGGTTGTCCTCGTGCGGTTATCCCCATGAGACGTGAGTCAGTTACTCAGAGGAGTGGGTCAAAGCTGAAATTATATAGCAGTGGGCTGAGAGGATCCCCTTGTTTGAGCCCTCTGTGTGGTTTAATCTTATTTGTTAGGAATTTAGGGCTACATACAGCCATGGTTGCAGATTCTGTTAGGAGCATCTCCCATATTATGAATCTTGGTGGGAGTTTGAAGGAATGTAGACATTCTTTTAGGTATGTCCAGCTAACACGTTCATATGCCTTTTCCTGATCCAAGAAGATCAGGGCACCAGTTGCTTTGGATTGGCAAATATTTGCAACAGGGTGAATGTTGTTTCAGATTGAACGCCCTGGTATAAACCCAAACTGGTTGGGTGACAGGACGTCAGAGGCAATTGCGCCTAATCTGGCTGCTAAAATTTTTGTTAGAATTTTTGTGTCAGTATTGGAGAGTGCAATTGGGCGCTAGTTGGCCAGGTCCAACTTGTCACCCTTTTATACAAGGTTATAACGTAGGATTCATGGCCTCCTGGTAATAGGCGTGTTTCTAACAAGCTCTGGTTCATAGACGCCAATAGGAGGGGGGCGATTTGTTGAAAATATTTTTTATAAAATTTCTAGGGTATCCCATCAGGCCCTGGGAATTTTCTACGTGGTGCACCGCGAATTGTTTCCCAAAGCTCCTCCCATGTAATAAGGGATAGTATATTGTAATTTGGTGGTGTACTTTGTATCTCAGCAGTTTGAATAAATTCTTTAATTTTTGGTGAATTTGTTGGTATTTCGCAATATAATTTGGTGTAATAGCGGTGTACTTCTGCCTTGACCTCCTCAGGGTCAGTTGCCATGGTGCCATTGGTCTTGCAGACCTGTGTGCATGCGAGCTGGTTTCTTTGGGAATGGAATTGGTGGAAGAAGTATGTTGAACAGGTTTTGCCTTCCTTTATGAACTTACCTTTGTTTGATACTTTGATTCTGTGTTGGTGTTTGAAGATGAGATTGTTAAGTTGGGCTGAAATTTCTGCCCATTTGCGTCCCCAGTTAGGGCTATAGCCAGATCTCAGAGTATTTATTTCCAGGTGGTCTAGTTCCGCCAAGGTACACTTGATTGTGGCCGTATCTGCGGTGTGCTTATGTGATGCAATATGTCAGGTTTTATTGATTAAATCCTTTTTAAAATTTTCCCATGAAACTGATGGGATCCGAAGTGAATGGGGCTGTAGATTCTGGGTTCATATTCTTGTTTTTGACCCAGTCGGATATCTCAGGAAATTTTAAATTTTCTGGATGAAGCTTTCTCCAAGGAGACACCTGTGTGTAGGATTGGGTTGGCGCTAACTGCACCGTAACTAATCTTTGGTCAGAAAAATTGATCTTTTTTGTTGTAAATTTGGAGATTCTTAAGTGGTGGGATTGTGGGATGAGGATGTGGTCAATATGACTCATTGATATGAGCGCTCCCTTGTGTATGTTGGGTCTCATCATGTGGGGAAGGATTGGTGAATTGGGGGGAAGAGCATCCTGTAAGCCAAGAGATGCCTTCATTGTGCGATATTCAATGTGTCCAGGTGGGTATCCCCTGGGATTAGGCCATCAATCTGTATTGGGGTTATCCCAGCAGTTGAAATTGCCTAACATGATGATATCTGATGGGAGGGTGAGAGTAGAAATGTTTTCAAAAGATTGTTTTCTCTCAGTTGCAGTGCATGGTGCATAGATACATGCTAACGAAATTATTTCATCTTGGCATGTGATTGTTGCTACCAGGACTTGACCGTGCAAGTGTGATGATGAGTTTGTAATTTTAAATTTTTTGTTGTTTTAAACTATCACCCCACAGTGAGACGTCCATACTGATTGTGATGGTGCGACCCTGGTTGACCAGGATTCTTCTTCCCCTTGTAGGCAGTGGGTTTCTTGGATGGCTAAGATGTCTACAAGAGGTTTTCGCAGGAATTCCAGCTTTTTGGCTTGGGATGTATGAGCCCTGGCTCCCGCAATGATTAGCATCCCTTTTGACACTGAGGTGCCCATGGCGCCTCAGGAGCAGTTGGGAGGGCCCTCTGGCCCTATCCCACCGCGGCTCATTTTGGCCATGCTCCGCGTCTGTACTCCAACTCTTTCACTGCCATTATTGGTTCCCTTGATCTGACCCAATGATTCAAGGGAATTGCAGTTATTTGCATTTGCATCAAATTTTCCTGCACAGGTCTCATGTTGATTTGATGCGGGTTGTTGATTAGATTTTATATATTTGAGGTTCAACTTTGTTGCATTGTGCACCGCATTTTCAACCAAATTGTGGTTGCATTGTTCCTCAGTATGTGCATGACTGATGACGCTTTGTGGCTCAGTCTGGTTACTGTGAAAATTTTCGACCTGGGCATATTGTTCTGAATGGTTGGTTTGGTAAATATCCAAAATATCCTCCCAAATTTGTCCAGGGCTAATGGCGGACTCCACGTGTGCCGCCGCTTCAGCTGCTGCTCTCTTGCGGGCTTTTTGTGCTGCTTTATGTTATTTATATGTAGCTGGGTCCACGATGGAGTATAGTCCATCTTCACCCCAGCGGAATGGGTGGTGGCCATCAGTCATTTTGGAGAAGTTTTCATTATCTTCATCCACAGCTTCTTCATAAAAATCATTTTTCCATTAAGCCCTCTTTCACAGGGCATGCATGTTCCTTGTGGCCCAGTGAGCCACAATGGTTGAAAATGGGTGGTGCGCGTTCTGGTGTAACTCAGAATGTGGCTGACTGGCCCCCATCTGCAAAGTGAAATTCTGCTGTGTGGGGAATTTCTAGATAAATCCTCTTCCACTTCTGGGAAGGGGTTGATCACAGCAATAGCTTTGCCCATGCATAGGTCGGGCATTAAGCAAAATCACTGTAATTCAATTTGTTGGATTTCTTCATAGGCCACAAGACCTTTGCGGAGCTCCTCCTCAATTACCTTATGAGGAAGGTTGGTAGGGAGCGAGTCAAAGGAGATGAACAAAGTTTTCGCTTTGTTCCATCTGGTGCACACAGTGCACACAATTTTTTTGCCCTCGGGGAGGGCAATTTCCACACAGACTTTTGCTGCGGCATTGGCTTCATCAGCTGTTTCAAAACCAATATTGATCCAGCCATGGCTCATGTTGTTGGTGGCTATGTACACCGCGTGAGGGAAAAGTGAGGGCTGTGCCTCACATGTTTTCTCTCACAGGGTTGGTGACTCATCCCCAAGGAAGAGTCTGATCCTGTGCTCCACCTTTGACAAAGGTTGGTTGAATTGAATGTACATGTATTGCGCATGCTTTACAGTAAATACCATAAACCCAGATGGTGTCTGAGTTTGCAATTTTTTTGTGGATTGGGTTCCTGGTCCCCCTCCAGGGCGTTTCTTGCCCTTAGTTGTACCGTTAAGTGCACCACTCACCGCAACACTCGCCCATGTTGTATTATTTTTGTTATTAAAGTCACCCATCTTTCCTGTTTGTGATTATCCAAATTTTCTGTTCAAATCAAATTGTAGTAACTAAAGTGATTGTTACGAGAAAGAAAAGCCTTATTAGTACTATAAATAGTAAAAAACATTTCCATAATAACACATCCTTCCTTGCAGTACTGTGTACTTCTTAAAGCTCAACTGTTATATTTATATTTGGATTTCAGTGCAAAATACAACAATTGGTATAATAAGATCACAGAAACCTCTGAACCATTTCCAACTGGTTAAGTTTCAAAAATAGGGATTTATTAGGACCTCTGAACCTATAAAAAAAATTTATATCAATCTTCTGTATCCTGGGTTTCATTGTGAAATCTGAGAATGTCTTAAATTTCCAAGTGAAATTTGAAGGACTAGAATCAATTTTATTATTAGATAAAGAACAAATACTGACAAAGCAAAATTGCTGAATAAGCTATGTTATACTGTATAATGTCATGATTCTGGATTACTATTTATATATTTATATAGATTATTATTTTGTTTTGAAAGTTTATGTAAAGCAATTGAATCTATTTCATACACCCAGCGCTAGTATATTCTCATTGTAAGTCCACAGGATTAACCCCTTGTTGGTAATCAACCAGATTATGCTTTTTCCAATGTATTCTGATACTATTAGACTGGGTAAGGCTGATACTTAATAAAATTCACTAGATTGATGGTTTTAGGTTTCTGAGGAAGAGAGCTTTAAGTTAATATTTTACATTAATTTGATAACTAAAATTTCCCTAATTTGTTAGGGATGATACCTAATAGTTTACCAGCTCAATAGGCAGGATCTCTTAGACTAGAAATTTGAGTCAAAGGAAATTCCATCCAATTGAATGCTGAAGATTCAAGTCAATGAGAGCAAAGTTATTTTCTGGCAATGAATACCAACAACTATAATAGGAGGGCTCTAGGGTGCCAAAATACTATATGATTATGAGACTATTTCTGATAATATATCTTGTTCTTTATATACTAAATTTTACCATTAGATGGTTTTTAGTTTGTTTAGGACTAAAGTGCCTAGCTATTGCAGTTAAAAATGGTTAAGTGTTAACTGACCCATTATAAGCTCATATTTGTGTTCCCTGTCATCATATAGAAAAATTATATTAAGTTAAGGAATAAAAACTCTTGAACCTGTGCAGCGACCACTTTTCATATCACCTGCACTTGGTTAGGAAGGAGTTCCTACACAGAACAAATAAGGGGCCCAAAAGTCTGCTTCTTACCACCAACATGGGCGATTTAGCCCATGTAATAGTTGAGCGGTGGGGTTACAGAATACACTATTAAGGTTTTTCTACTTCCAATTCTTCCTACCATTAAGGAGCTAATAGAGAGAATTCAGTGTCTGTGTAAGGACGTGGTGGAGGTCAGAGGTCACCTCCAGCAGGTAGTTTGCCTTATTCTTTATTGTTAGAATGGTTAATAATGGGTTTAAGTTGTTACAGAGGCATAAGTCAAAGATCAAATGCAAACAACCCATTTGAATTGAACTCAAGTTAAGATTCAAATCCCAGCCTACCAAATTGCCACAGGGTGAGGTGAGCCCATCCCTAGTAGTTCAGGTGTGCCAAACCCATGAAATTCAAAAAGGAATTGCCCCCACCTTACCTGTCTGGGTGGAGCCCGCCAATTACACAAAATAGTTCATCACTGTTGATTCAGATGTGGCTAATCTATAAGTAGAATTTGGTAAAATTACTTATAGCGTTAATTTAAGCAAGGGCTGAAGTAGCTAACTCCTTAGAATAGATCAAAATTACTTTGAAATCCCATAATGTGTTGATCATTAGGATCTAGCTATTTTTAAATTACCTGTTTTAATGCACATAATCCATACTCACTCAATATATGTTTATAAGACAGAATATCCCACCAAGTTCTGCTGTTTTTCATTTTTAACATCCTATTTTATAAATAAAAAAACCAATAAAATAAAGATATTAAGTTTGACTTTGGAGTCCGTGGTATTTAATAGTTGTCATGTTCCCCAATATTCACAATAACTGGGCTATAGTGGGCCTCCCCATATAACAATTACCCTCTATTATTGGATGAGGATATCTTTATAGTCACACCTACTGTAATGGATGGCTGTCTGCTGCATCATCCCAAACGTGGCAGAACGTTATCCATTAAAACAGCCTAAACCTTGCTGGGGCTTCAGCAGAGCTGCTGTAAGGCCCTTGGCTCCAGCTATCAGGCTGGACAGGGTTGGGCATCCCTTTAGGACCTAAAAGGTTCAAACCCCATGGCCTTGCCCCTCAAAAAAACCCAGATCTAGGGCATACAATGAATGAGAGATGGGTGGCCAATGCCACTCCTTGTTGCCCCATACATTTTCCCCATCCCATCTCAGCCCAAACCCATTAAAGTGTCAAAAACTGCAGATTCTTATTTTAAAAAAATCAAAGGGCTTTTTGTAGACTTTATAACTCATAAGAAGCTCTCCAACATGGTTCTTATTTATATACTTAACAAGAGACTTAGCCAGAAGTCCAAAAGAGTGGGGACAACTTATTTAGAAAGCCAAATTAAGAAAAATGACGAAACAAAAAGGCCAAAATGAGGATCATTACTGACAATCCATTAAAAAATTGAGAGGGCGAAGTTGGCATTCAATTTTTTTAAGAAGCCCAGGAATGGCTTGGAATCTTTGGCCTTTACTGTTATGGTGAAAATTGAGGGATTGAAACTGTAAATATTTAATTTAATTTATTTCAGGGAAGGACAACCAGGGGATGGACACTTCCAAAAATAATCATGAGAAAAAAAATGAAACTCAGTAACAGGGAAGGCACCCCAGAGAAGCAATTCTATCTCATGTTGCCAGCGGGAACGCCACTATGGGGAGGAGGAGGGAACGTGTAAAGGGGCCATAACCACAATTGAACATGTGTGGAGGAAGGGGTCTGAGTTGATGAACTAAACTGGGAACCAGGAGGAGACCAACTGACAGCGACGCAGTGGGAGGTACCCAAACATCGACGCTTGAAAGTGGTCCACCAAATGGGACTGGAATCTGTGGACAGCTTCTGGGAGGGTGGGGGTGGAGCCTGCGATGGCATCCAAGACAATCGTGTGGATAGTCCACATAGTGATTGTGACCACCAGAGCATGGAGGGAGGGTGGAAGAGGGGATACCATGGATATAGCAAACATATCTCTTGACAGACTGAAGGGATGTGTTTGATCCTGGCCAAGAAGACGTTGAACCTTGCGCCATAACGCTTCAGAGGTAGGGCACTTCTCCAGGCGGTGGAACAGCGTTCCATACTGGCCACACATGACGCAGGATGAGTGTAAAGCGTTAGAGCGCTCAGCCATATGGTACACCCGCCTCAGGCAGCGCCACACATGGGAATGGATATGAGGCAGCAACAGAGGGTGGTGTGCATATTTACAAATAGTCTTCTGGGTCTCAAGGGAATAATGGATGTCCATCATGTCCAGGTAGTCCACCCTGGATAGGACATGGGGCCGTGTGGGGATCAAGCCATCTTGAATGGGTAGCCCCTGTACCTCCTGTGTGAACTGAGGAGAGGGGCGGCCTCTCTGGGCTGTGTGCCCACAAATACAGATTCTCCACTCATCGCTCTGCATGGAGAGAAGGATTCTTTTGAAGTGGAGTGCAGTACCATGAGGACCAGCGGCCAATGGGTGGGAAGCCAGATACTTCATCAAGGAGTGAGGGTGCAACGGATTGGCAAGGCCCAGGGCGTGGGAGAAGTTGGAGCAGGCTGTGCGGGACCAGTGTTGGGAGGGGAGCGTAGGGGCGGTGACAGCTGCAATCCAGGTGCCCAGGATCTTGGCAGCTTGGGCTTTAAAGTCAATCAGGCCCATGCCACCACAATGATGAGGGCCAAACATGACCTCAAGCCGCACTGGTGGTGGGCGGCCTGACCAAAGCCACCCTTGCAGAAGGGCATACATAGATTTGAAAAAACCTGAGGAGAAGGCGATGGCGTGGGCTCCAAACCAGACTTTGGAGAGGAGCATAGAGTTGGCTAAAACAACCCTGCCAGTAAGGGAAGTAGGGTGGGCTCTGAGGGAGGCGATGCGCTTCATCACGTTGTCTAGAATATGGCTTTCCATTACTGCTGAGGCATACCCGCCTGCCTCCAAACACACCCCCAAATGGCGGACAGGCCAAATGGTAGGGCGTGGCACGAAGGGGAGCATAAGTGGGGTGGTGTGGGGTGGGCAGGGAAGGTGAGCACATGTGCGAGCAGGTGGGTCAGGCTGGACGCAGGTCGCTGGGGCCCAGCAGGTTTGATACTGACCCAGGATGACGATTTTGGTTTTGGAGGCGTTCAGTGCAGCATTACTTACCCGGGAATAAACCTGGATGAGAGCTTCAAGCGCGCGTGCATCTTGATTATTAGACACCCTGACCACACAATCATCAGCAAATGCCATTATCTTAACTGGGGCTTGGCCTGGCACATGGACCCATAGTGAGGCAGGCATTCACGTTCTAAAGTAGTGGGTCAAGGCTAAAGTTATATAAGAGTGGGCTAAGGGGGTCCCCTTGGCGTAGGCCCCTTTGAGGGCGGACTACTTTCATGAGGAAGCCAGGGCCACACACTGCCATTGTTGCAGATTCTGTAAGCAGCATCACCTAGCTGATGAAGTGAGGGGGTAAGCGGAATTGGTGGAGGCAGGATTGAGGTAATCCCAGTTTACTCTATCATAGGCCTTCTGTTGGTCCAAAAATACAAGTGCCCCAGAGGCCGTGGACTGGCATGCGTTAGCCACATAGTGCACGTTGTCCCAAATCGACCTTCTGGGTATGAAACCAAATTGTTCTGGGGATATGGTGGCAGAGGCTACAATCCCTAGACGGTTAGCCATGATTTTAGTTAGAATTTTGGTGTCCATGTTAGTTAGAGAAATGGGGCGCCAGTTGGCTAGGTCTAGCTTATCCCCTTTCTTGAAGAGTGTGATGGTGAAGGCCTTTTGCCCTCCTGGTAGAAGGCGCGTATCCAGAAGGCTCTATTTAAGGGAGGCAAGCAACAGTGGGGATAGATTACTGAAGTACTTCTTATAGAATTTATACAGAATGTCATCAGGGCTGGGGATTTTCCAATTTGGTGCACCGTGGATGGCAGACCACAGTTTGTTTGGAGTAATCAAATTTATTAACTCCAGGTATTGGGAAATGGTGCAGATGTGAGCACTATCAAGAAATTTCGCCATTTTGGCCAGCAGAATTGGATCAGATCGGTACAACTCAGAGTAATAGTTTTATATTTCGATTGCCACTTCAGCCAGCGTATCCATGATGGAATCATCTGATCTCTGCACCTGTGTGCAGGCCATGCTCTGGTGCAGTGTGAAGAATTTTTTTAAAAAATAAGTGGAGCATGTGCCACCTGCTGTAATGTGGTTGGCCCTGTACTGAACAAAAACCTGATGTTTGTTTTGCCTTTCAAGCGCGTTGAGGTGGGCAGCTGCCTCTGCTCACTTCTGGCCCCAAGAAGGGCTGTAGCCCATGGCTGGGATGTTAGACTCCAGGTGTGCCAACTCTACTTAGAGCGCGCGAGATGATGGCTGAGGTAGCATGTGAGTGTTGGGAGGAGAGGTGGCGAGCATGGCGGATGGTATCTGCTTTGAAGGCTGACCATGTGGAAATTGGGTCCGCACAAAATGGTATAATAAACTCTTTTGCTGAAGTTGCAGATTCCACCCATGTGGAAAATTCTGGCGACGCAAGTTCAGGTGGGCAGAGTTTGCACCAATGTGGAGCCCTAGCCACTGGGACAGGTAGGTGGAAGGTTATTTAGACCAGCCAGTGAATGGAGAAATCAATTTTTGATGTGTAAAATTGGAAAATATGGGATCAAAATTGTACCAGCGCAAGGATAAGGTCAATGCGGGACATGGACCTTAACTGGCCGTTGTGGATGTGGGGACATGTCATGTTCTCAAGCAGCGGAGCTTGCCGCAGCAGTGCATCAAACAACCCAAGGGTGGCCTTTAGAACGCGAAGTTCTATGTGACCCTGGGGTGTGTGGGATGAGGAAGGCCAGCGGTCCATGGATGGGTTTAACCAACAGTTCATATCACCAACTACAAAAGGGTCTGGGGGTAACGGAAGGGATTTGACTGATGAGAAAAATTCCTGATGCTCTCATGCACAGGTCGGGGTATAAATGTTGACAATAGCGTACATCTCATCAGCCCATGAAAAAGTGACAATGAGGACTTGGCCATCAAGGAAGGATTCAGACAATAAAAATTAAAAAAATTGTTTTTTTGAATAAGCACCCCACAGCGCTTGGACCAGAAGGAAAGGGAAGGGAGGAGCATGGTTTTCCAAGCGTCCTCAGAGCCTCATGGACAGTGGGATTCCTGGATGGCCAGGATGTCCACAGGTAAATTATTTTGTAAAAAACTCAGTTTCCTAGCCCAGGAAGGCGAGGCCTTGAGTCCAGCGATGTTCAACGTCCCTAAAGTGAAGGCTCCCCCATTACACCTTAGGTGCAAGGGGATGGGCACTTGGGCCCACCAGCCACCTCTGGATCCCCACAGGCCTTCACGGTAGTGCAGGTGAATGCAGCAAAACTATCAGAAGATTTGTTAATTTTAGCAGACAGGTTCGCATTGGCTTTTGCCTTCACTTTTGGTTTCCCCACTGTCAAATGAATCTTTTGCAGTGCAGTAAAGTTCAGTGCACTAACGTTCAGGTCAAATTTTTTTTTTCAGGTAGGTTGGAGACTGAATTGGTTCCAGTCAGGGCTTGGGCGCAAAGGTCAGGTGAGATTGAGTCACCCATCAGATCCTCAGATTGGGTGGCCCAATCAGCTTGGGCATCCCAATCTGATTGGTTGAGGGATTCCCAGAGTTGCTTCTGCCGCAAAGGTTTCAATGTCCTCCTGGCGTTGGGAGTTTGGGATAGTGGAGGCGACCTTGGCCGCTTCCTTGGCTGCATCCCTGCAGGCCTGTTTGGCCTTCTTCTGCTCTTGAGGGGAGATCAGCTTTACTAGTAATTAGCAGCCTTGTGCTCCCCACGGGAAGGCCTCTTTGGTACTAGTGGTTGGTTCATAGTGAGCCTCCCCGTTGGTCATGGCCACTGAGGGGTGCTCTTGGAATGTGATGCCCTCCTTGGTGGGGCATGCGTGTGCCTTATGGCTGAACGCGTCACAGTGGGTGCAGATGGAAAGCGCTGTCCACAGTTACCCAGAAAGGGTGGGCGGAATGCCCTCAATATCAATAATAGTGGAGTGCAGGATCTGGGTTAGGTCCTTTGCGATCTCCTCAGTTGGGGTCAGAACTGCAATGGCTTTGCCAGTGCACAGGTGTGGCATCAGCGTAAAGCGCTGCATCTTGAAGGATTGAATTTCGCCATATACAGTGAGACCAGCTTTCAGGTGCTGCTCCAGAATGGCACATTTGACCGTAGTGGGCAAAAAGTCAAACGTGAGGAAAATTTGGTTGGATTTTGTCCATCTGGTGTGCTTAGTTTTGATGACCCGCTGCCCTTTGGGGAGGTCAATCACAACGCGCACCGCAGCAGCTTTGTCTGCTGCCTCCTTGTTTTCAAAACTGAGATCAAGCCAACCGCATGACATGGAGTGAGGTGCAACATGCACTGCGGTCAGAAAATGAATGTTCACATCCCCACAAAACTTTTCCCACAACGCCATTTGCTGAATATCCAGGAACACCTGAAATCCATATTTCAATGATGAGAGTGGTTGAGATTGCAGCGTGTTGATGTACTGGTTACATCGCGCCTGCCAAGTGAGGATTTCTAGGGAAACTTAACCGCCAGTTTTTTATTTTTATCTAATCTGCAAGTTTCTCTGGGGCATTTGCAAACGTTGGAAGTCGTGGGGCTACCACCTGTTCCCTTTACCTTACTTGCCCAACTGCTCCCTGACATGGGCGCAAACTAATCTCCTCTGTGATATTATCAAACTAAAGTCAGACTTGAATCGAATAAGTTGCAAAAGTGATTGCAATGAGAGAGAAAAGTGAAACGTTGTTTTCTAGGTGGTTTATTTCTGCCAAGGTGTGCTTGATAATGGCTGAAGCTGCCATGTGTCTTCTAGACGTTGTATGTTTGATTTGTTGGGTTGTTGATTTTTTGAAATTTTCTCAGGTGGTTAGTGGTCCAAGCAGAAAGGTATGAAACTGTAAATAACAAATTCAAAATTGGAAATCATTCCCCACTATTGCGGTTCAACTTAGCATTCTCTCTTCCCATAGCCTAGCTTAAAACCCAGCATCCTACCTTATAAAGAGTGTGGTTTATCATTCTATCCTAATAAAGAACTATATCCCAAAAAGTTTTGATTAACCTACTTTTTTGCCAAAATTTATATCAAAATATGCAGGACTCTGTGTTTTTAAAGTAGTTACACCCAAAGATCACATTTGATAGCCTTAAGGATAGAGAAACCCTTTGGTGCTAGTTCAAAACTAACTTTTGGAAACCTAAACCCACAATGCCAAAGACTCCTCCCCAATCTCCCACAATTACTTTTGATGAGGCGCAGCTGATTAAAATGTGCCTGTTGTGGTTGCTAAAACACCCACATTAAAGGTCATTTGTCTCTTGGAACATACTTACCCTAACAGCTGCCAAGACTAAGAAACCAGAGTTTTAAGAAAATGCTTTTACTCAAAGTAAAAAAATCTCACTTGAGGTAAGCCCAAAAAACCCAAAAAATTAAAGTGGGCTCTCTCTAATTTAAGGAATTCTTATATACCAACCATTGGGGAAATCAGCGCACAACAGAGGGAGGAAAAACCAGATAGAAATAATAATTCCAGTTTTGCCATAAAGCTCTAAGCTACTTGATCTTGATGAGCTATTAATTTTCAGCTGAGCGTACCAGCGCCGCACAACAAAGGGGTAGTAACCAGCAAAAAAAGCAAGTATAAAATTATAACCTACATTTCTTAAAATTATGATGCCACAATTGACTTAAGTCCAAACATGACATCACCCCCTTGTAAGGCGGAGGCATCAGCATGCGACAATAGAGGTGAGGGGAGATGGCTGGCACTCCAGGCAAGGCATAGCGGGGGAACACAAATGGCACTGCATGATTGGGTATGGCAGGTATGGTGAACACTGGCGTATCCTCTTCACTGGCAAGCAAGGCCTTTCTCACATGAGGTGGCAACGGCAAACACAACTGTGTTTGGGCTACATGAAAAGGGCACAGCCATGGTGGATGGAATGTAAGGCACAACTGAAAGGCACACATTCTGGGGCACTGAAGGAGAGATGGCACTATGGGTGCATGTGGCCCAATGGAAGGCAGGATGAGAGGTGTGAGAACGGCGGACATCTTAGAAGCTGGCAGATTTGGGATGTCGGTACCTAGCAGGGTGGCAAAAATATGATCTTAAAATAATGTAATGGATGGCCTAATATACATCAACCCAAATTTGGCGGAATGAAATTCAACACAATGTCATAAATTTGAGGGGGCTTTGGAGAAGCTGACAAGAAAAAGAAACCAAAGTTTGGACCAAACGCTTTTTATTAAAGTAAAAAACGCTTACTTGAGGCAACCAAAAAACGAGCCTTTAGAGATGGGAATCTATTGAAGTTTAGGGAACGCTTATATATCAAACGTCAGGTAAATAAGAGCATAGATGGTGAAACAAACCAAAGGTAAGGCAACTTTATGGCTTTGTCATCAATATTCAGGCTATCAAATCTTTATGAACTCATTGATGTACAGCTGAGAGATCCAGAGCCGCACAACAAAGGTGGAGTTACACAGGTTCTGAGGAGGTAAGTGTATAGAGTTTGAACCACTTTTAAAGGTATGAAGGTCACAATTAACTTAAGTCAGATTATGACACCTACCCTTTTCTCCTATTCATGATGCTTTAAAGCACCACAATATTACTTTACTATTTGAGATATCTCCAACCATTATTAGCAATTTCAGTAGTCATTTTATGATGTTCCCACCTTCTGATGCTAAAACTCTTCCCCAGTACATCCCTTACCTTCAGAGACTTACCCTTCTAGGTCTTCAGCCACAGATGCCACCAACGTTTGGCTTTTACTGGGGGTATTGGTAACCCTCATTGTAAGTTGGTAACCCCAAGTCTTTCCCATTCATAATAAATATAAAGTACTAAGGTTGGCTATACCCCGGTATTATGGTTTGTATTTAAGTTGTATAAGCAATCAGACTGGAAGGCTAGTCTTAGTCTTATTATTTATTTCCATGGCATAATTGACTAACCAATAAACTTAGCCTTCTACACCCTTTTTTTAATGTTAATATTGTAATGGTTTTACTATACTATATGAACTTGCAGTTTATTCTTAGTCTTGTGTTTTATGGGTACTCAATCTGTGCATTTGTTAAATGCTTCCAAGACGTAGTATTTTAGTTCTTTATGACTCAACATTCCTCTAAGAATACTTCAAACCCAAGCCTACCTTAAACAGTAGGTGTGAGTTTATCCATACCCTCCTCAGATATAACGAATTAAGTATTGGACGCTTTGGCTGAGCTTCAGATCAGTTTTCAGAAGTTTGCAACTTTATCTACCTTCATGGACGCTTAACAAGATGATGCTCTCATAAATGTGGTATGGGTAATGATTGTTTCTGGGTATGGGTAATTTTGTGTTCATTCAACTAGACTAGAATCTTCGCGCCACTGATAATCTTAATTTTAATTGATGATTAAAGCCTTGGTATCAATTTAAGCTCATCTTCTATGTGTTTACTCCTTGGGCGCGGAATACTCATATCTGTCTTCCTTTGTTGAGTCTTTTATGGCTCAGGCCCTTTCCCTGGGTCTTCATTTGGAAGTTCATGTTGCAGTATTTTGGGCTGCGCTGAATCATGTCTCCTTCGAATCACCCCTCTTGGAAACCTTTGCCAGCTTCAGAGCAAGCTGATTTGTTGGCTACTTCCAATGGTGTCACAATATTAAGTGCACAAGTAAGCTTTGAGGAGTGCCAAATTTTTCTCTCCTGTGGACATACTGGGAAGACACAGTCCTGTTAATTTTTTCATTTCATCTACCTCCAATTATAATGTAAGTTTTGGACAGGTCACATGCATGATCATCTTTTCATTTCTAGATTCTGCCTCTATCTCCCCTCATCCAGCCTCTATAAGATCTGGTAACCAATCTCCGCCTGTTGAGTCAGACCTAAAGGAAAATAAGCATATCTGAATACTTTGATGCCTGTATTGTCCATGTAACAACAAAATGATATTAAGAAAAACCAACACCACCAAGGACTCAGTTCCTCTTATGGACACTAGCCAAGTTAGTATTTCTGTGATTACCACATCTCAGCTGGTCATTTACCATGCCATTGAAAATAAACAGGATCATGCCTATCTTTTTTTTTAGTACTAGATCATGCCTATCTTTGCTGGACATTAAAATTCAGTTAGGATCCCATAAGGTGTATATTGATGCCCTCCTAGATATAAAAAGCGGCGGGGAATTTCATGAGCTTAAAGTCAGCACAAAATCTAGAGATTTTTTTTATGATGGGTTCATCTGCATTGGGTGCTTCTTCAACTTTATTAACTTGCTACTATGTAAAACTTCCTACCCCTTTTCTGCGCCCCAGTTATTCTTTTGTAATTGGTTTACCACTGTTCCAGATTTTCTATTTTCAGTATCCTGGGGGTAGAATGGTGGCGTCATCAATGGGCAAATAATAAACTGGACTTTAATTTATTGTCCTTTGAGAATACCCATCTATGGAAAAAGTTTTCTCTAATTGTTACGTTAGCCAAAGTAAGAGTATTCAGATCCATCACTTCAACGCCCTCTCTTACTGAGCTTCTTCCTGACTTTATTACCTGGTTAATGCCGTATAAAGACATTTCAATCTAAGGAAGCAAATTATTTCCCGCCTCACAATAAGTATTATTTGGATTTTTGTTTGATAGTGGATTTAATCAATGTACACTACCTTTTTATCCATACATTATATAAAGGCGTTGGAGGTTTGGTTGGAGGACGTTATTCAGAAAGGGTGGTTATTCCAAAAGTCCCTGCCCTTCTCTTATCCTATAGTTTTCACTTAAGGCTGATGGAACCTTACATCCTTGCTTGGACTATGGGCAACTGTATAACAACTGATTATGACCCCTACACCATACCCTTGGAGCAAGCTTTCAGCCAAGTTACTGCAAAGTCATAGGTTTTTTTAAACAAAGCCTGATAAATGCATTCAATCAAAATAGGGTCACAGAATATCAGATTTAGCTCACAGCCATCTGTACAAAAAGGGACATATTTCAATTCAGAGTAATGCCCTTTAGTCTTGAAAATGCATGTTGGGAAGAGAGGGATGAAATAAAGCTGTACATATAGAGTTCATGAAACCAAAGCTTTGGGCACATCTATATTTTAATATAATAGAATAAAGGTCTTCAATTAAGGTGAGAAGTCTGAAATGGCTTGTTTTTTTGGTATCTTCACTATTATAATAGTGGCATTCAATGTTTATAAAAAATGATTTAACGTTTATTTTTCTCAAACAAAATTATAAAGAAAGCCAGGTAAGAGCTCAGGGAAAAATCTTCAAGAACATAAAAGCCATGATCATTACTAATTTGCTACTCAGAGATTTTATGGCATCTCTTTAACTTTTTTAATCTAAAATTATCCTATTGTTTAGATCAGGTTTAGACCCTGATATCAGGATACTTATACTCTAATTGGGATAATCCTCAACAGTAATAATATCCAAACACTTAGATTGGGTTCATATCCTATCATCTGAGATACTCAAGTCTTCAGTTTTAGCCAGAATCCTGACAACGCCCCCTTCTAGATCTTGGTGTAGGGAGTAAATGTTGAAAAATTGACTGTATAATTACTTTGCCACAGTCCCTTGAGCGACTTACACAATCATATGTTCATTTAATTTTTATAAATGCTCTATAAGGTGATAAATCTGTACCTAGTTATTTCCCATGTCCACCAGGGCAGTGATGATAGAAAAGGACTAAATTACCTTGTTGGAAGGTATGCAGAGGGGCATGATTATTAAACTCATTTGTCTCTCTGGTGGTAGTAGCAGACAAATCTTCAGAAGCCAAGGCATGAAGTTGAGTATTTCTTATCAATAACTCTCATAGTAACTTCAGGGGCTTTAGGGGAGGCTTAGTCTAACATGTCTTGCAATTTAAAGTTAATTGATTGTTTCTTCCATATAAGGCTCAGAAGGGGGATATTTTTTGTAAACTGATGGTAACTTATTTAATAAGCAAGAATTGCGCTAGTAGGTATTGTAACTAATGTAGAGGGTCAGTTTAGGCAATTTTCTGAAAGTTGTGGTTAGTATAGTGTATACTCGCTCTACCATTTCTTTGGTTGCAGGATAGTAAGGGGTGTAAAACACTTGAGTGGACCCCATTAATTTGGTTAACTCAATCACCATCGATGATCAAAAATTTGACCATTATCATAGAGACTTATGTTAAGGCACCCATGCTAGGCAATAATTTAAATATAGAGGAAGTTGGCGTTAAGCTTTTGCCAAAGCAGAAGGTATGAAAATGGCTTCAATCCACTTTTTTAAATGATTAACAGCCATAATGTGGTAGTTAATGGCCATTGGATGCTTGAGGTAGTGGGCCCACAACATCAATACTAAAACTATGAAAAGATATACAGGTTGGAACCACTTAATGTTAGGGTCGTGGATTAGTATAGCCCAATTTTTTATACCAGACAGAACTCCAATGCATTAAAATTGAGCAAATCATCTTTTCCCAGTAAAATTGGGTCAAAGCCACTGATAGGTTTTATGAATTCTTCCATTGGTGACTTCTAGATGTCATTAAAGTAAAACATCTGTGAAAGTAGAAGGTCAAATATAAGGTGACTATTGTTGTAACACAAGTCTGTAAAGGTTACCATCCTTATTCTTTATATTTGCCACCTTTTCTCTAACCTTTTTTGGATTGTAGGTGACTCATTTTTACATAAGTGAGGTTGGATTAGAAAATAATAGAGTCAATCTTCCCTGGGGTCAGTTAAGTCTAGTATGGGTAACCTGGATAAACAATATGCGTTCAAATGTATTGTTTCTGTGCAATGGATGATGGAGAAATCATAGCTTTGGAGTTTTAATAGCCCACTGATCTAATCTCCCATCAGGATTTTTTCATATGCTGTCCATTGCAACGAAGCTTGGTCAGTAATTATAGTAAAGTGTGCCTCATATAAATAGGGCAAACTGCTTAATAGTTAATAAGTACTACCAAACACTCATATTTGGTAACACTAAAGTTGCGTTTGGCTTTAAATAGACTATTTCTATAACAAGCGATGGTATTGTCAATCAGATAATTGTTGAGATGGGAACATATAGCACTATATATATTACTAGCATCAGTAAAAAGCAAAAATATTTTGTCAAAACCTTATTATGTATGAGTACAGGGTAGTAGGAAAGATTTACATGTAATAATTTAAGGAATAGCTTTTCTTTCCTTAAGCATCACTTTTGTTTACAGGTGATTAAATAGATTCAACCAATCACAACTTGTCCTAATTGTGCCGTCCAATCAGGGGATGACAAAGTGACTGAATCCACTGAACTCATACACCTATGTAGCAGTGATGAAGGGGAACAGCATGGGCCAGAAGGTCAGCTGTTCAACTTTAACCATAGTGTAAAAGGGACCATATGTCCCAAACAGTGACTATCTCAAGATGGTCCAATATTTTCACCGAACTGGCAACATCAGCCACGAATTTCCAAATTCCTCATGTGAATTTGGTGTGCGCATTAATTTTGGCGTTGAGGAACATCTATGATATGAAGCAATATGTCAGGCTATCCCAGGGCGCTTCTCAGAAGCTGTAATCTTGACTGAAAACTCACAATGGGAACCTTGGATCTTGGCTTTGCTACTGCTATGTCTACGGATGCAGCCATAAATGCCCCATTTGTAGTCACTTACACTAAGCTGATAGTAGGCAAAGAGCCTGAACAAATTACAGCCAATATCATAATCACATGCACCCATTTTTGGGATGATGAAAACTTGTTTATAGTACTAGAAGGACTCCCAACCACTGAAAAGGACTACCTGGAGGCAGCGCTAACAAGCAGCCTGTGCGCATATGGAGAACTATTTAATTTGAAATGGAGAAAAACCTTCTCTTGACCCACCTGGCTACAGACAAGGCTGTAGTAATGATATTCCTGGGCATGGATGCTGATGGTGGCATCAATACAATCCCATGAAAAGCGTACATCTTAGACCTAAAGGGTAATCAGTCTCGCCCTTTCTCAGTCCGCCAAGAAGAAACACCACTCATATTCACAAGCTGCAACAAAGTAGGGCATAAAAACAACGCCTGTACGGCGACATGGGAGGGAAGAAAGTTTATTGAGTGTGAATAAAGTATGAAGGATATAGATCAGAGGGACGCATTAAAAGCCTAACTCTGGGGATCATAGGCTAACTATGTGGTGGTCCAACCAGTCTTCCCAGAGCAACGTAAAGAAGCGAAGTTAGCAAGAAAGGCGGCGGAGAAGGCTAAGAAGAAGAAGCAGAAGGAGGAGAAGGAAGCAGCAGCTCAGGAGGAAGCAGCCAAGCGCAACATTGAGCAACAACAAGAGCACCTATCTAGTATGACCTCCCTTAAGACAGCCCAGCCGCAAGATAATGAGCAGTGGGAATTTGAATCAGAAATGGACAATGCACGCTTTATACTGTGCACAACAGAGCCAAACCCATTCAAGTACCGTCAACAAACCAGTTCCACAAGCCAATAGTTTCTCAACCCTCAATGGGATAAAGGACAACAGTGCTCACTTTATGGTGAACTAAAATCGGAACTATGATCCACCATAATGGCAGTCAAGCACACCATTAGCCCAAACCATTTATGAGGGTCCTATGACTAGGTACAGATACAAGCAAGACAACTCAGCTGCACAGGGTCAATCTGGCCCTATGCAGGCATAGCAGGCATGCTGGGCTCAGTAAAGATTGGGACTCTCAACATAGCAGGACTCTCATCCAATAAGTCCCTGTATAAAAAACGAGGGATCCTACTAAGCCCACCAGTGGACGTGCTTGCCTTGCAGGAGAGCAAGTGCACCACTGAAAAGGAGGAAGAGTGGTTTAGGCTCTTTCTCCCTTTGCAAACATTCTGGATCAGCTTTTGTGAATTTGTAGTCAAAGCATCAGCTGCCATAACAATCAACAACTAATACTTCATTTGGAAGGAAGGGTTCTGGTTCTGGCTTTAAATGAGGGAATCATTAATATCAGGCCGTTTCAGTATATGACCCTGTTGAAGCGGACAAAAGGGAAGAGTTTATGAGCAACCTAATTGACTTAAACCTTATAGAAGAAACTATTTACCTAGGGGACTTTAATTGCTGGATGGACAAAACTTGTGACAGATGGCCAAATGTCACAAACCCGCCAATAGGATCAAACAAATTACAGCAATTAATGACAACAAAAGGACTTATATTTGACAAACCACTCTCAGAATCATACTTTCTAAATATGACGCGGCTAAATATTGTAGGTAATCAACTAATCAGCACCACTAGACTGGATTGGATACTCATACACGTGTCATTGTAATCACAAGCTGAAGATTTCGTTCAATCAAATTACATCTATCAGATCATAGAATGGTAAAAATTATTATCCCATCAAAGGAAGAACCGCCCAAGAACCAACGTTGGAAAAGGATGCTGCCAAAGAATGTAAATCTGGTCCAAGTAGAAGATCAGAAAAAAAGACATGTAGATGAACTAGTCAAATGCACTGACTCTGAAACCTTATGGAAGCAGTGGCAAAGGTAAAAGAAGAAAATTCCATCCGCCCCAGCGCATGCAGCCTCCTGTCACACAAAAAAATAGCAGAACTTTCCAAAGCTCAGAGAACATCAAACCACCTGGAAAGATTCACCCCTTAGCGGCTACTCACCACGGTGAAATAGAGATTGGGTAAAACAGACACGAATTTTCAAGAAACATAAACAGTTCCAAATGCACATGGAGGCCCTCCAAACAGGTGCCAGATGGGCTGTTCAGGGGGGCTGACCATCCAAGTTTTTCTATCAGACTTACATAATGAGGAAAAAATGCCAGACTCACTGAACTCCAAACATGAGAAGGCCAAACAACTAGCAATCCAGAAGAGGTAGCATCCATCACCCACTCCTACTACTCAGAGCTGTATAAGGCAGCCCCAAAAGAAGAAGCTGTTAAGAACTACTCCATCAATGCTGTCCCCAACCACGTCAAGCATTTAACAAGCATTGTTGACCCAATAAACGGAGGATGAGCTAGCACAGGTTCTAAGGAAGCTTCCTACCAACAAGTCACCAGGACCAGATGGCATCCCCTATGAGTACTACAAAGCACACTATGAATTAAAAAAGAAGCTCATAATATTGTCTTTAACTCAACTCTGCAAGAGGGGAGGGTGATCCAAGGAGCGCAGAAGCCTATACCTTAGTGCTCCACAAAAGAGTGGACCGTACTGACCTGAACAACTGGCGCCCAATATCTCTAATCAATGCTGATATGAAGATAATGGCCAAGCGTCTCTCAGAAAAAGCCAAGGAGTGCATTGCCCCACAACAGCATGGTTTACCCCAGGTGAGAGCATTTGGGACAACATCCACCAAGTAACAAACACACTGGGAGGAGCATCCAAGGGCACACTCTGCTTTCTAGACCAAGATAAGGCATATGACAGAGCATACTGGGAATACTTAGCGGCAATACTTCACAAACAGGGCTTCCCCAAACCCTTTATCTCATGGATAGCAAACCATCAGCTGTCTTCCACATTTTCAGTTTTAGAGCCTACTTTCAATTCACCTCCTGTCACACCAGAAAGAGGCCTCCGTCAAGGTGACCCGCTTAACCATATCCTGTACAACATCACAATTGACTCACTCCTACGGGTGATGGAGAAACAGTTAGCTGGTGTAGAGTGCAAGGGGCAAAAACTACTTAAGGTTCTGGCCTTCGCAGATGACTGTGTGGTAGGGGTCTCCTTCAAGGCAGATTTCAAAAAGGTAGAGATAATCAGCCTATATGAAAAGGCCTCTCAGATCAAATTTAAAAAAACCAAATCACAAGCCTTGGCGATATCAAATGCTAAGCGCCTAGGCCCTATAAAAAAGAGGACAAAAAGAAAAGCCACAAACACAAGCAAACTGAAGAAGTGTAAAAAGTTCAGCTTTATCCCACCACCCTTTCAGATGCCTTGCCCAAAGAACCCATCAAACACCTAGGGATCCTCATCACAAGTGCGGGTATAGCAACTCAAGAGGTGGAACAGAAGCTACTTCAGGATAATCAAAGGACAGTGGTAAGGTGGAAGTTCAGGAAGGCATCTCTGGCTGGAAAATGTCGCCTTGCCAATACTATGCTCTTCTAAAAAATTTGGTATCCTGCACATGCTATTGCCTTTAGTAATCTTTTTAAAAAAAAGTCACATCAATTCTACAACCTTAATTCTGAGGCTCATGCTCCTCCCAGACAGGATCACCAGACTAAGGGGGACAACTTCTGAAGGTGGGATGGGGTTAATAGACCCTGAACGCAACGCCACAAACATATTCATAAATTTGGATCAGTGCTGCAACCTCACATTAATGGAGTCCGCCTCCATGGGCATCTGCAGCAAGGACACAAATAGCCAGAAACCTATCCCTCAGGAACTCTGGATCTTCAATTACCATATTCAACTACCTAAGTTCACGCCCAGGGCTAGTAGGGCCATGGGACGCGACGCCAGAGGCCAAGGCGATGCTCTTTTATTTTTAAAATATTAAAAATTGTACCAAGAATCGAACTCAAACCTCAAAAAATGTGCCATGGGTGAAAATGTAAAACTCTAAAACTTAATTGGGACCCAGCGCCACCAGCCAATGTGAATTCTGAGGGCCCAAGCATCCAGCAAATCCCAGCGCTGGATTTCTGCGGAATAATTTGTCCTCTCAAGCTCCATAATACCACTTGGAGAATATTGAGCAAGCCTCCACTTCACCCCAAGGTTACAACCCTGCATTGGAGATTTTCTAAACGCATCCTTTGGACAGGGAAGCGCTCAAATGTCACGCACAGGCAGTGCACAGTGTGCAATGAAGAAGATTCGCTGCACCACAGGTATGTTTCATGTAAAACAGCGGTAAGAGTCTGGGAAGAGGTGGTGAGCTTAGAAAAGTTATGATCCACAAATATCAACCACATAGCTGAGGATTGGCTCTTCCAGGCTGGGTCAAGGTATTGAGACCTTGATTGAAACAAGATAATTTTTGTTTTAGCGTTATGGGCGATCCATAGTAACTGGGTTGCCACCACTGCAAGCCCACAAGGGTCTGACCCAGCTAGGACCATCAATAACTTTCACTTTAGCCTAAACAAAAACCTTAGCTACTGGCTGTTTAGAGATGCCATTACACCAAAACAGCATGGTGAGTAGCGTCTTAGGCCATTCAACATATGTTTGAAAATTTTATGATGCAACGAACATGTTTATGGTAAGTCCATTTACCTAAAACAACTGAGGTCTCCACCAACAAAAACTCACAGTCAAGGCGCAATTCCAAGGTTGTGCAAATAGCATAAAAAACCCCATTTATAACCCTCTTTAAAAATATTATCATCTACTCGCCTATCCCATCCCTCAAGTGCATCTTCTCCAGTTGCATACTCCCATATAAAAATAGTTAGGGACTGTTGTTGTTCTTAATTCCACTTGAAAGGAATCCTTTCTTCAATAAATAAATCTAGGGTTCAGATGTATCTGCAAAGTGTGTAATAAATTGGCGATAATATATATTTATTCATAGAAAGACTTATACATTTTAATAAGTCTTGTTTGGACACCTTAGAAATGGTTGTAATTTTGTTTCCCATCGGTGATATTCCTTTATCACTTATACTTATGTCCCAAAAAAACTAATTCACTTTATAATACGGAATATTTGAAGGGTTTTATCTTTAGAAAAGAGTGCCATGATCGCTGGAATTCTCCCTTAGATGTGCTAGGTGAGCGTTAAATGTTCTCAAAAAACAGTAATAATGTCATGATATAATAACACATAATAATGTCGTAAATCCCTAATAATCCACCCATTGCTCTTTGGAAGGTAGCTGGGGCATTGTATAGCCCCTGTGGCATCCAAGTAAGCTCAAATTACCTTCACTAAAGGAAGGGCACATTGTGATCCTCAGGGGATAAATCATTCTGCCAGTAACTACAGGTAAGAGTCATGGAGCATGCTGATAAGTTTAATAAACTGACCTTGATTCTTCCAAGTGAGTTACCATGCAGAAACCAAGCCAGAATGCTGTGGCACAGCTTTCCAAATTTGATGCGTTAAAAATGAGTAAACCAGCCATGAAGGCCAGCTAACGAGTGCTTAGACCAGAGATCAACGCACTTTTATCTATTTAAATGAGCACCTAAGACCAAAATTTTTAGGTTTTTTAAAAGATTTTTAATTAAAAAGGGTGAAATTTATAAAAAATGGAGTGACAGTGGTAACTGTCAGGGACCATTGCTTATAAGCTGTCTGGGGAAAATTGCATCATTTGTGCAACATCCAACAGGAATAAATTTGAACCAAGCTGTCAGATTAGGTTCCCAGACCTAATTTGCATTTGCCATAAGTCCAGACTGCTTAGCCAATGTTGGATTTTTGGTTTGGGAAAAGGCTCTCTGGTGCTTATTTACTGCAAATCCAACAATTAGGGTAATTGGCTCTACTCACCACTTATATGAAAATAATAAACAAATACTAGGAGTGTTTAATTTTTAAGAGGTTTATTAGTCGCCACATGTGGGTAAAAAAGAGTATCCACTTAATATATTGATAAAGGTATTAAGATGAAAAGGCTCGACATTTGTACAGCTTGGGAATTTCAAATATAGTAATATGTGATTCTAGACTATCAAAGCTCTAAAAACTCGCTTCCTTATTATTAATGCCAAATGGGGGATTATTTTGGGGCAAGATGAACCCATGAGGTAAAGACTTTATATTCTATCCAATCCCCTTTTACTAAAAAATATTGCACCTTGGGGGACCCCTGCCACTCCTATAAAAGGGGGTGGTCCCCACGTAGGTGCTTGAAGGGGACTAGATGTAGCTGGGGCAAACCCTTTGATGAGTACCCCAGAATAGGCCACGAGGTTAGAGGAATTATTTTTCCCAATTTGGTGCTACTAACCCAATTAGTATTTGTATAAGTGTTACCCAGTTCTTGGGGTTCCACCAAGAATTGGCCAAGATCTTATGGCCAAATACTTTTTATTAAAATCAATATCTTTAGTAATAAGGACTTGTAAATGTCCAACATTGCCTCTATTCAGCCAAGTTTTACCCACAACATTCTTATTCTGGAGCCTAGGAAGCAAATGTCCAACAGCCAAAGCGTTGTAAAATTGTTATATAATTTTAATATTTTTTGTTGTGCGCATGCATTTTCTATGGTGGCAATGTTTTGGGCGGATGGCAGGTTGCTCCCAGAGCCAAGCCACATAAAGCTGGACCCAGTTGGTGGGAAAAAATTAATCACCCTTGTACCTGTTAGAGCAGGTGTGACATTAACACAATGGCAGGATCTCAGCGGGTTTGAGGTTATTTTTTGCAATTTACCACCTCCCAGAAAACCCTCCAAATGTTTTCCACCAGCTTGGCGTAGGTTAATGCTGGGGGAAACACTGAAACCCTCATAAGGTAAACCATGACCCACCTCTCATCCACCACATAAGCCATATTGCTATGGGTGGTGAGAGGCACAGATGCCAGCCTCCACCCCTTTTTGAGCGGAAAAGGAATTGATCCAAATCCAAATGGAGTGGTTTCTGTCCAATACTTACATTACCCTTCCCTTTAGGAAGAGGAGAAGCACTCTGAAAGGTTAATGAGAAAATGCAATATTCTAGTAGGCCTTGGGGAGTTTAATGGCCATAATTGCAGCGACTTTGGGAGGAGGGCGAGGGGCTTCAGAGTGTGCCATATGGAATGCTTCCACTAACTTGTGACATTTGGCACAATCACAAGCACTGACCCAGCTGTTTTCATACAAAGGGAAACCCTTCCAAGAAACCAAGTACTGAACTTAGAGGTGGGACTAGTGCAAAGCCAAAATTGCATCCAACTCAGATTTGACTGACTCCTCCAAAACCTGGGTTCAGGATCCTTGAGTGGGGCACTAGTAAAGGGAGAAATCTGGGAGGCGTGAAAAACTGGGTGCTGTTTCTAATGGGGAGGGAGCGCCAAACGGAATAAGCATTACCAAAATTTTCAACAAAATCATGAGGACCTGACTGCTTACTGGCAAACTTCTGTGAGGGGGCCTTGATGCGCAGGTGGTGGGTGTCGAGCATTACCTGAAAACCTACCTTGAAATTGGGGGCGTGCAGGCGCTTTTGGTCAGCAAATCGCTTATAGTCAGCAATCACTTTGATAAGGTGTTCGCGGACCAGGGACCGAGTAGCCTGGATTTGCTGAGCATGCTCAACTGCTGCAGGAACCTTAGGATGAAGACAGGGACCAGGACCATCTAGTACTAAAAAAAGACAGGGACCCTGAGAAAAGGAATGGGTGTACTCCAACATTGCTTCATATGGAGAAACCCTCATGGAGGCGCGTGAGGCATTATTGTAGGCAAACTGAGCCAATGGAAAGCTCATCCGCCCAGGTGTCCCGTGAAGCGGTGGCATAACACTGGAGGTACTGCTCCAGGATTTGATTAACGCGTTCTGTCTGGCCATCTAATTGGGGATGATATGCAGTTGATTGGCATGGTTAAATTTTCAGAAGGGACAGAAGGGATGTCCAAAAACGTGCAGTGAACTGCAGGCCCCATCACTCACAACCTCCTGGTATAAGCCAAACATAGAAAAAATGTGGCAGACAAACAGACAAGCAGTTTCCTATGAGGTGATAGAAGTCAAGCAGGGGATATACAAAGCGAATTTGGTGAGCCAGGCTGCAATGACCATGACCACATTGTGTCCATTTGATGTAAGGAGCTCAATTATAAAGTCAAATGACACTGACGTCCATGGTTTCTCAACCTGTTGCAGCGAGTGGAGAAGTCCATTTCGCCCAGAGTAAGCCAATCTTGCATTTGCGCAGGTCACACAACTTGCTATCCACGTGGGGAAATATTTGAAATGCCAGGCCAATTGTATGTTTGTTTCACCAAGTTGAAACACTTTTTCACGCTGGGGTGAACAACCGCCTTGGATCATGATGAGCCTGGATCACTTTGGCGAAAACCTGGGGAGGCACTCATTATTGAGACCAAAACATAATATTTCCCACCCCCATTGAGTAGTGGGAGCGCTTGTTCACCAGATCCACAAGCTGCACTGACAGCTCCAAGCCTTTAGAAAAGTCAACTGGTGAGCCAAAAATGAGATGATAGGGGGCGGTTGGGTCCAGATCTGCTGATAAAATTATAAGGGGGAAAATGGATAAGATTCAGGTTGGCAGAACCACTGCGGTGAGCTCTTGCTCCTCCGCCTCTGTGAGACATAAGGCGGGGTTCTGGCTCAGGAAATCAGAGGGAACATTCAGTAACTCCTTTAAAAACTCACACTTAAAGTTAAAACTACATATGTTGCAGTCCATCCAGACTGATGATGTGCCAACCTCTGTAGTTTATGAAGTACATAAGAGCTTGGTGGTCCATCTGCACTGTCACCTTATGCAAAGTGCCCTGTAGGAGATACCGCCAATGGGTTAACGCCCATGATACCACAGCCAGATTCTTTTTGTAAATATTCCAGTTCTTCTCTGTGGACGTAAACTTCCAGGAAAAATACGCTACAGGATGCTCCACACCATTGTATTTCTGCAACAAATCTGCTTTCACTGCAGCAGAAGAGGTGTCACATGTGACAATGAAGGGTTTGGTGCGTGGTGTGCTTGAGCACTGGTGGCAACACAAATAAATGTTTGATAACTTTAAATGCCTGCTGGCATTCTGTAGTCCAATGGAGTAGACTATTCTTGTTGGTAAGGGGTGTTTAATTTTAGGCCTAAAACAATTGGGATGGTTCTTCTTCTGCGATTTGTTGGAGTTTCGAGTGTCTATAGTATGGGGACAATAGACCAGATGGTGACAATAGTTAAAATATTAACTCCCTGAAAATGACACTTTGAAGATGTATTATTCTGTAGTTTACTTGAACAATGGCTCGCTTTTGAACCTTCTGATCACAAGTAAAACTCTCAACTTAATACAATGTAGAAGTAGATATAAAAAGCTTGTATAAAAGACTATTAACTTGTAGTAATAAACGATTTTATTTTAATAGCATCAATTTTGAGATAATTTATATGGTTTGATATTTGCCTCATCTTACCCATGACGCCTCATTTTCAATGGCACTTGGCCAGAGAAAAACGTGATAGTTCATCTGAGGGTCTACACTCCTTATGACTTAAATGCGTCTTGCATGGCCTCAGTGTTGATAACAAATTCATAATTCTCAAGACAGCGTTTCTGATGCATCTGCAAATAGATGAAGCGATGCTCCTATCAAGCAATTGGCAGCACATACCAAGGCAATTTGTACCACTAATTAGTAATTAATTTGATTGAAAAACTTGATTGACATTAAAAGCTAATTTTGACAAAGACCAACAAAGCCCATGTGCCTGAGGCATTAAGTCAACTATTGTTATTAAGTCTGACTTAACCAATAAAGCCCTTGGGCCCATGTCATCATGGTCAAATATTATTAAGTGGAATTGCTAGGCCACAGATCCCAAACTTTGCATAAGCTTAGGATATTCCTGATCCATAATCACTGATATCCAATATGATCCATAATAAATTAAGCATCAGCTAATATTACTATTTCCCTTATCAAATTACCTGACGATTTAGGTCCAGTCAACCATTCAACATTTCCCCCTCCTTAACTAGATAAAAGTGGAGGGTATTCTTTTTCCCTTGGTCACAACATCCAATTTTTTTCGCCCTTCAGAATATGATGCTACGTTAGTAGCCTTTTAGCTCTGGATAAACCGTTTTTTATAATATCCACAATTCCATGCTGCATGATACAGTTAGCTCAGGCGTTAATTCTTTTGTTTCCTAGGCTGGTTCAACAAACTATAATTTGACGTTTTCTAAATGTTCAACTTTTACGCCTTCTAAAACTCCAAAAATCCTCAGAAAACCCAAAACAATCCCCATAGCTTTGACCTTACTCTCCTCCCAAAGAAGGGTCATTTAGACCTAATGGCGATGAGGCATTAGAATTCTTGAATTAAATTTTTTTTTAATTGTTATTTTTTCATTTTTATAAGTTTTATTATTATCATTTTTTATATTTTTTATGTTTTGTATTTTTTGTGTTTTATATTTTTTCCCTTTTCCTTTTTATTTTTTTCTATTTTTTAAGAATTAATACTGCTTACTAAGTGGATATGTGAAGAATCCAAAGAGTTAAGAGTATGCTTCAGGGTATTTTCAATGCTAGGACATTTATTAATGAAAGTGTCAATTGGCATATCTATATTCACCCCATTCAAGATTAGGGTATCTGTTGCATTGCTCAGCCCCTCAGCCAAAATATTCTCGTGTATCTTTTGCACATACAGTTTAGAAACTAATTCAGAGGCTTTAGGTATGACAACCTTACACTAAACGAGTTACCACATGCATGTTCATAAATTCTTCATTTAGAGCTAAAAATAGAATACATTTTTGCAAGTAATTGAGGCCCCATGAACCGTGTTTTCATGTTGGTCAGGTGGTACTGGTGTTTTTGGCACAATAGAGCGTCCCACATCTATTGTCCTTGTTCTTTTCCCTCCACCTGTGAGTTATCTAGAAGGAACACATTAACACTACGCTGACGGCATTGGGAAACATAGTGTCCTTTATGATTGCAGTTATAGCAAGTAATCTCATTTAATGGGTGTGAGGCCCTTGTATTTAAGTTTTGCTCAGTTTTCACAGATGGATCATTATCAGTATTATTGGTACTTTAGGGCTTTCCAAAAGAGGCATCAGGTCCTAATCTGTATCCATTTTGGGAGGACCATAATTTTGTGAGCATCTGCGCAAATAATAAACCAATTCAGACGTTGTAAGTTTTTGCACAAAAGCAGGAAAAAAGGTGTTTGACAAATTTTGGTAAGGTTGTACCGCATGTTGTAATGCAATCTTAGCATCAAAATTGATCATAGCCTTTGCGCCTGAAAAGAGCTTGAGCTTCATGATAGAATCAATCTGCAAATTCATCAATTGTTTCATCTTTCTAAAAGCTAATATTCATGAATTTGGATTTTCTAGTTGACATTAATTCTTGACCTCCAAATTCATGAAGCACAGCCCCTTTGACTTTAGTGTAGGTTGGGTTTTCATCCAAATGAGGCATTATTAACTCAATACTCCATTAATCTAAGCAGTTGATCATAGTGACCGCTTTGATATGGTCACTGGACCCATAAATGGCCATTTCAAAGCGTTTGATAAAAGTGGCTATATTTACATTCTTATTGAAATTAGGCAGGGTTGACAGTTTGTAATTATCTTTTGCCTGCTCATGAGTATTGAGATTACTTCTCTGCTGGCTTGAGCCAGGCGTATCAGGGCGCTGAGGCGCTGTGCCACAGTTAGAGGAACTTGGGCTGGCGAAAGCAACCATTCTATGTGACAATTGCTGACGTGGCCCAGAACTAATCTCATAATGTTCAGAGGCATCAGTATTAGTAGAATTTCTTTGGGCGTGCTGGCTTTGACCATTACCCAATTCTTCAATATTGCAATCTTTTCATTCAGATTGGTTATTTTAGATTGAAGAACAGAAATCACTTGATCTTTTACTCTGATTAATTTCTTCAAATAATTCACTTCTTTTTGTGAGCTTTATTTTCCTCATTAATAAAAGTAACTTCTTTAGTGAGATTATCAATTTGATGACTCATTATGTCCGCTGAGTCTTGAGATTTTGTGAATTAATACTTAAAAATTTACATAGCCAGGGATTGCTCCCCTGCTCAGCGTGGTCACCATCTTCTTTACCAGCCATGAGCGCCACTTGTTGAATTCTATGACTAATTCAACTGGGCTGGTTCTTCTTCTGATAAGTTGGAGCTTTAAGCGTCTATTAATTGGAGACAATAGACCAGATGGTGGCAATAGTTAAAATATTTTTTAGTACTAGATGGTGACAATAGTTAAAATATTAACTCCTCGAAAGTGGCACTTTGAAGCTATATTACTCTGTAGTTTACTTGGACAATGTCTCACTGACCTGATCTTTCTGATCCCAAGTAAAACTTTCAACTTAATACAATGTAGAAGTATTAGATACAAAAAAGCTTGTATACTAAACTATTAACTTGTAGTTATAAACGATTTTATTATATTAACATCAATCTGGAGATAATTAATAGGGTTTGATGTTAACCACATATTACAAATGATGCATCATTTTCAATGGCACTTAGCCAGAGAAAAACATAATAAGAGCGTCTGAGGGTCTACAATCCTTTTAACTTGGGGCATCTTACACGGCCCCAGGGTTGGTGCTAAACACATAATATTTCAAGACAGCATTTTTTAATGCATCTGCAAATAGCTGAACTGATGCTTATATCAAGAAATTGGCAGCACATACCAAGGCGATTTATACCACTAATTAGTAACTATTTGATCAAAAACTCAATCAACATTAAAAGCTTATTTTGACATAGATTAACAAAGCCTACATGCCTAAGTAATCATTTTGATTATTATTATAAATTCCAACTTAATCAACAAAGCCTCCAGGACCAAGTCATTATAGTCGAATATTACAAGTGGAATTGCTAGCCCACAAATACTAAGTTTGGATATACTTAGGATAATTTTTGGTTTATAATCACTAATAATTATGATATGATACATAATAAATTAGCATCAGCTAATATTACTATTTCCCCTATCAAATTATCTGATGATTTAGACCCAGTCAACCATTCAACAAGGGGTGCAACAATGCAGATAATTGTGAGAAGGTGGGATAAAATTTCTTTAAGAAAATGATGGTGCCCAAAAAGCTTTGCAACCTTTTCTGGGTCGTTGGAGTGGGCCATTCAAGGATGGCTTCAAGTTTACAGGGCGGAATCATGTGACCATCTTTCAAAATCAAGTTACCCAAGGAGGTAACCTCATTGCATAAGAACTTGCACTTTGATGGCTTCATAAGTAGGCCTGCCTTGTGCATAGCATCAAGCACAACCTCCAAATACAGGAATGCTGTTCAGGAATTGGGGAGTGACCAATGATATATTTGATGTAAGCAACTGTGAACATGTTGCATAGATCACACAGAAAATCAGAAATAATCTGTTATAACGTGGCAGGGGCATTCTTTAGCCCAAAAGGCATGACATGGAACAAAAATATGACCTTCCTCATCCAGATAACAGTTAGCCATTCATGATCTCTGGATACCCATATTTGGTTAAAGGCATTCGCCAAATTCAAGTTTAGAAAATACTCTTGTGCACAATTACTTGATCAATTGATTGTTCCAACAAGGTGGGTAGGGGTCATGAACTGTGATATTGTTGAAGTGACCATAATCCACACATGGGTGCAATGTGTCATCAGCATTATTCGCAAACACAATGGGAGAGATGACTAAAGATGTCTCTTTGAAGAGCAATCCCTTTGCAAGCATTTCGTCAATCAACACATCCAAGGCTGCAGTTTCTTCAGCTGTATGGGGTTATAGTGAGCAATTGATGTTAACCCAATCCACTGTCATGCAGAACTTAATGGCATACTTTGAAAAGTGGAGAAGTTGAGCAGCGTTTTCCATATCAAAGATCCCCTATATGCCATCAGAGACGAGGAAAGTTGGGAGGCAAGTACATGGGTGTAGCGAATGTGGAAATGGTACCTCTGTTCTGTGCTTTACCTAAAGCGTTGAGGAGCGGGAGCTCACCAACACCCTGAGTATTTTCAAAGAATAACATGTTTGAGGCCAAATTAACCTTCACTTGTTGTACTCTCCACCAACACACACCAAAGATAACTAGGAATAATAGGTCAGACATGACCAAGAAATGATCACAGAACTTAGAATTGTGTCATTCAGAATGGATCTGGACAACGCACCCTGTAAGATGACTGTACAGCGGATGATGCAATCAACTGCTCCGGCCAACCTCCAACTCAAATTCCAACTGATGCGCCAACTTCAAGCTCATGAACTTCCCAACAATCATTTTGTCTACAAGGGCCTCAAATGACACCTGGTGTGCCCTCAGACAGATTTCCACTGGTAGCAGGAAATAGGCGTGGTCCTGATTGTAGGTGGGTGTTTTTGGAATTTCTGAACTGTTAGAAGTCACCAATGGAGGAGGGGAATATCTGATACAAAATTCATTATGGATTTCTCCAGTGTCATTAGCAGACAACACTAAGCACAAATTGGGTTCCTGAATGTCCTGGGCTATGGAGGCCAGGATTGGGCTGAACTCAGCCAACTGGAAAAAGGTTGGGTGCTGTTTTGGGAAACCTCACTCAATATCACACCCAAAGGGTGATATGGAGAGGGTCAGAGCTATGTGTTGCTCCATTATGTCATGGAGCATGCTGATATTTAAAAAATATGACCTGGAACTCTGGGTGAGCTATTATCCAGAACACAATCTAGAATGTTGCAGGCACAGCTGTCCAAATTGATGTGTTAAAAATGAATGAACCATCTATGAAGGCCAGCCAGGGAGTGCTTATACCAGAGGTTATCCCAATTTTTAACTGGATTTGAAAAAGAAGAAGGTTCTCTATTTGACTTATATATATTTTTTGTTTTTTTCTAAGTTTGTTTGCGCATAACTCTGAAACTATAAAACCAATTTGGATGCCTAAATTTCTCAAAAAAGAGGATGCTCTAACTTAGGTCCCATTTTGCTTTTGTAAGTATTGTTCCAGTATGTGACCATTAATGTAGTAAGTATATCAGAATGGGCTTGGAAGCGAAGGACTTCATTTGTGAAACCAGTTCATTGCTGGATAAACTTTATTCCAGCATTGGTGAAGCAATAGCTTCAAAACAACTTTTGACACATTTCCTATGGCTGAGGGTATATTCAAAAAACTGGTAAGTATGAAATTATAGCAGGATGAGCTTAAATCATTATAGTTGGCTATCCTTTTTCATAAATTTGACCTTATAAATCAACTAAAATTGATAAACTGTTTTATTTTGATGGTAAATAATAAATTTAGCATAGATTAACCAATAAGATTAATTAGATTTAATAAAATGAATTACTGTAGATGGCAATCAGTAAAGTTAGCATATATTAAATATTAATTTCAACTAAATTTATTAAGATGAGTTATTGTAGATGGTGATCAGCAATTTTGTCATATAATTGACCAATAAAATCAGCTAAATTTATTAAAGTTAATTACTGTAGATGGCAATCAGTAAATTTAGCATAGATTGAGCAATAAAAGCAACTAAATTTATTAAAATTGAATTTTTAGTATATTTGTATATAAAATACTGTACATAATATAAAGTATTCAAGGTGGGTTAACCTTGGGACAAATATACCACACCAAAAATTTTTCTAGCCAGTATGAGTTTTGAACTCAAAACCTGCACTAGGGTGGGAGCAGTTTTATCTGCCAGCTAATCACCCTTACTGTATAAAATATATATATAATGAGGTTTATATTATAGAGATTTAGTGAGAGTTCAAAAAGGATATATAATATAGGGATTTCTCTAATAAAATTAGAAAAAAGATCTTCTTTCAAAAATACAATACTTTTTTAGGAGAAAAGAACTGGGGGTTACGTTCTTTTGGGAAATTAAGACCTTCTTCAATTTTTTTGGGAAAAAAAGAACCTCCATTAAAAAAGGCACTAAAAAGTATGAAATAATTGAAAAACCATGTTTCATAATAAAACCTTTTTGAAGTCAGTGCCATATTTTAACTGACTTAAGATAAGCATTTATAATTTATATACTCAGTACTATATATTCTAAGTTGCTCAAAGTTTACACTTAGACCTAAACCAGACATAAGATATAATTTGTATTTGTGAGCAAAATTTTATAATTCAGTTTAAAATATGGCGCCAACTTCAAAAAGGGTTTTATTGAAGAAATATAATTTCTTGATTGTTTTATACTTTTTAGTGCCTTTTTTAAAAGAGGTTCTTTTTTCCCCAAAATTTTTATTTATTTATTTAAATGAGCACTTAAGATTGAAATTTTGGGTCTTTCAAAAATTTTTTAATAGAAAAGGGGAAATCTAAGAAAATGAAGTGATAGAAGTACCTTTTGGAGACCACTGCTTATAAGCTTGCTGGGGAAAATTGCATCATTTGCACAACTGCCATCAGGAATAAATTTGAACCAAGCTGTTGGCTTGGGTTTCTTGGACCTAATTTGCAACCAACATAGCTCCAGACTGCTTACCTAAATTTGTTTGGGCTTGTTACTTAAATTTATATTTTTGTCACATGCATGCATTTGCTATTGTGGCGATATTTTTTGGTAGATGGCAGTTGCGCCTAGGGCCAAGCCACATAAGGCTGGACCCAGTTAGTGGGGAAAGGTTTAATCACCCCTGTACCTGTTGGAGCAGGTGTGACATTAACACAATGGCAGGATCTCAGCGGGTTTGAGGTTTTTTTTGCAATTTTACCACCTCCCAGAAAACCCTCCAAATGTTTTCCACCAGCTTTGTGGAGTTTAACATGGGAGAGGCACTGCAACCCTCATATGGTAAACTGTGACCCAACTTTCATCCACCACATAGGCCATATTGCGCTGGGTGGTGAGAGGCGAAGGTGCCAGCCTCCACATTTTTTTGAGCTGAATTAAAATTTCTCCCAATCCAAACGGAGTAATTCCTGTCTGATACCTACAGTAAGGTCCATTGCTAAAAAATTCTCTGATCAGGACATTAGACGTAAGGAGTCATCTATATGAGGTAGGGGTAACTATCCTTTTGAGTAATGGGCTTAGTTGGTGACAGTCAATAACAAATTGATGTCTGCCATCATTTTTACAAATTACAAGGATGGGGAGGCCTATGGGCTTTTAGATGGTACAAGTAGCCCAGCTTCAAATAGCTGTTTTATTAGAGCTACTTGACCCTCCTCAACCTTAAATTATCATTAGGTTCAAGAAATAAATGGGGATGATCTTTGGGTTCTACTTAGTGAATTACTCCAGACATCTTCACATAAATACCTGGTCCCAACAAAGAGATATTGCTATATTCCTTAAGGATAGATTATAAATTCTGAAATATATAGGTAGAGACTGTCATTATTCTTACTTTTGACCAGAGTTATGGTTTTTAGTGGATCACCCTCTAAGCCTTTTAAGAGCTAAAACTGCTTAAATCAGTGTTATTTTGCTAGGAGAGAGCTTTGAATAAGCAATAAAGTAGTGAAAAGAAACTTGGAGAGTCTGGTTATTTGAAAGTAATTAATATATTGGAAACAGTTTTCCCTTATAGGTAGTCTAGAATTCCTGGGCAAGTCAGCCCCTCTTTAATATAGAGATTAGAGTTTCTTTATAACTTCAAACTTAGTTAGAGGGAAAATGATTAGAAAATTCCAGAATTCAAAATAACTTGAAAACTGGGTAATATACTAAAGAAATGGGGAAATACAGAGGTATCAAGTCCTTAGCATCCACTGCCTCAGGGTAATTTCATATTGTACCCCAAGTTTTGATACTCTACTTTTTAGATAGAGGAGGGATATTTGATGAGGCATGTACATTTTTTTGAGGCTCCCTTATTATTGGTTGGGAGACCATATATAAGAGTGTTTTATAGTTCAAGAGTGAAAGGTACTATCTTTGTGATTAATCATGACATTGAACTTCCACATTAGTTGGACTCTGATAAGCAATTTAAAGTTATTTTTTTCTGAATAAATAGCGGGGCAGTAATCAAAATCTTTTACAAAATCAGAAAGGTAAGGCTGAGTATGCTTCAATAGCTCTCAGTAGACTGAGATCCCGTCATCCCATATTCAGTCTCATGGATTAAGTCAAGAGCTATTTTGATTTTCTGTATAAGTCAGGAAGATATAACGTTAATTAAAGATTTGATATCAAATATAGCCAAGACTTTATCTTTGTGAATGACTACTTTCACTTGTACCATTAAAGTTTGATTTGGAATTAATGGCTATCAAACAGCTAGTAGATACTTGTGCAAGGCGAGTGAAGAATTTTTACTTGGCAAGCTCAGGGGCTTTATATCGCTTGAAAGCTTTGTTATTTAATGATTGGCTCTCACTAGAGGAGCTTACTGTAAGAATTTTGACTGGTTAATTGACCATTGTAATTAAGAAAGCTTAAATTCTTTATTGCTTTGATAGTAAAAAGTATGTTGCAATCAGAAGATTCAGCTAGTACAAAGCAAGCCAAAGTACATGGCATAGAGCTGAAAGGTTGAGGCTCTTGAGTTTCATCAGCAGTTAAGGCTCTTTACTAAGCTGACTAATCTTTTCTGCCTTATTACAAAGAAGATGGCAGCAATGGTTTGCGTGTGGTTGGCCTGCTTACAAAAGGTGCAACATAATTCAGGTGTGAGAGGATCAAGTGGTGTTAACACTAAAACTTGAGACGGAGGATTATTGTTAGGATGGGGTGGAATAGTAGGTTTAAGCATATAAAAATAAATTTCCATAATGGCTTCTTGATATGCAGAAGGAACATAAGGATGTGATTTACCGCTTTAAAATAAAGTTTGATGCTGAAATGGTTTTAATGATAATAAAGAGGAAGTTATAGCATAATCCAACGTGAGACAAACTCCTGCAGCCAAAGTTTGAGCCTTGAGATAAACCTTGTGACAAACCCATTAATAGATTATCCCAATTAAGGCTGATTCCTATAAACGTCTGTTTCTGGTTTTTAGTGTTATAACATTCCTAAAATCCCAAAGCAGAGCATCCTTGGCATCATTGCAGGTGTAACATGTCATCAAATGGGGTACTATATATACTGTGGTATGCAGCTAAGGCAGTTGGATAAGTGTTTGAGCCGTTTGGTAATTGGTAGCTTACTTCATTGCACTTTTATAGCAGTACAAGAAAAAAGTCGCTAACTTCCCCTGGGTTATACTTGTTTTAAAGAAATATAAACGTGTTACTTGGAATGGTGGAGGCCAAACAACATGAAATGACTAGAGGATCCCCTTCAGTCAATAGGAAACATTATTCTGAGATATACTTGAGCTAGAGAGCATCCACATGACTATGCAGATCATTTAAATCTACAGTAACTAAATCAACTCGCTCATGAGTGATATAAAGGGCCATTTTAGTGGCTAAGAGATGACCAGCTGCTTTATCTCATTCCATATACTGGAAGTTGTGTCTCAAAGCTTGAGTTGATATTGTCCAGCGGGGAGCATTTGCTGTTCCAATCCGCATAATAAGAATGGTAAGGCAGCCAATGTTTCATGTTGTACTTATTGAGAACCTAAAGAAATTTAAAGTGGATAGTAACCCCATCCTGAGTAAGTTGCGTTCCTTGAGCTATGCGCCCTAGTTGAACATCAAGAGTTTTGAGTTTTGTTGGATGAATGACCGGAGCCAATATTCAGGGATCTTTGGACCAGTACTAGGCTAGGGGGCCCAGGGGGCCCACGTTGGCTGGACAGTCCATTGTGATAAGGTGTTCTGGGTTAACCAGGTGTTCCATGAGGAACAGTGGCGTCTGGTATTCCAGAAAGTTTAGAGGAACAAACAATAGCCTAGGTATCTCATATATTGTAAATTAACTCTTTGAGGAAGCAGAGGCGTTTGTCCAAGGAGTCTATCAAAATTATCAATCTGTGTTTGTCCTTCTGTAATAAAATCCCCTATCTGGTTATGTAAAATAACTCTTAATTGGCAGAGATGAATAGAGTTCCAAATGGACGAAACTCATCAATACTTTGTCAAGACATGGTAATCAAGCCTGCATATTGTTAATGAGTTGCCAATTTTCCAATATTGTGCTTTGATTCTCACAGCTGAATAGTGATGAAGAATGACAAAACTAGATGAGCATTAAGTGTAAAATCTTTAAAAAATGCCAAAGCATTTCCTAATGATGGAATCTGGCTACTTGAAATAGATGGTACAAGTTGGGATGCAAGAATTAATACAAGTAGCGCTTTAAACGTTCCATGACCTGATCTCTGTCAAGCAAAGAACGAGCAGTTAAGCCCATCATGGGTATCAGCACCGAAAGAGCTCATCATCTATTTGCTCTTCCTCCTGGGACATAGACCCAGTGAGGAGGAGCTGGAGGTATTCAATGAAGTCCAAAATCTGTGGTTGGTACTGCTCAGTGGAAGAGGTGGGGAGGTCCACCTCCATAGATGTGGGTAATAAAGGTTATGAGTCGTTGCCAGTTCTACTTTCATGTTAACTTCCCACTCACTGAGGCAAGTGGCATCACGATCTGAAAAAGCGTCTGACGCCAAATTGTTATTGTTCATTGTAGTTATAATTTTGCCAGGAACTTGGGGTGACATGGCATGGTGCACCAATCTTGTCAGGGCGAGGGGGATGAAATTTAACCGTTCAAATAGAGTTCAGAAAATTAAAGCCCCAGGCGCAAGGTATCTTAGATATATTTAGTAAAAGTATTCAATTAAAGAAAAAGCTCCAAAATTGTCATATACCTTGCATCTTTGCTATTATAATAGCGGCAACAAAATTAGTTGCAAAATGAACCTAACGTTTATTTCCTCTGACAAAATTATAAAGAAAATAAGATGTACCTCTTGAGCTAAAGGAACTGGAGCACAAGAGGTCACTGAAGAATAAGTGCCAGGCAAAAGGTGTAACAACAAGACAAAGTGACCCAGCAAGAGGAAGAGACGTCCTAGGCGATTATAGTCATGTTTCCATATAGATTTTGCGGACAAAACGCACACCAAACTGGCAATAACCATCAGGGGCAAGAGTCTATGAGAGCTGATGAAGATGGCGTAAGAACTGAGGCAAAATATGACAATATAAGACGTGGTGGAGTTGGCAAATTAGGCCGTGGAATGAGAGACGAGTTCACGTTCATAATGAGAGTTGAACCAGAGCGGCAAAAAGGACTCTGGCTAACGCAATGATTTCAAGAGAGGTATTCTTATAAAAAATAAACAGAAAAGTATGGGGAACCTTGCACTAATAATCCCTAAACTCTATTAAATTTAACTGAGTATCTGAGAAAAGTAAAGCCTTCATCAGCTTAGGTCTAAATTTAAAGGATAAATCTGAAAAAGGTATAAAGCTATTATCAAAATATGATACAAGCGGTAGATTCTCGCCTTTCAGCGATATCAAAATTTTATGAATTTGACTGAATTCTATAACTTTGTATCACGTGAGTTTACAGATTTCTGGGGTCGATCTATGGCGAATTTCCGCCTCAGATAAGCAATTTTTCATCAGCCCTGACTGGCAAATCCAGAACTCATTTCCTACAAATGACCTTAGAAAGGTAATAAGTGACTTTTATGGGTTATAGCCTTGGCTCCAAGGGCTTATTATCTTGCTTTGGAGGGCCGTTCTATACCAAGAACTATGTCAATAGCTGTGACATCACCCTCCGCTCTTGGATGGGGTTCTACGCCTCCTGAGGGGCACTGGACAAGGCAAAGTGCTTGGGGGGGGGGTAGGTAGCTTCATGGCGGCAAAAAGAGGCTTGGGTGGCGGGACCTACATCATCTGAGAACCTAGCGTGTAAATTGCAAATTAGGTCCTGAGCGTTGGTCATGTCTTGATAGATACACAGCTGTTCTTAGTCTCATTATAACCTTTTCCAGGACACCAAGTACTGTAGGCGGCTTCAGGATAGGCGATAAGCAAGAATAGCATTGATCTCATATTGGGGTTCACCATCTACTATGGCAGGATCAGGGTGAGTCGGCATCAGACCATCGAAAGAGGTCAAGAAGAACTCATTTAGGGTACTGAACACTATTATTGAAGGGGGTAAATTAACTTGGTAAGCTAGAGGGAAACCTTCTTGAGGATCTTGAAAGGTCCAACACGCTTGGGGCCTAACTTGCGGCAAGGTTGCTTCAGGTGGAGGTTCTTGGCGTTGACCATGAACAAGTTGCTAGGCTTATACTCAGGTCCTTCATGGCACTTGCGGTTAGCATATGCTTTGTAGATCCTCACAGCATCAACAAGACTGTCTTTAACTGCCTGGTGTATGTCTCTGAGCTCTTTAACGCTCACTTTAGCAGCAACAGCGGTGGATTCAATCCGAGGTCTTAGGGTGAAGCTGGTGTTGTAGCCATAGTTTGCAAAAAATGGGATGTGCCTGTAGAGGTATGTGTATGGTCATTATAGGCGAATTTCGCCAGCAAAAAATGAGAGTCCCAAATGTTCTGTTCAACATTATAATAACTACGCAAGAATTGCCATAAACCTTGGTTCACCCTCTCCACCTGTCCATACAGATGGGTTTTGAAAGGCCGTGGAGCGGCAGGGGCGGATGCCAAGGGTGGAAAGAAGGGCTTCCAAGATCTGAGCGTTGAATTATGGGCCCTGGTTGCCAATAATCTCTTTGGGGGATACCATGTAAGCAAAATATGTAGTTTACAAAAAGGTGGGCTGTCTCAACTGAAGTAATAAAGGTATTGCAGAGGATGAAATGTCCTTTTTGGTGAAAAGGTCCACTACAACCTTTACTGCATCATAGCCCTGGGGCAACGGAAGTTTCACAATAAAATCGACAGACACTGATGTCCAAGGGCTTTCAGCAGTTTGGAGTGGGACAAGCAACCCAGCACTCTTCAGGTGGCTAGGCTTAAACTGGATACTTGCCAAGCAGGACTTTATGAATTTTTCCACATCTGTGACAATGACCTTCCAACTATAGGAGCTGTGGACCAACTCAAGCGTCTTATCCTTGCCAAGGTGGCGAGCAATTGGAGGGTCATGAACTTCATGGATCACAACCTCACGAAGGGGTTCAGGTGGTACCCACCACTTGACTTGAAGGAGGATGACCCCATCTAGCAACTGGTAGCCTTTGCCCAAGGGTTCGCCATTTACATGGAAGACCTGCTTCATCTTATCTTAGTCCACTGACAGAGGATGGAGCAACCTAGCGCGGGCAGGGGTGTCAGTATCTCCTTCCAAAGGTTCCATCATAAGAATAGCGGGGGGGTTAAACAGTGGGTCCTCCTTCACTTGTCCCAGCTTAATCAACACCTGGGTATTGTGGGCGCCAACTAGTGCTGGGTCAGGGGAAAAGGCAAGGTTCTGGGATAGGGATCTGGTAACAGGATTGGGTGCCCTTAATGAAGTTGTATTAAAAATTGAACAATGACAGGGTTTCCAAAAACCGGGACAGGTGAGGGGATAGATTCTGGGGGGCGTAGTTTTACATCACTGCCTTGTGGTCAGTGCGGACAGTAAAAGGCGACTTAAATCCATGCAAATGATGGCGCCAGTGCTGTACCGCCTCAACAACAGCAAGGAGTTCCTTATCATATATAGCGTAGTTAAGCTGCGCTAGGGTCATTTTCTTATAAAAACAAGCAACATGCCATTCCACCCCATCATCCCCCTCCTGCAACAGAGCAGCACCCACCGCAAAGTTGGAAGTGTCTCTGAGACAATAAAGGGGTGGCTGGGGTCTGCATGTACCAACACCAGGCTGGACAAGGGTATGGACTTGAGAGCGTGGAACACTGCGTTGCATTCTGTGGTCCAACCGAAAATTTTCTTCACTGAAGCGGTGTAGAGAGGGGTAACAACTTTTGAGAGCTGGAGTGAACTCCTTGAAGAAGTTTCACGTCCCAAGGAAGCTGCGTAACTCTGTGATGGATGAGGGAGTATCTCAATAGCAGATGGCTGCTTCCTTATCTGGGGCGATCAGGTGTCCATGGGAGGAAATAATATTTCCTAAGAACTTAACCTTGGACTAGAAGAACTCGCACATAAAAGCCTTAATAGTAAGGTTTCTCTGTGCAGATCAGTCCATGATGGGTACAAGGTGGCGGGTTTGGGATTCTTCATCCGGTGGAGAAGACCAGTATGTTACCCATTTATGCAATTGCTCAGGTTCCACAAGGCCTCCTAAGACAGCATCAATGAACCTCTGAAAGCAGGTGGGCGCTTTCTTTAAATCAAACGGCATGACCCTGAACTGGTAGATGCCTTTCCAAGTATGAAAAGTGGTCAACCACTACTGGACTTACTTAATGCGGATTTGATTGAAAGCGTTAAGGCAGTCCAAATTTGATGAAAACCCTAGCCTTCTCCACATAGCGGTAATCTGTTTCTCCATAGGGAGAGGATGGGGATCAGGCACTGTCACGTTGTTCAGATTGTCATAATCAACGCAGGGATGAAATGAGCCTATGGTATTTTTACAAACAGAAGGGTAAGCACACTGGAGGGGTTTATTAAAGATTTGACCTTAATAAAACATTTTTGCAACCTAAACGTCCAAAGAAGCCTCCTCCCTCAGGGACAAGGGATAAATTGAAGAGGATATCTTGACGAGGTCCACGTTTAACCAAACTCAAAGTCAAATTTGGTGTGCTCAGGGAGTGAAAGAGCCTTTGCTGAATCAAACAGGTCAGCATATTCGCGTATGCATTCAGGCAGGATAAGCGTTGAGATTGGGGCGTCAGTTGGTTGCATAGAGGCTAGGCCATCTAGGGAGAGGTACCCCACCTCCTAGAGAGCGCCATTGCTCTCTCATCCAGACAAGGGATGGGAACTGTGACTCATCTAGGGAATTTTGGGTGCATGGTAGAGTTCTAGAGGTTGGTGAAGCTGTAAATTGTCGCCACCAGCCAACCCCCAAAACAACGGGGTATAGGAGGTTCTTTATCAAGGAGAAACTATCCGCAAATTGTACATCGCCTACAACGAAGGGAACAGGTGTCAATAACCAATAAGTTGGAATGGTTTGAGATGCACCACCCTTCACAAACTGAACAACACCCAGGGTAGGTCCCGGGCCTCAGCCAGCTCTTGAAGGATGAAGTTTTCAGTAGCGCCAGTGTCCACCAAAGTGAGCGGTTATAAAATTTTCCCGGCAGAGGAAAATGTAGCTATGAACAAGAAGTAAACAGAAGAGGATTCATTTCCTGCAGAGCCAATGGAGGACTTGATGGATTCAAGCTCAGAGGGCTGAGTATAAGTTAGAGTATCCCTTGAGGAATCAACAGTGTAAGACTTCACATTGCCAGTGAGCTGCCCAGAGGACTTGAATGGTGTTAGAATTCAGGGGATTGGGTTTCTCGCTGGTGCTTTTAACCCTGAATTTCAACAATATCTGCAGGAGAAGTTTCACTCTCTATTGTAGTAATGAATAACTTTAGGGGGCTTGTACTACTGATATTTAAAATAATAAACTATAGTAACATTAAAAAGTTAGATTTAATATATTTTTATTAGATTTGGTGAGGGGGTAAAAAAGAACGCTATATAAATCTCACTGCTAGTATTTAAAATAACTCAGGCTTGAAGCGAGATAGGCATAAATTCATTATCTTTGAGATAAATTAGGAAATATGGTTGTTTGACCTATCAGAGCTCTCAAAGCTCAGCTCACTTTACTGGAACAACTGGTGAAGAGTAAAGAGTAGGTATGACAAGTCTGTAAGGCAAAGATCAGATATACTTGTCCAATCACCGTGGGGGAATAGTTGCACCTTGGGGGACCACTCCAAGCCTATAAAAGTGGTGGGATCATGGCACAGGTGCTTGAATTAATTTAGAAGTGGCCTGGGGAGGAGCCTCTTATGGAATCCCCGATTTGGAAAATAATTTGGTGCAATCTAACCATCTGAACTCGTTTTATTTGCCCAATTATTAATATAAGTGTTACCCTGATTTGAGGGTTTCCACTGGGAATTAACCAGGGTCTTTTGGTCAATAATCCTTATTGACATTTGAAACAATATTATTATAACATCTGATAGGTAATTGTTTAACAAGCGCCAAATTTGAGTTGGTGTGGGGGTGGACTCTCACATCATTAGAATTATTTGCACCTAAGACAATCTTCTCCCTTAAACAAGAAGGTAATTGTTCAACAAATGGAGTAGGGTATCTTAATGCTCTATGGTTTGTTGGAGGAAGATCCTTATAGTATAAAAATACATTAATCGAGGACAGCCAAGATTTTTGGTGAGGTCAGCCAAGGAGATCTCCTATTCAAGGATCTTTTAATGGATATCTAACCATTTCTGGATAGGGTCTGCCACAAGAGGTGACTCTGGTTTGATAGAGAAGAGTTGTTCTAAAGGGACAGCTGCGAATACAGATTGGACATGAGGCATATGTTCCTAAACGGCAACTGAGGGTCTATGGCTAGTGTTGGGGTTCCTACCTGAATATAAGATTTGCATGTATTGGCTATTAGAATTGATCATGATCCAACCATATAGCCTAAACTCATGTTGGAAATAATTACCAACAAAATTCAATGACTATTATGGTTGGAGATTAGCCCCAATTTATGTGGTCGAATAATGCTCCCTTAGAGCTACCTAACCTTGGGTATAAACCCAATCTATATGATGAGAGTAGCATACTTAATCAAGATAATTGGGCTGTAGCCAAATACTTAATTTGTTTATGTTTATAGATCTAAGCTTGGACTGTTTGAATTTTCCCCAAGAAAACTTCCTAATTTCTCTTATATTGCTGCTATTAAGCTAACAAACTTTACTTTTTACCTCCTTTTCACAATCTAAGAAAAATTGTATTTTATTGGATTTTCCTCGCTACCCTAGTAGCTTTTATAAAGACTTCTTCGACCAAGAAGAAGCAAAAGTTATTCATCCATTACCCTCAGGCTTTGGGTTACCTAGCCTCAAACAATTAGGGGACCATGGTTTTCTCCATATGATCCCAACAAAACTGGTGCTCCCTGCCATTTACACCCCGAGTTTGCAGTAAATTATAAAGTAAAAAAAACAAAAAAATAAAAGCAATTACTGATAATATTGACTGGCTTTGGAAAGCTCCTCAGATCTTGAAGCCGCCCATCTCAGCAACTGGGCGATTAACATGCATATAGGCAATACAACAATTAACTGCAATATTCTCTTCCAAACTTCAATGGAAGTGATCCTCCACGCTCCATCCACCAAACAATACAACTTACAATTATCTGACTTTGCTAAAGCTCTCCAGCTCCTCTTATCCCGGGGCCTTTGTCCCTGGAGGCTGAGCCAATTGAAGGAGGGCTCTTGACATGCCAGCCCCTATGATAATATTATCTCAAAGTTCTTCACTCAATATAAACAGGTTGGAGCTGGATTTACAGAACGCTATCTGCATCAATTTGTACATCACACCTTATACCACTTCAAGTAGCAGGGTTTCATCATCCAAAATTACTCCGCCATTTGTAGTTATCAGAGACCATACACTTGCAGCTCCTTTAATTCTGCCAATCTGCCCCACAGTTTGGCAATGAAAACCAAAATGCTATCTTGGAAAATCGGCAGCTTATTATTGAAATAAAAGATGTGATAAACCGCCTGGATCAACAAGTCATGAGTTTTGTTTGGAAGGAACTAATCACTCGTTTAAGTCAGCTAGAGGTCATTATCCAAAATCAGGTAATAGGTCATACCCGCAAAGTTCATTCTGAGTTTGATAAATTTATCACCTTTGTGGATGAGCGCCTTTAATCCTTGTGGGAGATGATCTATGAATTAGGGATGGCCAGAATAGTCTCCATACTTTAGGGCTCAAGGAGTGCCTGCTGAGCACGGACCCCTCAGTTATGATGAACATGGTGGTGAATGGTGACCCCCTGGTTTTGATGGACAGGATGATGAAAGAGGACCCCCTGGTTGTGACAGATAAGATGGTTAATGGGGACCCCCTGGTCCCAGAGGACCTCCAGGACCCAGTATTGACCTCAGAATCCCAACAAACACCTCCAGGAATTAATCTAACAAGAAAAACCTTGATATCCAATTAGGATGCATCACCCAAGGAGCCCAACTTACCTGTGATGTAATTTACTCTCTCCTGAAGTTTCCTTACATGCTCATCACAAACGCCTTGGGACCTTACCAACCCTACCTGCTGTGGTATGTGGATTGGAGCAAAGAGTACTTGCCAATGAACAACATTAACTCAAACTCCAAGCTGCCAGTACTGCTTTAAAAATGAAATATGCAAATTAAATTAACTTGTCACCACAAAATTGGCTCTTAGCGCAGTTTACAAATAAGTAGATCAATAAATGACAGTATTGATGATTTGCGGAGTCAAGTAGGTGCGCTTTAACCTCAAGCTTATTACTGAGATACCACTTCTTTGTTAGATAAAAGTGCTGTCCCAATATCAGTTTAAGTCGTATAGCCTCCAACCCCCAAGTGGTACATTCAAACCTTTGTTTAAAGAAAAATATGTCCCCGGAGAGGGAAGTATTTTCTCTTTCTTATATTGCTATAAAAGTTCTATAGAGGAATTGATTGATAATCATTGGCTTAAGCACTTGAAGAACTGTCTTAGCTGCATGACTCAAGACATTATGGCCCCCCATCTGATGCATTGCCAAACTTGGACTGACTCCAAGAATGCCTTGCTTTAGGAATTTGGGAGCAACTTAACCCTAACCAAAAAACAAACCTTTATGGGCATCAGCCTTAAATTGGGGAAACTATCAGCTAATTTTCTCACCGTTTCTACCTCAAAGCTCAAACTCTGGTTGCAGGGCATCATTTTACGTTAGACTATGTCATTATTGCCTCATTTTTGGCATTTAAAAATATGACTAATATCCTACTTTATCTAAAAGCGGTGAAATTCAAGTTGACGTCCCTCCTCAATATTAAAAAGGCTAAAATGGAAATTCTTACCAAACTAAATAAGCCCACCGGGCCACCTCATTTTAATAACAATAAGCCCCAGTCCCAAGTGTGTTAGCCATAACTCCCCCAATTTGCCTACATCTGAGCTATACTGAATTTATTGCAAGAGAACAACCAAACTGTGGACTTTTATCACGTACTCCAATGTAAGATGGCAAAAGATCAGTCAGTTTAGGTCAAGAGGCTCCCTATGCAAACGTAATTCAAGTGCCTCAAATCTCTTGTTCTAGTTCTAGCTATATCCCCAGCACTCCAGGTTGTTTTGTATTAGCTGCCTCTGAAGAAGTTGAAGTACCTCTTTCTATTCAAAGAAATAAGCTATCTAGCTTTTTTACTATTATGTTGGTCAGTTACCCAAACAAATTCTGACGTTCAACTCTTCTATGGAAAGCCAAGCATTGGCGGATAAAGCTTCTAAACGCATTGAACAGCCCCAAGCTTGGCCTTGGCAGAATCCTCAGCTTTCTTTGCTGCAAATCCCTATTGACAGTCTATTAGCTGTTAATTCCTAAATCAGATCTTTGGTTGTTCGAGTTGAGGTAGTCATACATAAGGTTAAAGTCCTGGCAATAATTGACACCAATTTTCCATTTAATGTTATTTCCTCAGAACTTATCCAAAAGATAAAAATGGCACCAGTGTCATGGCTAAAGGATGACATGATAATGGAGACCAATATTAAGGATAAAGCTGCACGTCAGGAGGACAAAAAGGTGAAGTTGGTAGGCCTCTCTGACCTCAAACATACCTTGGACCAATTCTGGTGTAAGGCGAGATATGCTCAAGTTGTCCTGGGGATGGGAGAGAAGTTTGGCCCTGCATTACAGCATGTGCGTTAAAACAATTCAGATATGAGATTAAAAATGACAGTTCACTTTTGTTTCTTGGTGAATGGGGTCACAAACTCATTTGATTTTCGAAATTTTCAGCTCAGGTTGGCCTTACCTAAAATTTATAACCCAAGTTTGGTCAATTACCAAATATAGTACAAATCCTGATGGTAGCGTGAACTTATTGGTTCACCTGGGATTAGCACCACTTCCATCAATTGATTATTCCCCCAAATTTCCTTACATTTTTTTCTTGAGACCAATATCTCGTTGGTCAACTTCCTCCATAATAAAAATCCTTTGTTTTACTTATTTGAGGTAAGCTGAACAGGGGACAGACATTACCAAAACTCAAAAACCAAAGCCTAAAGTAACTAATCAATTCAAACAAACACCCAAAGTGAGCGGATTGAATGATACATACCAAAAGAAAACAATCAACCAGGTGGGGCAGTGGAAAACTGCTTATCTGATCATGGCGGAAGTGGAGGTAGGTTCAGGAGGCTCATCTTCAGCAGCAGCTTACTCATCCCAGAGTAGGGCATGGGTCAAAGCGGAGAGCAAGGGCGCCGGGACATCAGCAGAATGTGGTGCAATATCAATAATGATTGGTAACTCATGGAATTTCCAGCATAAAAATGGCGCTGATATACATGGCTAAAGCTTTTTTGGCTTTAATGCGGGCGTCTGGAAGTTTAAAATATGTGGTAATATTGGGTCAGGTAATCTTAGCTTTAGCATTCCAGGCTATGGTTACCACGTTATAGATAGCGTCGTTGACATCTTTGTGTAATTGATGCATTGTATTTTTACTTTGTGGGGTGAGGGTTGAGAGAATAACAGGAGGGAGAATACCTCCTATGAGCATCATCACTGATTTGGCAACAGTTTTGTGGAGGGGACGACAATCTGGCGTGGAAGCTGCTTCAACTGCAAGCTGGTGGTCACTGCAAAATGGTTCAGCATTTGACTATAGGGGCATATAAACTAAGGGAATTTGGCATCCCAAACTGAATTAATGAACCGCTCAATTTGTAGAGATGGTTCTTCAATGAGATTACTGGTTCATCAATTTTAGCCAATAACTCCCATGGGTTCTGTTAAAATTGAATTGGGGAATTGGCGCATGGCTGAGGTTTAATTGGTTCACTGGAGGAAGCATGGGAGCAAACTGGGGTCCATGATGGTGTTTTTGGAGGGAGTGTGTGTGGCACTGGGGCGAGGAGGAGGCTGATTGGTGGCTATTACTTCTCAGCGTCTAGACTCAATTCTGCCGAGTCAGCTTGCTCAGGGTATAAGCCACTGAGCAACTAAATCAGACAATATGGTGATCGCCGACTTCCTAATAAAACTCAATAAACTATATATGAAGCTATCGCCCCTTATTTTGACCTTTATTTAATATAAATTGCAGACTTATCTGCAATCACTTAATCACTGGAAAGACCCCTTCAACTCTCCGTGTGACTCTTTATATCTTGATTCCCCAAGCTGGATGCATCCTCAGCTTGGTAGTCTTCTATTTGTCTTCCCTTTTTTAGAAACCCTTGAATGTATCAAATCTTGGCACAATTCCCCTCAATTCGCCGAATGAGAAATCATTTTGATTTATATAATTCTTATACCCTTTTCCATAAATCTCAAGACTCATCTCGTGTCCCCCTCTGATCCACCTTATGGGTAACGTATTGTCCAGTCATATCAACTTCCTGACATTACCCCCTTTGACTAAACAATATGCTCTTACTGTTTATATGCTTGGAGGAACTTCGTGTGAACTTGGTTGATAATCTGACCCCCCGCGGGTTCCTTGATAGTGTAGATATCCATGCCAGTCTTCTTGATTATCTTGAATGGGCCAGCCCAGATGTTGGAGAGCTTGTTTTTACGCCCAAATCTGTGCTGTCGTGGAATAAAACGTGGTCCCCCACAGTGAACAGCGGATGTCCGCTCCATCTCTTCTGATTGGCTGCCTGATTGTGAATCTTCTTGGCCAAACTGGTGGAGTAGGCTTCCATTTGCAGCTTGATCAATGTATCCATAAGTGTCTTTAAATATCGCTGGGGGTCCACACCACCAGTGTCCTCTACACATGAATAATGCAAGGTGGGCAGATCTGGATGTTGACCATACAGCAGTTGAAACGGGATCTTACCAGTGGATGAATGATAGCTGATATTATATGCAAACACAGCGGTAGGTAGAAGGGCACACCATTCTGAGGGCTGATCCTTCACCAATTTGCAGAGTATGTTCACTAGGGTTCCGTTGACCCGCTCCACCATCCCATTTGATTCTGGATGATAGGGGGTGGTCAAAACCCTGTGGATCTCCATCAACTTGTTTAACTACAGCAGAATGTGCGAAGTGAAATTGGTTCTGTTATCCATTAAAATGAATTATGGGCAGCAATGTTGCTGCATAACAAACTCCATAATAAACTTGGCAGTGGTGACCGCGCTCAAGTCATTAATAGCCCTGGCCTCCACCCATTGGGTCAAATGATCGATGGCCACAATTATATACTTGGATCGATTGGTGCTAGTTGGTAGAGGTCCCACTTCATCAATGGAAACGGTGTGCCAGGCAAACCGGGGGTTTAACTAGCTGGTATGTGGTTTTCTTGTGGAAAGGCTTTTCCACTTGACATTGATGGTAACAACTAACCATTTACAATACGTCGTAATGCATGCTCTCCAAGTAGTATTAGGGTCAAAAAACTCCAGCGTTTTCTGCAATCCTCCATGTCCTACAGCCCGATGAGCATCCATAGTAATTGAGGGTCTAGCTAAAGGTTTAGGAAAACTAAGCGTCAAGTCTTTGGTCCGCTTATATAGTTCCCCCTCGCATAGAAAAGTATCTTTCATGAGCCCATCTAATACCTTGATCACCTGCGGCGGCTCATCCTGATATTTATTCGCCACCATCTTCTTGTACATTATGTCAGCTAAATCCGCCATGATAGCAACTATTGGCAGCTGAGAAAGACAATCCGCTTTTTGATGTTTTGCTCCCAGGTGATGTAAGATCTTGAAATCATATGCTTGAAGCTTCAGAGTCCAACATGGGAGCCATCCTTCCAGTCCATGAAGATTCTGTAGCCAGCGCAAGGAAGCATGATCTGTCACTACTTGGAATCTTAACTCATGCAAATATACCCAAAACTTTTTGTAAGCGTAGATCACCGCTAAACACTCCTGCTTGGTCATGGTGTAGTTTTTTTCATGACAGTTTAAGCTTTAACTACAGAATGCGACAGGATGCTCCACGCCATCATCGTCCTTCTGGGATAATACTGCCCCTATAGCGGTGAGGGATGCATCCATTTGTACTATGAACTGTTTGTCAAAGTTGGGATATTGCAAAATGGGTGCACTTGATAAAGCGGTTCGCAACACATCATAAGCATTCTGTCATTGTTTTATCCAATCAAAGGAAGAATTTTCTTTAGCAACTCAAAAAGCGGGGCCCCAGTGCAACTGAAATTGGGAATGAACCGTCATTAATACCTGACCATTTTTAAAAACACTTAAATGTCCGCTTATTACTTGGGTGAGTCATCTTGCTTATTGCTTCCACTTTAGCCAGCTGTGATTTAAGCCCATTTGAATCCATGACGAACCTGAGGTATTCCAATTGTTATTTAAAGAAATTGCACTTCCGAGGTTAAATTTTGATATTAGCAGTAGCGAGGTGCTAAAACACTTGTTTAAGTGAACAAGGTGCTCTGTAAACATTTGCAAGAACACATTGATGTCATCAAGGTAAACTAGGATGCAGGACAGCTTTAAAATCACCTAATATCATATCCATGGCACGCAGGAACGTAGCTGGGGCGTTACACAACCCATATGGAATGCATGTTAATTGGAACAACCCTCTTGAGGTGATGATCGCACATTTCTCCTGTTCCGCTAATGGCAATTCAATCTTCCAGTACCCCAATATCAGATCCATGGCAGAAAAATAATTTGCCCTACCCAATTGGTCTAATGCATTGTTAATCTGTGGAAGAGGGTGAGAATCCTTCTTCATTACATTACTGAGTTTATGATAGTCAATAACCACCTGAATTGAGCCATCCTTTTTCTTTACAATGAGCACAGGTGATGCCCATGGACTGTTTGATGGCTCTAGCATTCCTTGCATAATAAGCTTATCCACCTCGCTGGAGACAACCTCTTCCACCACTTTTGAACATCTAATATATCGCAATCAAATGGGAGGGTGAGTTTCCATATCTATACAATGTACCACCCTTGAGCGTACCCCAAATCATGATTGTCATGTGCAAAAATATTCCAATATTTTTCAAACAGTGCCATAGCCTCATCTTGCTGTTCTGCCGATAATCCCATGAGCGCTTCCCATGGAACCACAGTCAGTATGCCAAACAGTGAGCTTGCCGGTAGTTTGAGATCCTCCCATGAGTGAAATCATGAATATTAGGAACTTTCTCTATAGGAACTAAGTGTAGGTAATCCAACACTTGGTGCCGCCAGATCATTATTGTCTTCTTCTGTAAGTTCGCTAGCAGCACTTTCACCTCCCCATTCCCAGGTAGCATTAACCCTGAAGCCACATGTGGTTCAAGATGCAAGTGCTGGTGAGGCGCCATAATTTCTCCATAAGACCCTTTAGGGACATTGATTTCAAGCCCAGTACCTACTATGCACTGGTGTCCAGATGGTAGGCTCAAAGAGCTCGTTGCCCAAAGTGGGATCCCTTTGTACTCATATATCTGGTTGGGGAGGGTCCTGGTCTGCTGCCTCAGTCATCAATAATGAACAGGAATCACTCCATTGCTGTACGCTAGATTGATTTGACTAGAGTGGAACAGATCCTTTGGGATTCCACAAGAGGTAAAATATACAGGTATCTGTTGGCCTAAAATAGTAAGAGTTTCCCCGCCATATTTATCACAACACCAAATTTCCTCATAAATGCCGCGCCAATTAACATGTCATAGTTGTTATTTGGCAAAACCACCGCCGGAGCAGACGCCTGGACTAACCCAAATCATAAATGCAACGCACTATATGCTCCTTCAGACACAGTGCTATGCGTTCCCGTGGTCCTATATACTACTTAATGGTCCACATCTGGTTTCAATAGAAGTTTAGCCACCAACTGAGTAGAGACTATGTTCACAGGGGCTCCCGTGTCTATGATAGCACAGATTTTTGTGTTTTCAACGAAAATGTCGCAGTAAGTACATTCTGAGTAAGAAGACCCATCAGCGTTTATTACATATACGTCCAAGGGCTTTGTATTACTCAAAAAGGAGGAAATGCCCTTGCTGACCTGAGGATACTCACTAGCGATTTTCTCTACCAGAATGGCTACATTAACTCCTACCAAAGAGGCGACGTTTGTCAAGGGATCCGTGTTTCTGGTGCCAATCTGTTCCAGGATCTGCCAAGCATATGGCTTCTACATGTCCTGGCAGAACTCTGGGCTCTGGGTGAACTTTTACTCTTGGAAGAAGAAGCAGGGGTATCCAATGAAAGCTGCTGGTATAACAAAATAATATGATTGAGGTTCAAATTCTATCTTAAAAGATGTTTGGGAATTGTTAGGGACAAGTGAATTGGACTTAGCAGAGGTAGAGCGTCCTGTCTCTACTCCACTCGAGCTTTTCCCTGCTCAATTTTCTAGATGGCATTGCATACACTTGTGGTTTGCTAGGGCAATTACCTGCATAATGCCCTCTTTGTCTGCACTGGAAGTGAGTGTTCATAAAAGGTTCATGTATATAGCTTGTGGCGGTAGGACCAGGTCGGAAGTTGCCAGTATGGTTCAAAGGTCGTGGACAAACTGGCGAAGTGTACATGGGCTGGAGGGGTCCACTGACTCATATGAAGGACGAATATGTTCCAGCGGCTGATAACCCAGTCACTGCGGCCCATAACCTGAAGAATTTGGAGAAGAGACAGAAGAGGTTTTTCAAACTAAATTGGGGGCGCTGATTGTGGTGGAGAGTCGATGTAAGGTGTTCACAATTTTGATAAGTCTGGCATCTCCGTCCAACATGTGATACATAGTGTTATATAGTTCCAAATGTGGTTTGATAGCCGCCATCATCACTATACTAATATCCTCGGTGTATAAAATGTTAGCTCCAAGTAGGACATGTCTTCCACTAAAAAATGCTCAGCAAATTCTAACAGGGTCTCATTTTGGTGAAACTGTATAGTCATAAAGTCAGCTTTCCATTGGGCCATCCTGATAGTGCCCCGAACAGCTAGATAACAATCGCTTTAACTTATTCATAGGATACTGAGCTATTTGGAAGATAACAGGTAACTTTATTAGTGCTTTCCACATCTAGAGCGGACAGCAACAGTTTAGCTTTTCATCAATTAGTAGCCCTTCCACAGCGAATTAAAAACGCTTAAAGTAACTGTGTAGATTCTCATCACGACTGAAAGGAGGTAATTTTTTGATTCAAATGACTTCACTTTGCTCTAGGTTCCTGCCGCAAGAAGCAGGCAAATTGGTTTTGGAGCGACTATGGGAACCATCCCTTTGTGAGTTACCATACATCTGGCCGGACAGACTCAAATCCATCAAAAAGGACTTGGAAGAAGTGGTGTCATGCAGGGGATCCATCTTAACGTCTGAGGGATATTTGTTTGCTGATCCATAGCAACCTTTCCCCAAATCTCCACTAACTGCCCCACTTCCACTGGCTCCGGCATGCCCCGCAAAATGTTTGTTGATCAACTGCTCCACTTTAACTAAATAGCATTTACATCGTCCATCCTGAAATTCCTGTTGCAGCATTTCATACTGATGTTGCAACTCCTGGTGGATTTTCCTCTCAACGTTCAGTTTCTGTTACAAGGCTTGTAATCGCGAGAGGTCCTCTTTAATTATGTTTTGCAGGTGGGTTTGCTGCTGGCTAGCATTATTGCATGTTGATTGGCATTGGTTATCTGGTTAACAAGGGATGCTTGTTCCCATACCAATTCCTCATTGGCCCATTGAAGGGTATCAAGGCGCTCTTGCATGTACACATACTCTCTTGTCTCACCAATTGGAATAGGGAAGGCTCATTGGTGCTCAGCCTGACTAACAACTTCCAGTTGTGTAACCTGACAAATAAGCTGGAGATATTTAAAAGACGTTGACCAAAGGATAAGCGCATTATCTGCCATTCTCTGGGTACTCCATTCGATACAAAGTTGGGTTAATTCAGCTGATAAAGAGCCGACTTGGTCCACCACTCGCCATTCCATCAGTGTCAGTGATTCCCTAAGCTGATTAATCACAGCTTCGAGAGCTTCCGCCCATTAAGCTAGCTCCATCATAAAGTGCTCAGTATTATTCCCCAACGTTGTTACATCCTGAATCCACTCCACCAATAGGCCATGCTGATCCAGCAGTTCTCTTATTACTCAAGGTAATTCTAAATTTAACTGTGTTACTAAAAGGTCCAATCAACGGTGGACATCCCCCATGCGATGGTCCATCTGTACAAGCGCCCCTTGTACCTCTGAAAACAAACAATCAAGGTGGTCAAGTAGGAGGTGAGTATCATTTTGTTGTGCTCGAGCAAACCATAATACATCTCCAATTTCTATATTGTGGCGAGCCAGCACATGCAGTAGCTGGTAAATCGATGGTTGCACATAAGCAACTAGATATTCCTAAATTCCGTGGGTACCAAGGCGGTGAGCCAACCCCGTTGTAGTCACATCCAAATAAGACATGTACAGGACGTACTGATTTTCTTTGTCTCATTGGTTATAGAAATAACTCAGGGCGTTTTCCCCAGCCTCATCTTCATATAGGCGATATCCACGCAACAGCCACTCCATGATATTCCACAACTGATGAGGAGTCAAATTTGTGGAGCGTCCTTGTTGGTTTGTCATCAGCTCAGGGCAATTCTATAATTGCAAATTGTTTATAACTTCATCATCCCCTGGTTCAGTCACAGTAAATAGTGTTGGTTCATTGTTAGGTGCCTCCCGTGCTTCTTCAGCATACCACACATGGAACCCAGTCAAGTTATGTCAGAATGAATGGGGCTCATCATTGTATCCTATTGTTGAAAGACTACAGTTGACCAGTGGCCCCCTGTAGTGAGCACTACAGTTACTTCTCAGCATCTAGGCTCAATTCCACCAAGTCAGTTTGCATAGGATATTAGCCACTGAGCAACCAAATCGGATGATATGAAGATTGCTGACATCCTAATAAAACTTGATAAACTATATATGGAGCTTTCGCCCCTTTATTTTGATCTTTATTTTATATAAATTGCAGACTTATCTGCAATCACTTAATCACTGGAAAGACCCCTTTCAATTCTCCGTGTAACTCTTTAAATCTCAGTTCCCCAAGCTGGATGCATCCTCAGCTTGGTAGTCTTCTATTCATCTTCCCTTTTCTAGCAACTCTTGTTTGTATTGATCCTCAGCACAAATCCCCTCGATTCAACAATTTTATTAAAATTTTGATCAAATATAATTCTTATATCCTTTTCCATAAATCTCAAGTCTTATCTCCATTACCCCTCCATTCCACCTTATGGGTAATGTATCAAAAGTCATATCAACTTCCTAACAGTGGCTGCAGCTACAGCTGTGGCAACAGGCTTTGAGGGAGGGGAAGGTAGGATTGTACCCCACACTAAAAACTGACACAGGGTGGGTGGCGGAGTGGAAGCTGGCAGACAAAAAATCAGAGCCGTTGGAAGCAGCTAAGGAAGGGCACTTGCGTTTTGAGTGGTCTAACTTGAAACAGGATGGACATATCGTCCGTCTGCCCTTGACACATGCCCAGAACGGATGGTTAGAGGCAGAGGGGATAGTGGCGCGAGGGGGAATTGATGGGGCAATTTTGTTCATTTCAGGGCTGATAATGGCATACGCTCAAGGCCCATCGAGGCGTGTGGCCCCATTTGGGACCACAAATTGCAAGATGGGGTTAGAACCATAGGCTGCCAAACCTTCCATCAGCTCCTGGTGGAGCACCTCATGGGGAAGGTGGGTAGGCAAACCAGTGAACTGAACCACCAAGGTGGTGTTTTCTGGGAGCTGGGTTCATGTTGTTGGGAGAGGTGTATCCTGAAAGACCAGGGGCACCATTGCTGTAGTGGAAGCATTGGCTTCACTTGTGAAGCCAAGATTAAAATACCCCTTGTAATGGAGGGAGCCAATAAAACAGGCTGGTGTCATCACCTCCTGAGCCACTTAGATAATGGCTTGGTCATGGTAAGGGAAAAAGTTTCCCATATTTGACCCTAAGGCCAAAATGCATGTTGCTCCGAGGGAGCACCAGGTGGCAGCAGGGAACCACTTGGGATAAAGCAAGGTGGGCGTCGAGATCCTTGGGAGGAACGGATTGTCCCAGGGGTTTAGAATGACTGGACAAGCCAGTCTGAGTGAATTTTCCCGCCAGATGGAAAATGGTGGGGGAGTTTCGCCGCTGCCCCACATGGAGCAGATGGCGGAGAAATCTGAGGATATCAGAGTGAAACTATGGTGGGCAATCATAATTTACTTTTTCTGTAAGATTTTCTCAGAAAGATATGCCGAGTGGAAAGAGAGTATAAAAACTCTTTGTTAGTATACATTTTCTTTATGTTAACCTGGGAAAACCTGCGTGTGGACCTCTTCAAGGAGGTCTAATGCAAAGTTAACCATTTGATTTGCACAACCATAACTTTCTCCTCTGGTGCACTGCAGGGCCGCCCTGGTTCCCTCTCTCCTGAGCCACCATTGTGCTCCAGCCCAGAGCACTGATTGGGTGAGGACCCCACTTTGGGGTTCACTCCAGCCTCGTTGTTAGTCCAGTTTTTAATCTTATATATATTATTAACCAGTTCTCTCTTTCCGCTTGGCGTAACTTTCCAAGAAAATTATATGGTTAATAAAAAAGTAAAACTTGATCGCCCAATGTAGTTTTGCTCCAATGTCATCGGATTCCCCACTGGCTGCTCCAGGGTGGGGCAGCAGCAAAACTCCCCCCGCTATTTTCTGTCTGACAGGAAAGCGCGCTTGGACTGGCTCGCCCAGTCACACCAAATCCCTGAGACGATTCATTCCTCCCAAGGATCTCGACGCCCACCTTTCTTAATCCCAAGTGGTTCCCTGCTGCCACCTGGTGCTCCCTCGGAGCAACATGCATTTTGGCCTTAGGGTCAAATATGGGAAACTTTTTCCCTTACCATGACCAAGCCATTATCTAAGTGGCTCAGGAGGTGATGACACCAACCTGTTTTATTGGCTCCCGCCATTACAAGGGGTATTTCAATCTTGGCTTCACAATTGAAGCCAATGCTGCCACTACAGCAATGGTGCCCCTGGTCTTTCAAGATACACATCTCCCAACAACATGAACCCAGCTCCCAGAAGACACCACCTTGGTGGTTCAGTTCACTGGTTTGCCTACCCACCTTCCCCATGAGGTGCTCCACCAGGAGCTGATGGAAGGTTTGGCAGCCTATGGTTCTAACCCCATCTTGCAATTTGTGGCCCCAAATGGGGCCACACGCCTCGACGGGCCTTGAGCGTATGCCATTATCAGCCCTGAAATGAACAAAATTGCCCCATCAATTCCCCCTCGCGCCAATATCCCCTCTGCCTCTAACCATCCGTTCTGGGCATGTGTCAAGGGCAGACGGACGATTTGTCCATCCTGTTTCAAGTTAGACCACTCAAAACGCAAGTGCCCATATCTAGCAGCTTCTGACAACGCTGATAGTTTGGCCATTGGCCACCAATCCGCCGCCCACCCTGCGCCAATTCCAGCATGGGATAGGATCCTAATTCCCCTTCCCCAAAGCCTGTTGCTGCAGCTGCACCTGCAGCTACCAATCAGACTCCACCTTGACCAGTGCTACATATAATTCTGCAAATCAAGTGCAGGATTGGACCTCAGTTTGATCCCATGCAACACCCAACAAATCAACCAATCCTCAACCATACGCTGATTCCCCAATTCAATTTTGCCAGAACCCATAGTAGTTTTTGGATAAAATTGATGTAGGTAATATCATTGAAGAACCATCACTGTAAGTTGACCGGTTCTGCAACGCAAAATGAAATGCAGAATTCCTCCCTTGTTTACATGCCACAAAGCCAAACGCCAAAACATTCCATAGCAACCACCAGCTTGCAGTAGAAGCAGCCGCCACACCAGATTGCCATCCCCTCTGCAAAGCCACCACTAAATCAGTGGTAGCACAAGCAGGAGAAATTACACATCCTGTTATCCCCAAAAATCTTACTCCAAAAAGTAAGATTAACATAAAACAACTACACAAAAATGTCACTGACGCTATCCAGAACGTGGTAACTGTAGCACGGAATCCAAAAGCTAAGATTACCCAAACCAACATTGCAACGGTTGTTAAACTAATTGACGCACGCATTAAAGCCAAAAAAGCTTTTAGCTGAATATATTATTGCCATTTTTTATGGTTGGCAATTACTTGAAAGTACCAATCATCAATGATATTGAACCACATACTGCCAATGCCCCAACGCCATTGCTATCTTCCTTGACATTCACCCTACTCTGGGAAGAGATAACTGCTGCCAAAGATGAGCCTCCAATACCCCTCCCCTTCCACCATTGAGGGATAAGTTGTTTCCGCTGCCCACCTGGTTGGTTGTTTTGTTCTGTGTGATCATTTAATCGCTCATTTGGGCGTTTTAGTTGAATCAATTAGTTATTAAATTTTAGTTTAAATTTTTAGTTCAGTAATGTCCATCCCCTGGTCAGCTTACCTCGATTAAATATAGCTATTAACCACCTTCTCCCTAAGTTACTCCATCTCAAGCACCCTCTGAGGGGATCTACTAACTTTACTACTGACAACTAGTTCCCTGGCGTTGGATCTGTGCACCGTGCACCACCCTGATGTGAACAAAGAATTATAGACACTCTCATTACATTCAGACTTGATGCAAGATGCCGAATATGAGATGGCAGTTAGTCAGTCTACTAAGGCGATTGAAGCATATTCTGCCTTACCCCTTCAATTCAAGAAACTATTTAAAATGGCTCACCATTGCGCTTGAAAATGATAGTTATTAGTTTCATATTGGGGTCCAATTGATGCGGGAATTCAATTGCATTATCAACCATAAGGAAAAGTACATATTCCTACTAAGGTATCAGATTCCATTTAATATTCAAATTTCATATTAAAAGTAAAGGAGTCGCAAAAAATGGACATGTCTTCACAAATACCCCTCCTTCATATGAAAGGTTGAATACCAAGTCTCAAGGGAAAAACTAAGTTACCCAGTGAGGCTGAGGATGCTGAAGAGGGGATCCCATTTTTGATACCCTATCCTATCACAATACCCTCTGGTTCACAGGTTATTGTGGATAAAGGAAATCATATTCTAACCTTCTTGATCAAAGTTTGGAGCTTAGTGGACACCCAAACCCTTCCATCAAGGATGCGCGACCTTCCCAGGGATTTTGATTCCTACCTAAGTAAAATCTATCTCTATTCTCATAGGGAATTTAACCGCTGAAACCCTCAAAGTCCCTCAACATGTCCCAATTGCCTATGTAAAACTATGTCCTATTGGAATATTGCCGATGTGAGTAGTTAAGGATTGTTACAAGATTTTGGATTCAATCCCCCACCTACCATAGCTCTGGTTGAGAGTATAATTGAAACAATCTCACCCCTAACGAACACCAGTATCCCAAAAACCTCCTGGAGGAGTATGGCGATATTTTCTCCTTGGGACCAAGTGACTATGAAAAAATGTTCGGGGTAATCCATCAAATTGAGATGGAGGCTCACCATCCATTTAAATCTTGACTCTACTAAAAATCCAAAGTGGATGAGGCTCAAGTGGCCTTAAAGTTACTGCAACTGTTAAAGGTCGGTTTACTAGTGCCTTCTAAAAGCTTATGGGCTTCCCCACTCTTATTAATTTGGAAAAAGGATGTTGGCCACCATGGATGGATTATCGCTGCCTCAACTCTATCAATCACAAAGATAGCTATCCCTTGCCACATATAGATGACTCCTTACGCTTGATGTTGGGGTCCCACTATTTATTTGGTATGGATCTTGCCAGTGGGTATTGGCAAGTAGATCTGCCCCAAAAGATCATGAAAAAAGCGCTCATCAAAAGTGAAGGATTATTTGATCCCACTCAAATGCCACAAGGGTTGTGTAACACCCTTGATACCTTCCAACGCGCTATGGACGGACTATTAGGTGATTTAAAACGCTCCTTTGTACTAGTTTATCTTGACAATATTACCAAACATCTAATCTCCTCAGGAAAGTCTTTCAGCAGTTATGTCAATTGACATTAAAACTAAAGCAGGCAAAATGCTCTTTCTTTCAGAGTGAGATGGCGTTTTTGGGTCATAAGGTCAGTAAAGCCAAAATTACCCAATGGATGACAAGGTCTCAGCCATTGCTAAGATGACCCCCCTAAATCTCTATGAGATGTACAAGTTTCCTAAGGATAGTAGGATATTATTGCAAATTTATCTCCTACTTTGCAGGCACCTCCCAGCCTCAGGTGCGTCTACTGAAGAAAGGGATACCCTTACTTGAAAAGAAGAGCAACATCATGCTTTTGATCTGCTACGCTTATCTCTCTCCCACTCTCCAGTACTTATTCACCCAAATTCTGATAAGCCCTTTCTTCTATTTACTGATGCTAGAGATATCGCCAACGGAGCTATACTATCTCAATATGATGAAAACTTAGTGGACCATCCTATCACCTACTATAGCAAGACCTATCTAGAGCCAAATGCAATCATAGCGTTGTTAACTTTTTGCTGATATGGGTTAAATCCGCCAAGCTGGTTTGCACAGGGTATTAAGACAATGAGCAACAGAATTGGATAATATTCAGATCACTGACTCTTAATAAAGAATAATATATATGATATGGAGAAATTACCAAATCAACACTTTTTATTATATTATAAAATGCAGAACCTTTATGCAGACTACTAAAAATCCTCTCTATCTCATTCTTCCGCTCAACTCTTATCTTGTTATATCAGTTTGTTTCCACCCTCTCTTAGTAATCTCCTATTCGTTCCCTTATAGGAGTTTTTGTCTATCTTGAGACTTCAGCGGAATTCCTTTGATTTGCCATACTATCAAGGCTATGACTGATTCACTTCACATCAATATACTTTCTGCTCAACATTAAGGCTTACCTCAAATCTAATTGATGATCCGCTAAATGTATAGCTTATCATCCAGTCATATAATTTTCTAAACAAGCGTTATAGCATGCAAATGCTTGGTGGTCCTGCTGGACATTAATAATTTCTGACCTTATATATATGGGAAACATTTCACCAATATTACTGATCAATCTTCCTTGTGATGGCTGCAGCAAATGAGGGACCCCAATGGGAGATTAGCCCAATGGGCTTTAAACCTTCAAAACTACTACTTTTCTATTATCCACTGACCAGGGACTATTCATTAAAATGCAAATTGCCTATCTTGGCTTCCCTATTAACATTAACAGACCCTGAAAAGGATCAGCTCTACAATCTCATAACCCAACCAAATCTATGGAAGGATAAATCCTAGACCCTTCAAAAAGAACTAGCAAAAAGATTGGCAATTCTCCAAGTAAAAATGGCCAATTATGCAAACTTGTATCTAAATAGGGACCTTATGTAAGACCTTTGTCTCGAACTGACACCATTTTAGAGGGACATTGGCGAGTTGGCCACTGGGGATTCAGAAAAGCTAATATTGGCTTAAAACTCAATTTACAAGATGAATGTTTATTCAATCCAGGATGTATTAGAGTCATGCCTGGTATGTAAAAACCAAGTTGGACCTAATCCAAGATCGCAACATCCAGTGGTTCCATCTTGTGAACCATTTCACACTATTAGCACTGATGTAGGACCTCTCCATTGTGCCTCTTATGGTCATCAGTTCCTTCTTCTAACTGTGGACAAACTAACTAAGTGGATCAAAGCCCTATCGTTCCCTCAGCTTTGGCAAAGGCTACCACCACGTTTTTGTATAATTGGATTATCATCCAAATAGGTGCCCTAATATCATTTTTTCCAATAACAGGCAAAATTTCCGCTTGATGCTGGTGAATGATTTAGCTGCCCTGATGGAAACCACACAGGTATCATCCACCCCCACCATCTTGCAACCAATGGAATGGTGGAGCGGGTAAATGGTACTCTAACTGCAACCCTCCGGAAAATGGCTATGACTGACCCCCTTCACTGGCCCCAATGCTTGCCTAGTGCAATTCTGGCCTATAGTATTAGTTATCCTCAAGTATTTAAGTTGTTGTCATTCCAAGCGTTGCACGGCAGAAATCCCCATCTTCATTCTAAAGTACAGGCTATGCTTGACCAAGCCTCCCCCAAAGCCCCTGAAGTCACTATGAGAAGTATTGTAAATGAAACTATCAGACTTCAGGCCCTGGTCTCTGAAAACCTGTCTGCTATAACTTTTAAAGAAACTGCTCAATTTAATGATAAGCATGACTCTCTACACACCTTCCAACTGGGTGACCCAGTCCTATTCTACCATCACCAGCCTGGAGGTCGTGACAACAAATTGGGCACCAACTGTTCCTGGGCCTTACTGAGTCATATATAGAAGGGGCAATGAACACTCAATTGTAGAAGTTGTTCAGGGTACAATCATAAACCGCATATATAGTCACTTTCTCTATTCATTTCTCCCTCTTCATCAAGATCTAGAGGGGGGTATTGTCAGAATTCCCACTCAAACGGTATATTCAGATGTGTCAGCTATTTAGAATCAATCCTGATATGACCATATAGCCCAAAATAATGTTGGGATAGTCCCAAGAAAATTCAATGACTAACAAAATTGGGGATTGATCCCGACTTATGTGGTCAAATAATGCTCCCTCAGAGCTACCTAACCTCAGGTTTCAAACCCAATTCATGTAACAAGAACAGCATATTCAACCAATATAATTGGCTGCTGCTAAATCATTTATTTATGTTTATAGAAATAAGCTTGTATTGTTTAAATTTTCCCCAAGGCCCCTTCCTATTTTACCTTATAATGCTGTTATTAAGCTAAAACTTTAATTTTCCCTCCTTTCTGCAATTTTAAGAAAAAATTGTGTATTATAGGATTTGCTTCTGCCAGCCCTAGTAGCTGGTATAGAGACTTCTTTAATCAAGAAGAAGCAAAAGGTATTCATCCATCACCCTCAGGCTTTGGGTCGTCTGGTCTTAAACAATTAAGGGATCCGTGGTATTACTCCCTGTGATCCCCACAGCTAGAGTGAAGTGATGCTCTGAAATTAATGTGTTAGACTTACTAATCCCTTTATTTTTAGGACAAAAACATGGGGTACTCCGTGGAGCATGGAGGTGAAAGGCCAGTAGTGAGGAGACCCCCACCTATGACAGAGGTTCAGTCTCACCTTCCAGCGAGCTCACTTCTGGTTCCAAGCGGTAGTTGGAAAGTATGGAAGGAAGATATTCTATGGTCAGTTTGGAGGTGTCCATAACGGCCAGTGTCTCAGCTGGATATGCCACTACAGGAACTTAAACCTAATGATACCCCACATTGATGGAGTTGTCAAATTCTAAGATCTGAAGTTCCGCGGTACAGTTAGGCTTGGCAGCACAGCGGCTTTTGGACAACAGGGACGCAAGGATGAAGCACGTTCCAAATAATGAGGGGGAGGGTTACCTTATATGCCAAGGGCAGCACCAGTATTATCTAGGGACGTGCGGAGGAAGGCCATTTTCAACTGTTCAAAAGATTCCAACCTTGATGTTCTCTCTGAAAAATGCGCAAGAACTGGGCCATGGTGAGTCTCCTTGGGACAAGCGGAAAAAGGATTTATAGTCCTCAAGGGTGTCAGGGGAAACTCGTGGGGCTTGACAAAGGTTTCCAACGCTGGGAGAGATTCCAGGAGAGAACTATTATTCTCACCAGAGGAGAGTATCCATTAGTGAGCTCCCTCTGAAATCTCAAAAGCAGCAGCTGAAAAAGGAGGACGTCAACTAAGTCCTTGCCCTGAGGCTTCTGGAGGACCCTAAGGCTGGACACTTTTTAAAGATCTCCTTTTTTAACTTATAAATAGCGTTAATAGTGGAGGGTTAGGTTGGTAGTGGCAGGTGCTGCACACTGTATTAGCGTCTTTAGTGAGGTGAGCCGCGCAAAACCCTCAGTACACTCTATGAAGAAGGTAACAACCAAGGCCAGAAGGAATACAAAAGTACCAGCCCAGTGAACCGCTTCAATGGGTGATAACTCTGAGAGGTTAGGCTAACTCTAGACACCCAATAAGAGAAGAAACTCACAAAAAATCGAGGCTTTTCTCAGAAAAGTTAAGGGAAACTGAAGCGCAGGAAGTTGAGAAAGGGAAAGCGCCAGGCAAAAGGTGTAACACCAAATCTAATGACCCAGAAAGAGGAAGCAACGTCCTAGGCTATTGTGGGTATGTTTCCATAATCTTGTGGACAAAACGAACACCAAACTGGCAATAACCATTAGGGAAAAAAGCCCTACGATATGGGGAAGGTGGCGTAAGAACTGAGGCAAAATATGACGATATAAGACGTGATGGAGTTGGCAAAATAGGCCGTAATGTGAGAGACGGGTTCACGTCCAGCTTTAGATTTAAACCAGAGCGGGAAAAGGACTGTCTATCACAATGATTCCAAGAGAGGTATTCTTATGAAAAATAAACAGAATAGTATGGGGAACCTTGCACTAATAATCCCTAAACTTTATAAATTTAACTGAGTATCTGAGAAAAGTAAAGCCTTCCTCAGCTTGGGTCTAAAAAGTTAATGGGAAGATTTGCGAAGGTTTAAAAGCCATTTTGTAATCTTACCTGATCTGTAAATCTTTTGCCTTTCAACGACTTTAAACTTTATAATCTCAGCAAAATTCTGTAGCTTTGTAGTGCGTGTTTTTCAGGTTCTGAGGTCGATTTCTGCCGGATTTTTCGCCTCATATGAGCCATTTTCCTCAGCCCTGGTTGGCAAAGCCATGATACATTTCCTGTCAATGACCTTAAGAAGTCATCAGTGGCTTTTAGGGGTTATGGCCTTGGCTCCTTGGGCTTGTTTAATTTGTTTTGGAGGGCCACTAACACTATGAAATATGTCGCTAGCTGTGACATCTTAAGGAAAATCTCCAGATGCTTCCTAGCCAAGATCTATACTAATTTGTACCTGAGGATTATGAGGTATCTGGATTTTTTTCACCAACAATATCAGATCACTTATATTGAGTTTGGGCCCCACCATCAAGAGGTTTTAATAGTTCAAATTGGGCTCATCACCGAAAGTAATATTGTCCAAACCCTGATAAGGTTTGAACCCATCATCAGATTTAATTGAATCTTTAGTTTGAGCCTGAATACCAACAATACACCAGCTTATTCCAACATATTATTGATAAAGCCTTGGGTGATCTCAACTTTACATGTGCGGAGGCCAATTTTGATGACATTTGGTCCACTTATCCAATTATGAGAAACATGAAAAGGATCTTGAAGCTGTTTTTCTGACTTACAGAAAACGAACCTGTATGTTATTCCCCCAAAGTATAAGTTTATAAAGAGAAAGTTGCCTTTTGGATAGCCTAGTTATAAAGGATGGGTATGGCATATCTCCCTGTTTAAAGGCCATCCTCTCATGACCCACCCCCACAACGCAGAGACAGTTTTGCAGCTTTTTGAGCCTCATTACTTTCCTTAACAAAGTACTCTCTGGCGTTATTTCAATTTGTGGCACCCGTTTATACCTGACAAGGAAAAATGTCCCATTAAAGTGGATGGAAGTCTGCCAACAAGAGTTTGATTCTACCAATGAATTATCTGTGTCAGTTCCTGTTCTTAAATATGTGGACCATATAAGACCTTTGATGTGGCTTGTGAGGCCTCTGAGGCGGCTATGGGGCTATGTTACTCCAGGATCATGGGGGAGTAGATCACCAATTCAATTACATTTTTTGCAAGTTTCTTTATGATTTACGGGGGAATCCTTAATAATCTTGCTGCAATGGCATGGTCACTCACAAATTGCGTTATTTTCTCCAGGGAATGCAACGCAAATTGTTTGTCATAATGGATCACTAAGACCTCATATATCTGTAAGTCACAGAAGTTGGCAGATTGTTAGGCCCAAACTTATTAGAAACTCTTCAGCTTTACCTTTCAATCTAGGTTATTAAGATGGTTTGAATGCTCTTGAAGATATGCTGTGTTGCAACCTCTTTTCCTAAGTCCTACTGATGAGGAGTTACAAGAACTGACCATGGTCATTCTTTTTCACAGCCACTAGTCATTACTCCTCCCAAAGTTCCTTTAATAGAATGTTCACAGGATGTGCTATCAGTTTCTGGTGTGGTATCTGGGCAAAAAGCTTGCTTTTAGGGCTGGAATTGTTCAATCAACTGGTACTATTACCTCACAAATAAACTAATTATACACAGAAAGATGAAATATTTATGTTTAGCAACAGAGTTAAAACATCTTATCTGATTCATGATAAGGTTATCAGCAAACGCCATGGATCTCCAGTGGTGGTTCACCTAGTAAACAATAAAAGCATTAATCTTTTTTAATTATAATCTGATTAGCCCAGTGTTGTGAATTTTGTAATTTGCTATAGCAGGCTCCACTAGTATGCCAGGTCAAACAATATGAGGGCTGTAGCCCTTGCTGTTTCGCCTTCATAGGAGTATCTTTCCCTACAAATCCACATGGCAACCCACCAACCAAGAAGACCAATAACTTCGCCTTAGCGCCATTGGACCCTTTTGGGAGTGCACTGGTGGTCCTTAGCCCCCTTCCTTGGCGGACTGACCCATTGCTCCTTCTCCCTCATGACCAATAGCCGGCCCTTATTGGGTGGCACCAGCAAGTCCGTCATCATCCTGGGCGGCCCAGCTCATGGCTACCTTCAACACTCACGGGCTGATGGCCTTCAGCCCATCATTGTTGGTGGCCAGTTAGCCAAGTTCCCACAGGGCTTCCTTTGTAAGGCAGAGGTATGGTAGGTGGCAGCGCCAACCACTCCAGGTGCATTACCCAGCATCTAATTTGAAAAAATCCTGTCTCCTTTACTTAATCTAGTGGCCTAACTACTAACAACTAATAAAGCATGGGCGTAAGAAATCTTGATTAAGAGAGAATTACAACTATTAGATTAGGTGTTTACATGGCAATCCGCTTCACGAATATCATCAATTATTAGCATTCATTACTATTTTAATTGGTCACTGCACAGAATTGCGAGGGTTAATCCTTAACCTAATACAACTTCCCTGTATGATGACAGAGAACATGAATTTGATCCAAAAAAAGGATCAAAAAACTCTTGACCATTGTTCACTTAGTAGTAAAGCACTTTTGTCCTTAAATATCTGAAACCAATTATTTATAAAATCTAGGATATCAAAAACAAACAATTTTATTAGGTAAATAATCGTATACATATATAATATTCTGGCACCCTAGTGCATTACTATTAGAATCGCTAGCATTTGCTGCCAGGGTTTAACTTTGCTATTGGCCTGCAACTTCAACATTCCATTGGGCAAAACTTACTTTATCTTGATTTCCCAGGCTAAGCAATCCTACCCATGAGCTGGTAAACTATTGGGGATCTTTTTGACAAGTAAATGAAGTCTTAATCATTAAGTTAACTGTATCTATTTGCTTAAAACATTTTCTCAGAAGCCTAAAATCATCAATACTAATAAATATACTAGAATTGATCTCTGACTAATTCACTGGTATTAGAACACACTGGAAAAAGAATAACTGGATAAATTTAAAACAATTACTGGAATTTCTTCCAATCATCTACCTTCCGCTAGTATTTTTTTCCCTCATAATCTGTACTTTCCACACACCAAATATTAATTTGATGCATCTTTGTCATCAGTTTCCAGCTCAATGTATAAAAAATGGCTATTATAAATATTATTGAGAATCATTGGCCTTCAGTCACATATTCTATATCCTAAGTGGTGGAATCACCATTGCTTGCTATTATATGGGAACTCTCAGCATTCCACCAGAAATATGACTATCCCCAGCATAAGTCGCCAGTCAATCATAAATTAAATATATGATTGGATCCTTGGCATCAGTCACCATTGATTTGAACACCTTGATGTCAGATTGGCATTCCACCAATAAACCTTTATTAATTATAAATTTGATTTATCCTCAGAGTAAGTGGCCAGTAAATTCTCCTTGATTAGTTTAGGCAAATTATTGATTATCCATAGCTTCTAGTCACTTGTAATCAAAACTTTAATTTTCTATCAAGGTTGTCCCTGAAACATACAGACTTAACAGAATCGTTGAAATATCTCAATCCAACACAATAGGGAGCACAAATCGGCACATCTGTCATTAAATATCATTGGAATGCATTAAAGTCGTTCCTCTAATCCCAACTAACTTCACTCAAATTTTAATAGTTATGGGAGTAATTCATCTGGTAACTTTCTGACACCCAGTATCTTCAAGGACTTTTCCACCTGGTTCTTAAATTGTATTACTTGTGCATAGTGAAATCATACAGCTTTAGAAAACAGTATGCTACATCTGTTACAACATCTAGAAGGGCCTTAGACTTCCATGTCTGTTGCCTTTATTGTATAACTTGCAAGTTCCAATAGGTTTAATGTAATGATGGTTGTAGTAGATTGGCTTACCAAGTTTTCATTGTATCCCGTGTCATTCACACATTTTTAGAGGAAATATCTAAGCTCTGCGTTACTAATGTGTTTGCTACGTTTGGACTACTTCTGGAAATGGTAAATGACTTGGGCGCCTATTTACATCCCGTTTCTAGAGTGCTTTGTTAGACATTCTTAGTATTAAACCTTAAAACTATACCGCTTAACATTCACATTTTGATGGTTAGACGAAAGATCAATTAGATCCTTAAACAATAATTTGCTTCTATGACTTTGTTGATAAATACTCTTGGGCTGATAATCTTCCCTTGACGCAGTTTGCTTATGGTAGGATTTTAGAATGCCCACATCATCCAGCTTTTAAAGTATAATGTATCATCTTTTTGTCATTTTGGGGATGATTTATTATAAAATATCCCATAGCAAGTGTGGGAGCTATCATGATTTTGATAACTATTAATTGGTTAATTCTCATTAGAATAATAACTAATTTAATTTAATTTATTTCCGCTAAATTATTAATGTTATGTCAGGGATGATCTCTGAAAATTTTTGCAAGTGATTTGATTTAAAGTTTATGTATTGACAATTAATTTATCTATAACAGATCAATCAGGGTTTGTTGCAGTCAATAAGGGTTTATTGATAGTTGCTGAAGCGTTAACAACGCTTTTATTGGCAGAAACTTGTGGGTTACCTAAAAAGGGAACCTGACTTGCTATTAATGGGTAAAAGGTCACATAATCTAAGAAGGTTGCTAGCTTAATAATGTTAATATGTTGTGATTTTAAGTCGCTGGGACACGTTCTTTAGATATCCAACCCAGGAGGGGTTGTGACCTAGTTGGCGGCGGAATCTAAATAGGCAGATGAAGTAATAATCGTTTCAGACGCTTCTAAGGGCTAAATTTTTTACAATGAATCTGTTCCCAAAGGGGTTACAATGAAAGATTTGGGCGCTGAATTCCCCTCTATATAAATACCTTTAATGTAGCTAATAAAGAAAGGTAGTACATACTTCTTTGAAAAACATTTAGATAGTTATATAATTTTATTGTGTACTTAGATTAGAGTGGAAAAGACAGTTTTCTATTATTTATATGCCATATGCCAACTATTGAGCTTATAGTTTAAGTGATTGTTTTCTCCTAAGCAAGTTGTTTTTCAATACTCTTATGGAAGAATGAAAGACCATTTCTTTGCCCAGAAGTGCCTTCCAGTTACCAGAAGAAAGAGCGTCAGCACCTGTCTAGCGTTAAAGAATCACTCATATTGGCTGTGAATAACTCTACTAGTATAATTGTTTTTATACAATTGTCAACATACCCATTATTATCTTAATCAACAATCTATCTAATGCACACATTGAATCTGTGCGTTAAACACAAAAAGGTTACATCATATAATGATGCAACCAATTAGTCCACTGCTTATTTTAAAAAAAACTAGCTTATAATAAAACTCCTCTTTTCAGATTAACCTTGACTTTGCTTGTAAGTTACTGCTGCGGAGAAATGCCTGCTGCAGATCTAAGGTACTCAAACCTGGTCTATGAGCAATTTAGTAGAGCCCATCAGCAACTAAAAGTTTTTTCTAAGATTTAAGCAACTTACTGTTCATAAGGTTAAAGTAGGGTATGGTCAATTTAAATATGCGCCACTTATGCATGAAGGTTTGCTCAAGGATAAATTCAAGTAAACGTTTGGGCCCCATGTGGTGGAGGAAGAATTGAGTAATGAGGTTTTCTGTATGACAATACCTCCCCATTAGAAGCAGCATAACGTCTTACATGTGTCTCAGCTCTCCCCTTTAAAGGGTAAAAACCTTCCAAGCCAAAACCAGTACTGTTGGATAACTCTTAGGAGGCTGAATTAAAACAATCCTGGTGTCAAGGAAATCCACTTCTCTGTTTAGTATATTGTTGTCTGAAAGAGTTTTTCTCCTTTCAGAAAATAGCTGGAAAAGTGCTAAAGAATGTAAATAGTGCAAAGATCTGTTGTATGCATTCCACAAATTCCACCCCGCAGATTTTTTCATCTCCTAAAAATCACTGCCCTATTGGCCATTAAGTTACCCAAGGCACACAAGAACTATCTGCTCATGAATGTTTCTGGTGGAAAGGCCATTTTGTCCAAAGAAGCAGAAATAATGTTAGTCCTGTGGAGCAAACCCTATGCCTAGACATGAAGGAGCTTTAGCACATAAATAAGAAGGACCCAGAAGCCTTCTTCTTCCTTCATCAGCAATGGCAGTCTAGCCTATGTAGTGGATGGTCATGGGTTACAGCCTGCATCCTTTATGGTTTCCTCCTACCAATTCTTCTTACCACAAGGGATTTGTAGAAAAGTTTAGGGGCTGTGTAAGGAGGTGGTGGAGTCCAGAGATAACTGCCAGCAGGCAGGTCGCCTCATTCATTTTGATCACAAGTTTTGATTCCTTTCCCTGATTTTCAACTTGCTGCAGAAATGGGTGATCCCATCCCCAGATAGTTTTATGTGTTTAAAACCTGTTAATTGAAACTGTAATTAACCCCAAATTCCCTGTCCATGGGTGCAACCACCATTTATACCAAGCAGATTGTTGCCATTTGCTAAAATTTGGCTGATCTGTGAAAAGAATTTGGTTTAATCTTTAGATAGCACCAATCCAAGAAAGGGTTGAGGTGTTCTAACTTCTTACCCAGATTAAAAATCACTATCAGAACCTCATACTGTATCTTAACATCATGAACTCGCTATGTTAAATTCCTTAAACTAATGCACACACTCCTTATGCCCCATATATGGTTTATAAGACAGTCTAACAGGCTCTTCTGTTGTTCAATTTTATTTTCTACACGCTTCTTAAATAAAAACCCATATAAAATTAAGTATATCTTTAGAATTCCACAATTTTGATATTTAATTGTTCCCCTAGTCTTTTCTATAGCTGGGCAATAGTGAAACTCTTTACCACGCTCTTGCCATTATTATTACTTGAGTTAACATTATGGCCACACCTACGCTTGCCTCCCAGCTTTGATTCTTTAAATCACCGCAATTATCTTGCTATTTAAGATACTTTCTACCACAATTATCAATTTATGAAGTCATTTTATGAGGTTCTCACCTCCTGCTACCAAAGACTTCCCCTGGTACAGCCCTTGTCTCTGGTGATTACCCCGCTTGGATCCTTAGCTCCATCCAACGCCAATGTTTGGCTCATAATGAGGGTGTTGATAACCTCATCATCAGTTTCCAACTACAAGTCTTTTACATTAATAAAGAAACAGATAAAGTGGTTGGCTATTCACCTGGTACCTGGTTTTTATTTTGGGTTTCTATGCATCCAGACTGAAAGCTAATTTTAGTTTTATTAGACGCTTCCATGACACTCATGCCCCATTTGTTTTGAAGCTTATAATCTTGAATGCACTCCAATATAATATGGATTCAGATGCATCCATGTTAATTGAGAGTTTAATTTATTATACAAATCTCATCTTTAGCCTATCACTTATGTTGGGCTTCCATTTTTGTGACTCAATTGTGCTGTGCTCAAGAAGCCTGAGAGTCAGTACTTGAAGAAGTTTAAGACTCATGATAAGTATTTTATCTATTTTTGAGGGTGCCAATTCACTCTCAGGTCCAATCAACTAGAGAATTAATTTTATGGTAAGTATAGAAAAATATACTTATTGAAGTCATGCAACAAAAACAGGTATAGAATTAATGCTATAGCATATTTATAGTATAGAATAGGGAGTTTTATACGTTACATCCACAATATAAACCTCATAAGGAAAAGTATTATTAAATTACTATAGTGTTTATCCTGATAGGAGGCTCTTGGTCTGGTGATGCATTCAGATTGTACAATGCCTTTGTAGCTTATTTTTGATGGGGAAAAAGGTATGTTGAATTTACCAATTAGATGAAACTTGAAATCACTTAAGTCAAATCATTGGGCAGAATCACGGGAATTAGCCTTTTGTGAGTTAGTCTTAATTTACCGCCTCATATGCCGTCTAGTGCAATGTTCACCTGACATATTTTATTTAACTAAGGTAAGCCAACCAGGGGATGGACATTACTGAATATATGTAAAACTAAGGAAATAACCGACAAATATAAATTGGGCACCCCAGGGTACTCAAGTTACCCCTGTTGCCAGCGGGACTTCCAGGTATGGGTGTTGGTGCGCTACTCTGAGGGGGTTTCCCCTGCTATGGAGCAGGTGTGAAGGAAAGGGTCTGTTTGGATGAACCAGAGTGGGAACCATGATTATATGAGCGCTTTTTGCCTTGGTCTCATATATCCATAGAGCCAGGCTTGGAAGTGCTCCAGTAAGTGGACATGGAATCTGTTTATAACCCCATAATGGTTGGGACCATGCCCTTGGACGCATCTAATGCAATTGTGTGTATTGTCCACATTGCAATGGGTATTAGGGAGTGGAGGGTAGATGGGATTGGTGACTCGATTTGGAGCGCGAAGATGCTCTTTGATATCGAGAATTTCTGTTCGTTTTGAATCTTGAGCAGGCGTGTGACTTCCTACCATATAGCCTTGGTTGGGGGGCATGTTTCTAGGTGGTGATGTAGGTATACCTCCCCTACACATACTGCACATGTTTTGTGGAGGGAGTTGGAGTGGTCCGCCGTCCCATAGGTCCTTCTCAGACAGCGCCAGGCGTTTGCTCTTATCCTTGGCTGTAGGAGTGGGTGGTGTGTCATTTTCCACATTGCTTTCTGTGTGGTTAAATCATAGGGAATGTCCAACATATCTAGGTATTCTATCCTAGCTATGTTTGAGGTTATTGCGAGCATATCCCTCTGGGGGTGGTTTTCTGGGTTTCTTAATTTGGATTGGGGGCTGAGTCGTCCCCTTCCCTGTATAATACCTGTGTTCTCTATGGTCCATCCCATACGGCGGATAGTTTAGAGGATATGTTTGAAATGAGGGGAGGTTCCATTCGGACCCGTTGTAGTAGGGTGCTTGGCAAGGTATGAAAGTAGTCTGGGTGGACTATGTGGGTTGGTTAATTTTAGCGCCTGTGCAAAGTTAGTCCTTGCTGCTCTGGACCTATGTTGTTGCGGGAGGTCTGGAGCAAGGACTTCCTTTTTCCAGGTACCTAGGATGTGATTGGAGTGGCTCTCAAATTCTATTAGTCCCATGCCTCCACTTGAGCGTGGTCCAAATAGTGTTTCCATCCATATAGGAGGGTGAGAGCCGGGCCACAGACAGCCCTGGATAAGCGCGCAGATTGAATTTATAAAGGTAGGTGAGAAGGCGATTGTGTGGGCCAGGTACCAGAGTATTGGGAGGATGAGCGAGTTAGCAACTTTAACTCGCCCTGTTAATCCTGGGGTTCTTCTCTTGAGGGAGGCGACGCATTTGAATACCTGTTGTAATGGGTTACTTTCCATTGTCTCGTTAGCATATCCCCCTGATTCTAGCCAAATTCCAAGGTGTTGGACAGGAGTGGTGGTGGGAGGTGATGAAAAGGGTAAAATGATTGGGTTTTTTCTTCGTGTGTTGGTATGAGGTTCTGATGTTGTGGCCCAATTGTTTGCGTATTTGCCTAAGAGGATGATTTCTGTCTTTCTTTTGTTGAGCGATGCACTGCTCACCTTAAAATATTCCTCTAGAGTGCGTTCCAGCTGTCGGGCATCTTCATTGTTTGCTATACCTGCTATGCAGTCATCCGTAAAGGCCAGTATCTTGACTGTTGGTTGTCCTTGTGCGGTTATCCCCATGAGACGTGAGTCAGTTACTCGGAGGAGTGGGTCAAAGCTGAAATTGTATAGCAGTGGGCTGAGGGGATCCCCTTGTTTGAGCCCTCAGTGTGGTTTAATATTGTTTGTTAGGAATCCAGGGCCGCATACAGCCATGGTTGCAGATTTCTGTTAGGAGCATCGCCCATTTTATGAATCTTGGCGGGAGTTTGAAGGCATGTAGACATTCTTTTAGGTATGGCCAGCTAACACGGTCATACGCCTTTTCCTGATCCAAGAAGACCAGGGCACCAGTTGCTTTGGATTTGCAAATATTTGCAACAGGGTGAATGTTGTTCCATATTAAAGCCCTGGTATAAACCCAAACTGGTTGGGTGATAGGACGTCAGATGCAGATTGCGCCTAATCTAGCTGCTAAAATTTTTGTTAGATTTTTTGTGTCAGCGTTAGAGAGTGCAATTGGGCGCCAGTTGGCCAGGCCCAACTTTTCACCCTTTTTATATATGGTTATAACGTAGGATTCATGGCCTCCTGGTAATAGGCGTGTTTCCAACAAGCACTGGTTCATAGATGCCAATAGGAGGGGAGCGTTTTGTTGAAAATATTTTTTGTAAAATTCGTAGGGTATCCCATCAGGCCCTGGGCATTTCCTACGTGGTGCACCACAAATTGTCTCCCAAAGCTCCTCCTATGTAATTAGGGATAGTACGTTGTAAATTGGTGGTGTATTTTGTATCTCAGCAGTTTGTATAAATTTTTTAAATTTTTGTGAATCTGTTGGCATTTCGCGATATAATTTGGTGTAATAACGGTATACTTCCTCCTTGACCTCCTCAGGGTCAGTTGCCACAATGCCGTTGGTCTTGTGGACCTGTGTGCATGCGGGCTGGTTTCTGTGGGAGTGGAATTGGCAGAAAAAGTATGTCAAACATGTTTCACCTTCCTTTATGAACTTACCTTTGTTTGATACTGTGATTCTGTGTTGGTGTTTAAGATGAGATTAAGTCAGGCTGAAATTTCTGCCCATTTGCATCCCCATTTGGGGCTATAGCCAGACCTTGGAGTATTTATCTCCAGGTGGTCTAGTTCCACCAAGGTACGCTTGATTGTGGCCATGTCTGCGGTGTACTTACGTGATGCAATATGTCAGGTTTTATTGATTAAATCCTTCTTGAAATTTTCCCATGTTCCGATGGGATCCAAAGTGAATGGGGCTGTGAATTCTGGGTTCGTAGCCTCATTTTCAACCCAGTCAGATATCTAGGGAAATTTTATATTTTCTGGGTGAAGCTTTCTCCAAGGTGACACCTGTGTGTGGGATTGGGTTGGCACTAACTGCACCGTAACCAATTGATGGTCAGAAAAATTGATCTTTTTTGTTGTAAATTTGGAGATTCTTGAGTGGTGGGATTGTGGGATGAGGATGTGGTCAATGTGATTCATCGATATGAGCACTCCCTCATGTATGTTGGGCCACATCATGTGGGAAAGGAGTGGTGAACTGGGGGGAGAGCATCCTGTAAGCCAAGAGATGCCTTCATTGTGCGGAATTCGATGTTTTCTGGTGGGTATCCCCTGGGGTTCAGCCATCAGTCCATATCAGGGTTATCCCAGCAGTTGAAATTGCCTAACATAATGGTATCTGGTGGGAGGGTGAGAGTAGGAATGTTTTCAAAAATTGTTTTCTCTCAGTTGCAGTGCATGGTGCATAGACACATGCTATCAAAATTATTTCCTCTTGGCATGTGATTGTTGCTACCAGGACTTGACTGTGTAAGTGTGATGAATCTTTAATTCTAAATTTTTGTTGTTTTGGATGATCACCCCACAGTGAGATGTCCATACTGATTGTGATGGTGTGACCCTGGCTTACCAGGATCTTTCTTCCCCTTGTAAACAGTGGGTTTCTTGGATGGCCAAGATGTCTACAAGAGGTTTTTGCAGGAATTCCAGCTTTTTGGCTTAGGATGTATGAGCCCTGGCTCCCGCGATTTTTAGCATCCCTATTGACACTGAGGTGCCCGTGGCGCCTCAGGAGTGGTTGGGAGGGCCCTCTGGCCCTATCCCACCACGGCTCATTTTGGCCATGCTCCGCATCTGTACTCCAAATCTTTCACTGCTATTGTTGGTTCCCTTGATCTGACCCAATGATTCATGAGAATTGTAGTTTTTTGCATTTGCGTCAACCTTTCCTGCACAGGTCTCGTGTTGATTTGATGCAGATTGTTGATTGGATTCTATATTTTTAAGGTTCAACTTTGGTGATTCGTGCACCGCATTTTCGACCAAATTGCAGTTGCATTGTTCCTCAGTATGTGCATGACTGATGTCACTTTGTGACTCGGTCAGGTTACTGTGAAAATTTTTGACCTGGCCATATTGTTCTGATTGGTTGGCTCAGTGAATATTCAAAATATCCTCCCAAATTTGTCTGGGGTTAATGGCGGACTCCGCGTGTGCCACCACTTCAGCCGCTGCTCGCTTGCAGGCTTTATGTGCCGCTTTATGTTGTTTGCTTGTAACTGGGTCCACGATAGAGTATAGTCCATCTTCACCCCAGCGGAATGGGTGGTGACTGTCAGTCATTTTGGCGAAGTTTTCTTTATCTTCGTCCATTGCTTCCTCACAATAATTATTTTCCATTAAGCCCTATTTTAAAGGGCATGCGTGTTCCTTGTGGCCCAGTGAGCCACAATGGTTGCAAATGGGCGGTGCGCGTTCTAGTGTAACTCAGAATGCAGCTGACTGGCCCCCATCTGTGAAGTGAAATTCTGCTGTGTGGGGAATTCTGGATAAGTCCTATTCCACTTCTGGGAAGAAATGATTATGGCGATAGCTTTGCCCATGCACAGGTTGGGCATCAGGCGAAATTGCTGTAATTCAAGTTGCTAAATTTCTCCGTAGGCCACAAGACCTTTGCAGAGCTCCTCCTCGATTACCTTATAAGGAAAGTTGGTGGGGAGCGAGTCAAAAGAGATGAACAAAGTTTTTGCTTTGTTACATCTGGTGCGCACAGTGCACACAATTTTTGTCCTTGAGGAGGGCAATTTCCACACAGACTTTTGATGTAACATCGGCTTTAATAGCTGTTTTGAAACTAATATCAATCCAGCTATGGCCCATGTTGTTGGTGTTACGTACACCGCGTGAGGGAAAAGTGAGGGCTGTGCCTCACATGTTTTCTCTTACAGGGTCAGTGACTCATCCCCAAGGAAGAGTCTGATCTTGCGCTCCACCTTTGACAAGGGTTGGTTGAACTGAATGTACATATATTGTGTGTGCTTTACAGTAAATACCATAAACCCAAGTGGTGTCTGAGTTTGCGATTTCTTTGCAGATTGGGTTCCTGGTACCCCTCCAGGGCGTTTCTTGCCCTTAGTTGCACCGTTAAGTGAACTGTTTGCCGCGACGCTCAACCCATGTTGTATTAATTTTTATTGATAAAGTTGCCCATCTCTCCTGTGTGTGATTATCCAAATTTGCTGTTCAAATCAAATTGTAGTAACTAAAGTGATTGGTATGAGAGAAAAAATTCACCTGACAAATTAATAATCCTTTTTTTGCACTAGTGGTGCCCAACCCAAAAGGGGAGCTGCCACAGATCTTTATTTGCGAATGAGCCAAACAAAGGGATTATTAGAAATTAAAAAAATCTTAATATAGCACCTCAGCTAACAGCCTAAAAAGCCATATCAGAAGGTGAGGAAGCCTTGGGAAACTTGTCAGGTGCCCTCTTTAGCTGGTGGACTATGGCGGACAACATCAGGGTAGGAGCATCAGTGATATGAGCATAAGGAGGTATAATTGTGAGTTTTATTGTTTATGAGGTCTGTATCCATCGCCTCAACATATTGAGAATGTTGATGCTCAGCAAAAGTAATGAGAGCTGGCACACAAGTGAGCAACTTGATGCGCTGGTGGGTTTGGGTATAATTGGAATCAAAAAGAAAGCTTTTGCCACATCTTGCAAATGAGGCTCACACCAAAAGTGAGCTCCTCAAATTTTATATTATAATCTTCCTCAAAATTATGGGAAAGTTTGGGATAGGAATACCCTCTGTAAAAATTTATTAAGGATTGATTATTAGTTGTCAACCCAGTAACCTTTTTACTGCACAAGTTCGATTTCCTCATGCACTTCATTTTTATCAAATGTATGAATTGATAATAGTATAGAGACTATTATCTGTAGTTGAGTTTGAACTACTATTAGGGCCAATGCTTCAGCCAGTACTTCCGATTAAGTACTCTGTAAGTCATACTCATAGGGATTCATTCCCTATATTACTGTCCACCTGATCTTTGTCAATTTACCCTGATGACAGTCTCTTTCAGCCCAACACACAATTGGCAGCTATCCCTGATTGTGGTTCCCTTCATCTCTAGATCCCCACTCAGATCTCTACTCTTCTCTCTGAGAGTCTTCCAATTATTGCCTTCTGCGATAATATCCTTAATATGGAACGTCACAATAGAAGCTGATAGTCTAACTATACACTGAATCGACAATATTACTGTAGCTAATATTGTTGGTAATAATACTAATAATAATAATATATTACTAATAATACTGTTTTTTTATTATAGTGAATCCTAGGGAATTATATAGTAGGGGATTCAGCTGTCTAACCCTCAGTTGACACCTCTTTGATGAAATGTCAGCTGTTTCCATTGAATCACCCTTCCTCATCTCAGCAGCGATGGTCTTCACCATCCTGGCTAGGATTCTGTCATTGGACATCCTCGAGACCTCAAATGGAAAGAGTTGGAAAATGTGTCCCTAATGATTTCCTCTCAATCTAAGTGAACCAACCATAATTGGCTAGTGACCTGCTTAGGTAATGGGACTTTTTACTCTTTATGGCAGGTCACTTCACCAGCCAATCAATTCACTAGTTGCAGGCGTCATCATGCGCCTTACAACTCACTATTCATTCCCAATCCAGGCAGTGATGAAACCTGACCATCCAAGTTGGTACACCTGATAGTTAATCACTATCAGATGCCCCTAATTCATTGGCTTCTCCACCCGATGGGATTTTAGGTATTTATCTGGATCAATCCCAGATGGATATGACCAGGTGAATATCCCAAAATCCCCCAAACCTAGTTCCTCTGAAATTTGAGCCAAATTTCTGATTCACTTTGCCTTAAGGAATTTTCCCCTAATGACACCAGGTAATCTAGCAGGCTGGGAATATGGGCAAAAATCCCAATACATTCACCCTCATGCCTAGATTTCCATCGAGAAAAGGACTGGGGCATGAGAATACCACTTCAGACACCTGGTCAAATACTTCATTGTCTCAAGTGGAGTACACTCGTCAATATTCAGCGCTGCTCAGGAAAATCTTTGGCAGATAGAATTCTTCCTCTTCCTCCTCGCTACCGCCTTCTCAGAGCATGGTCCTCATGACCTTCTATCATGCCGGGCTGATCAATTTACTTGTGACAATATTAGTCCTGGGATCCAGTTTTCCCCCATCAGAGTATATGACCCGCTGTCATATTCAGGATTCTTGGTCCGGTGTTGTCATGGTTGGATGACATTATAGTAGGAACAGATGCTAGAGATAAGGCTGGGCGACAGGAGGCCCTGAAGGTGAATCTTCAGGCTCTTCCTGACCTGAAACACACTTTAGATCAACGCTGGGTGCAAGCCAAGCATGCCCAGGTTGATGCTAATGGGGTGCAAAACGCCCAGCCTCTTATCTCGGCTCAGGCCCTAAAACGAACAATTTATGTTATAAACAAAGATGGTTCAATTCGCTTGGTTGAAGAGCAAGGGTTTGAGTCCCATTCTAGCTATAAAATTTAAGCTCAGGTAAAATACGGCTTCAATGGATTACTCGAGTGAAGGCACTTTCAGTGTTTTTACTAAAACAGATGGAAGCATCTGTTTATTGGAGCGTCAAGGCTTGGGCGCACTTCTGCAGAACCTGAATTTCCCCAGCCCACTTTAAATATGTTTGTGTGACCAACATTCCTTGTTGGTCAACTTTTCTTAAATAAATTCTACCCATTATTCTTATGTTTTATTGGTTACTTGGGTGAACTTGGTGGTGGACCTCTTCAGGGAGGTCTCCAACCATGTGGGCCTCTACTTATTATCACCATTTACCCAAATCTCAGGTGCTACCTTGGGCCGTTTAGGTCCCCTCCAGACCAAGACACCCAAGTCTTCTAGTGCCCAATTACCCTTGACGATGGACTCCCTTTGTTGTCTACTCAAGTTGGGAGGTTTCTTACTTACCTGGTCTCATATGTGGTGCCTTATACCCTCGCCTGGGTTACCTTTTGCTCAAGCACCATTCTAGGTGCCTCATTTTCCATTCTTTTAACGGCTAATTCCCTAGCAATGTGGGTCTGCATCCCACATCTACTTGCTGGGAACAAGAGAGTTACAGACACTCTCTTGACAGGCGTCCTTGATTTCCTTATTTTCTCCTTGTCCTAGACAGGAGACTCTTGCCATCAATGTTTGTTTCATGGCTTGATTAAGAATACTTATTTATATTCGCCTTCATTATTTTGCTCATAACCTCTTGGCTGTAAGTCATTCTTAATTCTTCCCTTGGAAAGCTTATCTCATTAATTTTATGATTAATTTCCCCAAAATTGAGCCTAATGGATTATAGAGTGCATATGTCAACTTCTATATAAGTCTGACATCCCCCTCTAGTCCAGCTCATATGTCAAATTATAAATCACGCTACCAGAAGCTCCTCAACAGTCTGTCTAATCCAGACCTCCATCTCTTCCAGCAGATAATTTGGAATGCTTGACAGAACCTCTTCTATGGTCCTTTCAGGACTCATACGCCTAGTCTGGTGCAAGCAGCTAGTCCTTCTTTTAAATTACCGGAAACAGTAACTAATCCTTTCAAAACCAGGCTGTCCATAATTTCAAACAACTCTCAGCTGACTCTTCCCTTGCAGTTGATTCCAGAGTAGGATTTGAAATCCTCCTGGATTTGGCTCCTTTTGCTGATGCTCTGAACATCATCATCGATGCTCCAGAGATTATATTGGTTACTCTGGATTGTTCGTTCTTGGCTGGGTCAGACTTGATCCCTAAGTTCCTCTTCTGACTTGTTCAATTCTACAAACCCGCTGTACTGTTTTCTGAGCTCTCAATTGGTAACAGCATACACTTTGAGCTCCCCTAGGCTGAACTCTGGGCCCAAGTCACCAAGGCTTTGACTCTAGGAATCCCTCTGATCTAAATAACATCCTGGATTGGGATGATGCTACTTATGCTCACCGCTTTTCTGGACAAGTTCTTCAAAGTTGGTCGATGAAGCTTCCAGCCTCACCTGGCTTTCACCGGTCATTCAGCTTTAGCTTTTGTGAAGCCCAAAGTCACCATTTTCAAGATGCAATCAGCTCTTTGCACAACTACCTCTTCTCCAGAGCTTCCCATCGCTATCTTCTGCTGATGCAATTAATTGGGGGCATGATTTGGCAACCCCCATCAAGTATTCCTTCTTCACTTCCAGCTCACATGTCCAGTGTCCTTGATGAAGCCTGTTGGCATGCGCTCAAGACAAAACTTCCAGCTCCAGTGCTGTATAAGGATTACTTGGGGTTATTCGCCAATTTCCTCTTTCTTTATTGCTGCTTCCTCCCCGCTCCAGGGTTTCACAATTAGCATCGTCCAACATTTCAATTTCCCTTCCCTAGTCATGTTTTCTCAGGGCTCAGCATCCAATCAATGAACATGGTTTTGTGTAGGTCTCGCCAACAAGCATCCAATCACATATCAATTTCGATGGCCTGTTTCTTCCTACCGTGATACATCCTCCCTCCCAAGAGGTGACATAGGCGGAATCATCCCCATACTGAGGATGACCAATAAAATAAAATTATAAAAAATATATTGGCTTTTTTATCTATTTATTTAAAAATCTTTTTTTCCAATATCTTTTATCAATTTTTTATCTTCATTGTTCTTTTTCCTATGGGACTTGACCTTGTTTTGGTTCAGAGGTCCATCTTTTCCCCCAAAATGGGTCCTGGGTACTTAAACCTACCAGTTTTCCATGGTTCAGAGGTCCTTTTTCGGACTTAACCATCTATATTGGTTCAGAGGTCTTTTTTCCCAACTTGACCTAATCATCAGGACATGACCAACTTAATGGTTCATCAGTCCTTCAGGAACTCTTTTATTTTTTTCCTCAATCCAACGCTTTAGATACTTAGCGTAGACTCGATTTAAAACTCTTCCATCCAAGAGATTCTTGATGGAGTAAGCATCAGTTGCCATCTTGGCGATTACTTCAAACAGACCTGACCACAACGTACCTAATTTGTTTCTTCATCCAAAACCATGCATATCGCAATTGGCGACTCTTTCCCCTATCTGATATTCTTCTAATGCCAGTTGGTTATTGTCATCCATCAATTTCGCTTGTATCCTTTTCTTCAAGGTTGTATCAAATGCTTGCAATTGCATATTGATCAGGATACTCATCAGTCAGTTCAAGTATTGCTCAGTACTCATCCTCAACGTAGGTTCCACTACCAAAAATATTTTTGGTGGCAACGCGTCCTTTCTTCCATATAGTAATTAAAAAAGCATCTTTCCCATTGCCATATGTTGACTAATGTTGTAGGCAAACATCACCAAACTCAGGTATGTTCCTCATGCAGAAGTTCTCCCTGCAACTAGCTTCCTCAGCGTCATGGCCAGCATCCCATTGACCCATTTTACCAGTCCATTCGTCTCCAGCTAGTATGGTACTGACATGACTCCTCAGATCCCCATTATTACATTAGCCTCGGGATCACATGAGACGTGAAGTTAGTCCCATTGTCACTCAGTAGGACTTGCGGACATCCATGCTGGTATACTACTTAATCCAGGATGAATCTTGCAGTACTGATAGCGTCAACTCTGTTTAGGGCTTTCATTTCGACCCATCTCATCAGATGGTTGATGGCTACTATGATGTACTTGACACCCCCTGTGCTCATCGCCAGCAGTCCCATCACTTTGATGGACACAGTGTGCCAGGAAAATCCAGGTCGGACCAGTCAGTATCTAGTTGTATTCTTGTGTGGTTTATGCATCTGGCACTCCATGCAACAAGGCAGATGATCCGCGACATCATAGTTAATCAATTCCCAGTAATAATACTGGTAAATATGGTCAGCTGTTTTCTCAGGCCTCTGTTCCTGACAATCATGTGAGCCACTTGTACTATTGCTGCTCTTTCCAACAGTTTTGGGAATAATAGCCACTTCCCATTGATCATTTTGAATACTTGTCCATCTAAAGTCTCTGTGTTCTCCATCGCTTTTCAAAGTGCACCTTGGATTTCTCGAGGCTCATCCTCAATTCTTCCTTTGACCGTTCTCTGGAATAGCTCATCCACCTGTGGGTATACCAACTGGACCATTGGCAACCATGATAAGCCATCTGCGTTCTGGTGAGAAGCCCCCACTCGGTGGACTACCTCATAATCATAATCATGAAGCTTAAGTGCCCATAAGGCCAGTTGTCCTTCCAGTTCTCTTAGATTATGCACCCAACGCAGAGATGAGTGGTTTGTCACCACCTTAAAGTGCGTTCCATGGATGTACACCCAAAACTGCTTACATGCATAAATGACTGCAAGGCATTCATGCTCAGTCCCAGAGTAGTTCCTCTCAGCGGCTGAGAGTGTCTGGCTCACATATGCCACCTGATGCTCATTTCCAAGTTCATCTACTTGTCTCAATACAGCGCCAATTGCTGTCAATGAAGCATCAGTTTGAATGATATACTCCTAATTGAATTTTGGATATTTCAGAATTAGTGAATTTATTAAATACCAGCGTAACTCATCGAAGGAGTCCTGGGCCTCTTCGTTCCATATAAATCCTTTTTTCAGATCCTTTAATAAATGAAATAAAGACTCGCTATTTGGGTGAAGTCCCAAATAAATCTTCTGTAGTATCTGACCATTCTGAGGAATACTTGGAGGTCTTGTACACTTTTTGGTACAGCCATGCGCTCTATAGCTGCTATCTTCTGGGTTTGCGGCTACAATCCATTTGCATTAATCAAAAATCCCAGGTATTCCAACTCTTTATTTAAAGAAGTGGCACTTCCTTGGCTTGATCTTCAGGTTAGCCGCGGACAGTCTCTTAAAAACTTCTTCTAAGTGATGGAGGTGATCAGTAAACGTCCTACTGAACACATTGCTATCGTCCAGATATACTGGATGCATGACAACTTCAGGTCACTTAATATCGCATCCATGGCGCTCTGGAACATTGAGGGCACATTGCAAAGACCCTGGGGCATCCTCTTCAGCTGGTATAACCCCTGCGCGGTAATAATCGTGCATTTTTCTTGGTCTTCTTCTGGCAAGTCAATCTGCCAGTATTCTGAGATTAGATCCATTGCAGAGAAATACTTCGCTTTTCCTAATCAATCTATTGCATTGTCAATCCTTGGTAGGGGATATGAATCCTTCTTCATAATTTTGTTCAGCCTTCAGTAGTCAATTACCACCTGATTTGATCCATCCTTCTTCTTCACAATCAGAATTGGACTTGCCCAGGGACTTGGCGACAGAACTCGAAGCCCATGCTTCACTAGTTTGCTGATCTCATCCTCCACTGCCACTTTGGTGGCTTTTGATCTTCAGATCAGTCTCATCCTTATCTTAGATTTTCCCTGGTGTTGACCTTGTGAATTATGTCTCATGCACATCCCAAATCATGGTCATCCTGAGCGAACACATCCAGATATTTCTCAAATAATTTGAGCACTTCCTCCTTCTGCCCTTATGGCAGATCAGCGAGCTGCTCCCAATCAACCAATAGGTTGATGCTTTTGGCCACCCCAGCCAGTAATCCCATTTCATTGAGAGACCCAAAATCATGGAATCGTCTCAATTCTGCCATCAGGATCAAATGAATAAATGCAAAGATTTGATTCCTCCTGATCTTCATCAGGTTTTTGCTCAAATTCGCCAGGAGAACTCGTATTTCTCCATGGCCCAGCCTCATCTAAACGGACATTTGATAACTCATTAGGATTTCGGTGGTTTGAATCTTCTCCACCAGTTGTTGGGTGTATGTCCGGGAAACTTCCTGAATTATCTCAGGGTCAATCTTATTCTCCCCGGCTCTGGTCATGGCATTCACATCCATGTTGACCACTTGGTATAGCTAATCCTGCTCTTCATCTATGAATTTATCACTAATGTCTATTTCTTCATTCATGTATTGGGAGGAACGTGTTTCTCCGCCGCTCTAAACTGTTCCTTGTCTAGGCAGCGGGCCCTTTTCCTGAATCTTTGGCAACTGCTGTCTCCTGGGCCTGGACCACATTAATCTTATCCTTCAGCTTTTTGCAGTGTGCGGCGAAATGTCTTTTCCTGCCACATGAAAGCAGACCTTCTCTTTCTTGCTTAAACATCTGAATTCTTCAGGCTTGTTTCCCAGCACAGTTTGGTTGGTAGCCTCTTTGTCTCCTTCACTTCCCTTCGTGGGATTCAGATTTTGGACCAGATTAGACTTGAAGCTTTTATTTGGGGCATCAAACGTCGCTCCCAAAATCTTCAGGTTGTCTACCATTTGTGAGGCTTTTATCTCCATCGCGAATACAGAAGACATTATTTGATGCAAATTGCAATAGGGCAAAGGGCCGCTTACAAAGCGATTCTAGTATCAAAGTCATCTAACACTTTTGCTCCAGCCAGGATCTGCGACTCCTGGTAAAATCAATCTGCAAAGCTAGCAAGAGACTCATTTTTAAGGAATTGAATTCCTATAAATTCTTGCTTGCATTTTGAAATGCAGGTTAGACTCCTAGACTCCTTCATTATGGCCACCTTTGCCTTGGCATATGACCAGCTGTCCCCCTCCAAGTGGGGTAACACTATGTTCTGGAAGTCAGTGTCCAGGCAGTTCATGACTGTCAACGCCTTTTGATGATCCCCATATCCATTCATAGTCATGTCGAACAGTCAGAAAAATGCTGGTCATTATCCCGATGAAATGTTGGCAATTTTGGTGTTGCTCTAAATTCCTACGAGTCATTTCAGGCCAATTCTCTCAGTTTGGCTACTTGGCTAACTTGTTGAGTGACTTTGGGCGTCATCTCTGAAAAGGCATTAAAGGCAGGCAGCATATTTCTTGGGGTATTTGGCTTCCAAGTATCATGTGAGGACTTCTCTCTTCAGCATCGCTGGCCATATTGGGCTCACATGCACATCTATGGGCTTTCAAGTCCTCTACTTCTTTTATCAATTTCTCAATATCTGCACCAAACTTTCTTAAATAAACGTGATCCACTTCTCACTCCATTTTCAGGAATAAAACCTCTCAAACAAGGTCTCCTTCTTTCTTATTCAATGAGTTTTCTTTGCTGAGTAACTCATTCCCAAAGTTGGCTACATTTTCTACTCCTTCCTCCACCTTGGTGACTCACTCTTCCAAGGCCGCGAACTCCTGATGGTCTGCTGAGTTTAAGGCATTCTGATTCACAGTGGCGATCTTGGTCCACAACTTACGAATTTCTTCTTTATATGACATTATTATAAGATTCTTTACTCAACTACCCCTGTATTGAGCACCAACTTGTAAAAATTTACTCAAGAATTGATTATCAATCATCAACCCAGTAACTTTTTTACTGCATAGGTTTGATTTCCTCATGCACTTCATGTTGTATAGAATGTATTAATTGATAATAGTATGGAGACTATTTTTCGTAGTTGAGTTTGAACTATTATTAGGCCCAACGCTTCAGCCAGTACTTCCAATTAAGTACTCTGTAAGTCATACTCATAGGGATTCATTCCCTATATTACTGTCCACCTGATCTTTGTCAAGTTACCCTGATGACAGTCTCTTTCAGCCCAACACACAATTGGCAGCTATCCCTGATTGTGGTTCCCTTCATCTCTAGATCCCCACTCAGATCTCTACTCTTCTCTCTGAGAGTCTTCCAATTATTGCCTTCTGCAATAATATCCTTGAGATGGAACGTCACAATAGAAGCTGATAGTCTAACTATACACTGAATTGACAATATTATTGTAGCTAATATTGTTGGTAATAATACTAATAATATTAATATATTACTAATAATACTGTTTTTTTATTATAGTGAATCCTAGGGAATTATATAGTAGGGGATTCAGATGTCTAACCCTCAGTTGACACCTCTTTGATAAAACGGCAGTTGTTTCCATTGAATCACCCTTCCTCATCTCAGCAGCGATGGTCTTCCCCATCCTGGCTAGGATTCTGTCATTGGACATCCTTGACACCTCAAACAGAAAGAGTTGGAAAACGTGTCCCCAACGTTTTCCTCTCAATCCAAGCGAACCAACCATAATTGGCTAGCGACCTGCTTAGGCAATGGGACTTTTTGCCCATTATGGAAGGTCACTTCACCAACCGATTGATTCACTAGTTGCAGGCAGCATCACTCACCTCGCATTTCACTATTCATTCCCAATCAGTCAGTGATGAAACCTGACTGATCCCAATCAGTACACCTGATAGTTAATCACTATCAGATGCCCCTATTTCTTTGGCCACTCCACCCAATGAAAAGATTAGTTATTCATCCAGATTGATCCCCGATGGATACAGCCAGGTGAATAACCCAAAATCCCCCAAACGTAGTTCTTTGAAGCTCAGGCCAACCAATTTCTGATTCACTTTGCCTTAGGGAATTTTCCCCTAGTGACACCAGGTAATCTAGCAGGCTAGGAATATGGGAAGAATTCCAACACCCTCCAAGAGAGGTTTCATCGCCCCATGAAGTTACTGGTGGAGTAGGGTGTTGACAGGGGCAGCTTCAGCCCCAACTGCCACTTTATGTATAATTTTATAATTAGAAAAACTGGATTTTACATAAAAATGGTGAAAGCGCAATTTGGGAGGATCAATAAAAACTCCGCCAAAGTAAAATCCTGCTTGACATTAGATGCTCAGTCACTATCTTGATCCAGTTAAAACATTAAATGGATTAACTCATCTAACGCTGAGCCAGCCACCTAAAATGGATTGGTGGCAGAAGCTTATTGTTTGCATACTGTTGACCATGGCAGCTCAATCAAAACTGTCGCAGCCACCAACTCAGGATTCCATAATCTGGTCAAATTGGTCAAAACCTTTTAAAAGGAATTTTAGATTTTAATTTGCTGCCACCTTGGAAGCAGAGCCAGAATTTGTTGAGTGTGGGGGTGGGTGAATCGAGCCCCATTCATAAAATTGGGCCAAACTGGCTACTGTCCCAACGCTGGAGAGAGGAGTGGCAGAAGCGGTGGTGGCAGAAACTGTAGGGCACTTGCACTTTTAGTGATCAAGCTCAAAACACATGGGGCAAATGTCGCAGCTGTTCTTGACATGCGCCCAGAATGGGTAATCAGGGGCAGATCTGATCACTGTGCAAGGGGGAATTGTGAGGTGGGTGTTGCAATGGAATGGGCAGATCGTTGTAAAGGTATGAGGCCCTGTTAAATGATCCGCCCCATTCAGAATCACAAATTACAACAAAGATTCTGTGCCATAAACAGACAAACTTTCCATTAGCTTGTGGCAGAGGCGTTCAGGGGAAAGGTAGGAGGGCAACCCGGCAAACTGGATTACCAAAGTGGCCTCATCTGGGAGCCAGGTGCAAATGGTGAGAAGTGGTGTTTTTTAAATAATAATAAAAGCTTGGATGCTAGTTCTGCATCAGCTTCAGAGCGGAAGACAATATCAAAACAACCCTTAAAAGATTAGAAATTGATAAAGCCAACGGTCTTAAACACCTCCATAGCCATCTTGATGATGGCTGCGCTTGCATATGGAAAGAGATTCCCATATTCGACCCTGAGGCCAAAATGCAAATTCTCTGTGGGAGCACCAAAGGGCTCTGGAGCACCGCCTTGGAGCTTACAGGGTGGTGGGCCAAATCCCAAGGGTGACAACGCCCAGTGGCATTGGTAGGGCTAGCAGAGCTAGCCCAGGCACACTTTAGCGGTGGCTGAAAGATGCCAGATGGATGCGCACCACCACACCAAGTCAGGGAAGCAGGCTTTGATTGCATTGATATTGGCAAGTTTTGTCTCGATTGAGCGGTCATTTTTGTATTTCTTTTAAAAATCTGAATTTGGCTATGATTTAGTTATTGAAGCAAAAGAAAGAAGGACCCCGACCTTTTAAAAATCCTTCATTTTAATTATAAGTGATTTCATCTCAGGGTATATTAGCACACATTGGTCCAAATAATTTTTAGTATTGGATTGAGACTTATTAACTATCAATAAACTCTTATATAGTTACTCAATGTGACTTGTTTAACCCCTTTCTTGGGTCTAGAGTTGATTTTCTTTTGGGAGTCAATTAATTATTGTTACTCATATAATGCCTGATATCAGGATATCTGACATCACCCTATTTAAGAATATCAAAAGGGGAGTACTGACTGAAGAATTAGCTTTGTAGGCCGTTGATTGTTACTCCAGTTTCTAAATACTTGTTTGAGTATACATCCTCATATATTTAAGCTATAGGCGTATGGCCCATTCCAGATAGAATATAATTTTCTGAAATGAATTGCTATACTATTTGTGATAGTTCAAGAATAAATCTAAAAGCTAAAATCTAAAAAGAGGGTAGAAATTTGTGGGATGCATTAGCTGCTTGGCCTTCTCTTGTAACCATCTTAGTTAGATTTGTCATTGCTTTAAATTAAATTGTATAATCTTCTTGATTTACCTTATTAGCTCTTTTTCAGGCTCTCTGATTTATCACTGGTAGCTTTGTAAGCTAATATAGTCAGGATCTCAGGTTCTCTTCCATATAAAGCCTTGGAGGGTGACATTTTTATGATGCAATGGAAACTTATACTGTAAGTCATTATTGCACTGGTAGATATTAGTCCCAGTGCAATGGATTGGTAGTGGCCGTCTTGAAGTAATATTGAAACTAATATTTCATTTGCTCTCTCAACAACCCAGTTATTTGATGGGTTGTAGGGCGCTAAAAATAGTTGTTGAGTTCCCATGATCATAGCTAAGATATTCAAAACTCTTGAAGTAAAGTTTTTACATTATAGTATAAAAGGCCTTCAGTCAATAGTGCCTACTAAATATTTTGTAAAAAAAGTTGGTTGTAATCTTTGCGGTCTGTACAAGAATGGTAATTGCTTTGACCCACTTTGTGAATTAATTGATCCAGACAAGGATGTATCAATTTCCTCCTTTGAATTCAGGCAGTGGACCTATGACATCTAGATTGATAATATGAAATGATAGCTGTAGGGTCATTGACTGATAATTGTACTTTATCTTAAGCGGCATTTGTTTTTTTCAAGTTATGAAAGTGTCATAACTTTATCTACAGAGTCCAGTATGACTTGCCAATAGTATTGACCTTTGATCCAACTGTAAGTTTTTTATCTGCCCATGTATTAAGGTACTGTGGTCTTTCACTATCACTGGTACCCATTCTGAGGGTACAAGTAAGGTAACATGCCCGTTCTGAATTTCTTGTATAATAGTCCACCAAAAGCTCTAAAATTTCGTGCACGTCATTTCAGAACCCCTTGAACTGGTTCATTTTTGTCCACCTAAGAACTTGGATTCATGATTAGGTCATGTAACTATCCAGCTTTGCTATTTTCTAAATTTAGTAGGGGCAATCTGTTCAGTCCATCTAGATTTATGTGCTTTATCCCAGCTCTATGGACATTTTTCATGTTTTGGTGCTGGAGTTTTAAAGCCCACCAGGCTAAGCTTCCTGTTAAATCCTTAATCTTTTGCGGTTACTTTATAAAAAGGGGGTCTATAACAAATATAAATTTTTTACCATATAAAGAGGAATGGAAAATTTTATGCAAGGAGAACATCTAAGGACTCTTTACCCGTGATGTTGTAATTTTGCTTGGCTTTTGAGAGCGTCTTGCTGTAATAGGACGATTGATGGTCTATGTTTACCTCATCCAGTTAAAAGAATGGCACCTATGGCTAAGTCAAAGGCATCTGTAAATAGGATGAATGGCTTCCCATTTTCTGGATGTCACAAAATAGTTTTCTCTTTAACAAAGTATTCATCGTCACAAATGCAGTTCTTTGCTATACTCCCCACATGAAAGTGTTTTTTTGGCAAACAAATGGTAAGAGGTTAGGCGAGTTGAGCGAAATTAGGGATAGATTGATGGTAATATCCCATCATTTCTAAGAATACACGTATGTCTTAAAGGAACTTTGATTGAAAGCTCATGGAGATAGCTTCATCCTTTTTTTGCAAGGGTTGAAATTCCTTCTTGAATTATGACGTTTCCTAAAAATTTTATTCCTGTTGGAAAAAGTACATTTCACAGATTAATTTGTTATGGTTTTCTCTCACCCGTTGAAATCTGACTTAAGGTATCCAGATGATTGTTGAAGTTTCCAATAATAAAGATATTTCTATTAGTATACAATCAAAAATCATAATTTAACCCTTTGCACTCCGCTGTCCCCTCTCAGGGGACATTGTAATTCTAACATATCAATTGGATGTCCCCTCTCAGGGGACATTAAGGTTTATTAGTGATTATGGGGAATTAACTTATTCCAGCACAACTTTTTGAGAAATGCATGTTTTTCTGAAATTTTCTCTTGAAATGGCAGAAGAAATCAAATCAAAATATGGTAAAATTACTAAGATATATAAAAAAATGTCAGCGGGCTTTGTGTCAGAAGAGAGAGTGAGAAGTGTGCTCACTACAGTCTGAGCACTTGGCTGCAACACTTGAAAGGAGCAATAAGGAGAGTTTGTAGAAGAAAGGTTACTATATGAGCATGCCTCTCACTGTATGGTGCAAGGCAGAGGAGATTTATAAATTTAAGTAAACAAATCTAAAACTGGAGGAAAAGATTTTCAAAGCTGAACTCAGTCTGATTTGAAATGCTGAGCAGTATAGATAGATCTAACAAGTGAGATAAAGTGACTCTGTTCTAAAAAGTGAACGGAAAAGTGATATTCTTTTGGTAAATATCATTTTTTGAGTTTGTAATAACAATTAAAAATTTTCAACCCATGTGTTTATTCATTTTTTTATTAGAACAATGGCAAAACGTCCAAACATGAGTGAGTCTCATGACACAAGTAGTAGTAAAAATGAGTTCTAGATAGACTCTTAATCAGACATGTTAGACTCCTACATAATTTACCTCATCACTGAAGAAAAAAAGAATCAAACTTTCATGACGCATTTCAAGTTTGTGAAGGCACTTATAGACCAGTTAAGAGGTGATTTTCAGGAACTGAGAACATGTCCATCCACATCTTTGGCGGACATTAGACTGAATAATCAACTGCATATTCCCAGTGTGGGAGAAAGAAAAAAGGATTATATTATTTTGTTCTGACAGAAAAATATCTGGTGGAAGATGTCAAACAACTTACTATTGTCAAACATGCACAAATCAGCCTGCGGTGCTTATTGGGGAGTGTTTCAAACGTTATCATACTTTACAAAATTATAAAAAATAAAATATTGATTTTTTTGCAAATATTTTTCTTGATGTTAACCAATTCATATAAGTCCAATATCATTATAATACGTTACTTGGTTCCAAAGCTATATAAAATAATATGAGGGTTTGTAAATGCACGTTTCTGCCACAAAGTGGCGCTGAGTAGCTAGTAGCTAACGTCCAGAATGGTTCATAGTGCAAAGGGTTAAGTATTTCATGACTAGGTCCATTACTCATTGAAACAAGGCGAAAGCATTGCATAATCCCTGAAGGAGCTGGGTAGTTTGAAATGATCTTCTATGCATACCAATGCACATTTATCTTGGTCTTCAGGTGACAGATCCATTTGCAAATAGCCTCTGGCGCGGTTCATCACGGAGAAGTAAGTTAAGCCAGATAGTTTGGGTATAGAAATGTTAAACCATGTAATTGGGTAGCTATCCTTCTTATTGAGGCTGTTTAGCTTCCCAGAATCCATCACTATTCTTTTACCGCCATTCTTTTTCTTTATAAGTAATAGTGGGGACGACTATGAACTCTGGTAAGGCACAAGTAAGTCAACACTTAATAGTTGCTTGAACTCAGTCTTCATGTATTGCTCCTCTACCTTCAACTTCTATATGGCTTTAACATATAAGGATTAGATATTATACATCAATATTATGTTTAGTTTTTTGTGACTGTATTCAACATCTAATGTTGAGAAAACATCTTGATAGTCTTTGAGTAAATAATGCAATTTTTTAAGTTCCTCTTGATTAAATTTATAAATATTTAGACTTGAGGAATGGCGCAAATTAAATTATCACTGGGTATGCCAAAATCAAGGTGAGCACTAATAAAATCTATTAGTCAATATTATCAATAGAAAGTGATTGACCTTTACCTATCTCTTGATGTTTCTTGACTATGATACCTTGACTGGTTAGGTTACAAATAATAGCTCAATATGCGTCAATAAGTTGGATTGAGTACTCCTAATAAAAACCTTGGTTCAAATTCACTGACTCCATCGACACTAGTGATATGTAGCAAGCAGTTTGGGGTTATAATCAGGGTCCTGTTGGTAGAAACCACTTTTTGTTTTCACGGTTAATTTTTACCTCATTAGTAGCATAATATGGTATGCATTCTGTTGTATCTACTGAGTCATGGATTTTCATATTTCTTCCAGAGGTATAATATCATAAAGTTAAAGTGGAAGCAGGTTTTAAAAAAACAGGAGTATAACTTCTTGAGGGAGTCTTTATTTACCAATACCTTGGAAACTTCTTAGTTGAGAAGTGATAAATAACCTTCTTTTGGATTGTTTACTTCTTCATATTTATTAATAAACTGTGTCCTGATAAGTATATGTTAAGGCTATTTTAGAGAGCAACCGCAGGAATTGAAAAACTAGTTTCCATCTTGAATTGTCAGGTATGAATAAGCACTTATCGCCTTGGTGTTTTTATTATTGGCACTGCTATACTCTTGAGAATATTTGAGATCAGAATCGAGTTTGATCTTCTTGATAAGGTTGGAAGAGACATTGTTGATTGGGGATTTCATATCCAAGGTATATATTACTCTTTCCTCTTTGAATTTTCAATTCTACTTAGTAATGGTTCTTCAAGCTTTGTCTGGAGGTCTAACACCTCTAAAGGCGGAACTTTGCATTATGCTTTCAGAAAGTCTTGAGATACTTCTATTTGATCCCCAGTAGACTGTACATGCTTGAGATGGGTTGAATAAAATGGGTAGGTATTGATTAGCATTGATGGCCATATCAATTATTTGGGGATAAACAATAACCTGACTGAGGTAAGGGACTTCCAGAACCTGGGCGTTGTCAACATTTTTGGCGTTCAAGCGATCCAAAATGGCGAGCTCATTGGTGTACCTATTATTTAATAACATTTTTCCTTCTAACTGCTTCAAATTAATTTCAGAAATTGTTCTCAATGCAAGAAAGATGAGCGATTGGTAATGTTTTGCTTTCAGTTACTTTAGGTTGGTAGGCCTTAGAGGTACCTAACCCTAAGCTGGCAACCCTTTTCACTGCTCAGCAAGAGCAGGGTTCTTCTTAAAACACATTTTTTTGATGTGGATTTTCTTCTTGCAGTAATTACATTTGAGAAATCACCTTTTTAAGCTTTGCTTCCTCCACAGTATATACTCCAGGTTTTGTAGAAGCCTTTCAGGGGGTCTCTGGCTTGTGTATGTAAGAAGTCATCAAGAAGGGCTTTAATGTCTAAGACTGATTTAAAGCTTCATTTGACAAATTTGACGTGCATGTCTAGGTTATGGTACCATTTAAACCAGAAACGGTGGCAGCTAATGCATCATCCAATGTATGCATCTTTGAGGTCAACAACAATGGTCCCAATATAAAATCAATATGGAAAATCAGTCAGGGCTTCATTTCATCGTAGTGCAATTATCATAAAATCATGTTTCTTCATACTCAAGCTTTTCTTAGAATTTAATTTCTTTGATGAGCGCTTCTTTCACTTCAGACCAGGTGTTCAAATTGTACATATGAGGTAGCATAATCTTTTTGAGTAATATGGCTTAAACAAGATAAAATATACTTAATCTTTTGATGTGTAGTCACACCTTTCATTGCAGTCACAGATGTAGATTAAAGATGTGATACTCCCTTTTTTCAGGGTTAAACTTGTCCTTGAAGTAGGTTTAAGGGTAATGGCTTTTAATTCTATGACGATATGTACTCCAGGTGCCTCAGAATTGATAATTTCAGTAAATGTGTCGTTATGTTTAATTTTACACAAGAGTCAATATACTTGATCCTGTAAAGGATTTAGATTTAGCTACATTTCCTATAAAGTAAGTCTTGGTGTGACATCCAGCAGATTTATTATTCTTCCAAGAATGACTTTATTATAATCAAAGTACTTACACGGATGTTCAGACTATGAATTGTTGATGAGCAGATAAGCGGTAAGTTTTCAAAAGTTTATTCTCATCCTTTTATACTCCAATGCGCCAATTCAAGTCCTCCTTCATCTCTTTACATTCAGTGCTCTGTGGAAGCTTTTCAGGCTTGGTTTTCATCTCTTCTATGAGAGTGTTACAGCGTTACTAAGCTTTGTTGAGGTGAAAGTAGAACTGATTAAGTTCTTCTTGACTTGGTGATTTGCCTCTCGTGTTGCTCTCCATTTTGTTAAGTAGCTCAGTAAGAAGAATGAGTAAAAACCTGAGTCACACGGGATACAATACCATGTACAACATGGGCCACTCAGAAAATAGTGTTGTGTGGTACTGATTGAGTATCAGAGATCTGATGGGTTTCAAGCTCATCAATTACTCATTGGACTTGCCTTGGCTGGGACTTGAGGAGATTAAATGTTCATCTTCAATATGATGGCTAGTAGAAGCTTAAGTCATCTTTAACCATGATCTTCGTCATATTGTCTTTGGAGAGCTTAAGCAAAGGCGTCAATTAATGTTTTTTTATTTATTTGACTCCATGATGCACTTCAAAGTTGCCTTATAGCTTTCTCCAAATACTTGATACCACCATAATTAATGTTACATGGAACATAAAGATTGTATTGAGATTGGCCTATCAGTCAGGGTGCGTGAGCACCCAAAAGACAAACCAGAATTTCAAGTGCATTGCCATCTGAGTGATTTGATAAATAGGTGGGAAGGATGCAAACAGTGAATGATAGATGGTGGCCACTCTAATCATTAACCCAACAAGCAACGAAATAATGGCCTCTGGGTGTCCAGAAGATTTGGAAATGGGGGACTCATTGGGCACAACAGAGGGGCCAGGATTCGCTGTGGGGCCACAAGTCATAGATTAAGTGGAGAGATCATGAAACCTTACCTAGCGGGGAGATAGGATCTCCAACATCATCAGCACATATTTCGCTAGAGAGCGCTGGAAAATGGGGATATTCTCAATAAGTCACACATGTAATACCCCATTTGATTAAAATGTGGAGCATCATGGTGAGAATGGCTACTAGGGATCAATCATGATGTAACCTGGGAAACGTGGTGTGGGGTTGCTGTGGCAGCGAGTTCTGAAAAAGTTAATAAAAGTAAATTTTTGGTTGGGGAAGGGTTGTTTATTGGAAAACTAAAGGTAAAAAATTGACTGGCAACTGTGCCATTGAAAGACGGTTGTCTTAAGGGCTAGGGAATTGTGAAATAAGTGAAAATGCATTAAAAAGGAGTTATAAACCCAACTGATTTTGGCGGAATGAAATCTTGCAACTAACTTGGTGCCAAATCAATCTCCCACTGGCCATCTGACTCACACTCGAGCTTTACCATTAAATTGTTCCTCCCACTGTAATTTGCTTGACTCAACATTGCTTCGTTTGGTGGGCGACTGGAAGCGCCTCATGGACAGCGCATAAGGCCCTGTACCACTGATTATTAAATGGATTTTCCACATCTGGTTTAATGGATTTGGTCCCCCCAATTTATTCAGATTTTTCGCCTTATCAGCACAACTCAAAATTATCATTGGAGTTGGACCCCCCAATTAAGATCCTTCACCCCTTTGGTGGACCTGAGATTAGCGCTTGAGTAACTTGCTCACCATTACCCTTTGGCTGGCGTTCTTTTTTTACCAAGACCTCAGCACACACTTCCCCAATTTTGCTTAAGGAGGTAGCTCATGGTTAAATAAGTCAGGGAAGGAGGAACCCCTAAAGAGTAGGCCGTCACACACCATTTGTCCACCACTTAGTTGAGATCGCCTTGGGTGATGAGGGAGACAGCCACCTTTTTTGGTCCCTTTTTTGTGTGAAAAGTGAGCGCCTCACAGATGATGCGCAGGGGATGCTCCTCAGACTTACATTATCCTTTTCTCTTTGAAGTGAGGGAGCATCAACACCTGAGTGCTGGGCTAGAGTGACTTTTTTGTGGGCCTTTGAGAGCTTGATTGCCAGCAGCGTGATGATCTTCTGGGGGCCAGAAAGTATCAGGATTGGATGCGTGGAAAGCTTTGACCAGCTTAAAACAATTGGAAAAGTTCTAAGCACTGACCCAACTGTTTTTGTAGGCTGGGAAACCTTTCCAAGCTATCAGGTATTGAACCAATTGGCGTGATTACTGGGAATCCAAGATGGCGTTGACTTTGGCCTCCTCTGACCCTTCAATCACAATCATCTATGGTTCCAATAAAATCACCCCCTTGAATAGGGTCAACTGGAAGCATGGAACATGAGGTGTTGCTCCCAATGGGCTGGAAGCTTCAGGAAAAACACCCCATTTCCAAGGTCCACCTCCACCAGATGTGGCCCAGATCATTTTCTTGTGAATTTATGGGAAGGCAACTACATACACAAGTGGCGCGTATCCAGAATGACGTGAGAGCCACTATAATATTGTGCACCAGGAGACGTTTACAGTTTGAAAAAAAAAACTTATAGTCACTGATATCCTATGTTAGATTCTTCCAAACCAGAGACTGGGTGCTGCGAATATGTTGAGCGTGGTCAGCTGCTATTGATACTGCAGGATGAAGACACGGCCCCACTGAGAGTAAGGGGTTGTACCCCAGTGTTGCCTTGTAGGGCGAAAACCCTCTAAATGTATATGAGTTTGTTGTTAGATGCAAACTGAGCAAAAGGAAGATTGTCTGCCCAGGGTCTTGAGCCGCCACAGCGTAACACCAAAGGTACTTTCAAAAAAATTGATTTACTCACTTCATTTGGTCATCCAACTGAGGACGGTACACTGCTAAAGGAAATGGCGTAATTTTCAAAATCAAGTGGAGTTTATTACAAAATCGCTCCATAAACTGGGGCCCACAGTTGCTTACAATCTATTTTGGCAACCCAAAGCATTGAGAATACATGGCACATGAAGAGCTTGGCCGTCTCCTCGGAGGTATTGGCAGAAGAACAGGGAATGAAAAGGGCGAATTTAGTGAAACATTACACATACACAATAACAGCAGTAAACCCATTGGAGCTGGGAAGCTTGACAATGAAATTGTTGGACAATAATGTCCATGAGCTGTTCGCCTGCTGCAGGGGTGAAGGAGCTTGTTTTTACCTGACTGGTCCTACTTAGCCCACGCGCATTTCATGCAATTATTGATCCATGATGGAATATCCTTGAGCAGGCCTGACCTGTTGTATGTCTGCTTAACTAGATTGTGACATTTTTTGTTGCCAGGGTGCTCTACTGCAGGGGGTCATGGTGCAACCAGATATCTTTGTCACGGAGGAGGGGCGTCACCCATAGGCGTGACCTAAACTGAATGTGCTCCTCCACCAAGGAATAAAGGATTTTATGTGTGTAAGGAGTGTCAATTGATCAACTCCAGACTTTCCGCATAAGCTGTCTGGTTTGTTAAGACCCTAAAACCAGGGGTGTGTCTGGACCCAAACATGCCACAAAAAAATGTGTGGGAGCAATAGCTAAGATTCAAGCCAATGTGATAACCATGATTAGTTCTTGCTCGTCCACCTCAGCTGGACACAGCGCTGTATTGTGACTTGGAAAGTTGGTTTGTACATTTAATTCTCCCTTCATGAATTTATACTTATATTTGAAGCTACAAAGGTTGCAATACATCTTCACCTGAGGGTGCAATAGCTTCTGAGGCTTCTAAATTGAAAGAGGGCTTTGTGATCTGTCTGAACATTACCTTATGTTGAGCGCCTTGTAGAAGGTACCGCCAGTGGATCAGAGTCCATGCCATGGCGGCCAACTCCTTATGATTGATGTCCCAGATTGTTTGGAAGAGGTGCACTTGTGGGAAAAATAAGCCAACAGATGTTTCAGCCCATCATGCTCCTGCAATAGAACCTCCCCCATCACAGCAGATGAGGCGTCACATGCTACAATAGACGGTTTGGTGGGGTCAGCATGCTTATGAACTGGGGGAGACAAAAACACCTGATTGATCGCCTTGAATGACTGCTGGCACTCCTCCATCAGCAGAACGGTACATTTTTCCCTGTAAGGGAGTGTAATGGTGCAGCCAGCTGCTATAGGGCCAGGGAATTTTTTTCAGGAAGACTATATTGTCCAGGAAGCTTTGCAACTGCTTCTGTGTTGTGGGGGTAGGCCATTCAAGGATGTCCCTGAGCTTTCAGGAAGGAATGGCATTACCATCTTTCAAGACTAGATTACCCAAAAGGTAACCTCTTTGTGGAAGAACTTGAGTTTAGACAGCTGGCGTAAAGTCCCGCCTTATGTAGAGCGGCCAGCACCGCCTCCAGGTCTTTCTCATACTGCTTGGGCATGGGGGAATGGACAAGGATATCATTTATATATGCCACCACACAGGTGAACTTAAGGCCCCAGCACAATATTGATCATCCATTGGAAAATGGTGGGAGCGTTCTTCATTCTGAACGGCATCACCTTAGACTTAAATATGCCTCTCCTAGTACAAATGGTGGTAAGCCATTCCTGGCCCTTGGCCACTTAAATTTGGTTAAAGACATTTATAAGGTCAAGCTATAATCACCTGGGATTTTTGCAATTGCCTGGTTGATTGTCTGCTCAAGGGGGAGGGATAGGGGTCGTATACATAATATTATTCAAATGACTATGGTCAACGCAGGGCTGCAGCGTCCTATCAGCCTTCTGAGAAAAAATGATATGCGAGGTAATAGGGACGTTTTCTTAAATACCAACCACTTCTTTATAATTCTATCCAACCATACTTCCAGCGCTTTGTCCTCCTCCTCTATATAAGGATACAGCGATCAATTGATATCAATCAGGATACTATCAAGTGGAACGCTAAGTCATATTTGGTGTGTAGAGGAAGGAAGCTTCTCTTTCCAAATCAAAGATATCATGGAATGCTGCCAATGCTTCATAAAATTGGGTGGAAGGCCCCCAGGGGAAGCAAGCGTCATAATGGAGCTATGGCCCCCATGCTATAGTAAGAGTTTTGATAAAAGGAAACCCGCCTCCCATCTGGGTATTTGTGAAATACATTGTGTTTGAGTCTAAATGGATCTTCACCTGCTGACGCCGCCACATGCTCACCCCCCAGATTAACCAGGAATAGAAGATTAGACACCACCGCAAATTAATCACTGAAACTCAACTGATGAACCAAGAAAGCCACCAACCGTCACACATTAAAGAATGATTTTGGAACAGAATATGCATCCAGCACTGACGCCCTAAATAATGGAACGAATTCCATTTGTCAATTCCTATTATTTGAGATAATAGTAATGGTGGTAGAAAACTGATGGCTGAATCAATTTACCGCTGTTTAAATTTCAATCTATAGTTATTTTCTCCTGAATTGTGAGAATTAGGGCTCAAACACACTTGAACAACAAAGGAATCAACCAGGGTCCACGTCTAATTTTTCATAATTTTTTGACGGTCAGGTTTATATTCCAGTACGCACTAGTCCAACCCTCCCAAGTTGGAATTATATCTCATTTCTGGTTGCCCCATTCTAGGTTACCACCATTTGTGGGTGCCCTCACCTGATAGACCAATCTCAAATAAATGATCGCTTTGTTTTATATAAACTTATAAAGTATTTGGGGTGAGTTTAGTTAATTTCTCAAATTGGTCAGTGAATTTGTTCAGAGTTATGCGGATGTTGAATCTCACCCACCAGGGCCATAAGCCGCAAACCATTGCCTCAGAAGGTTAGAGGCCATTTGTAGGTTCCAAGGGGCTACAAAGCTCGCCACACCTTGACCTAATTGTGGCTCCCAGTGAAGATGCGAGTAAATGTGCAGGGCCAAAGAGCATGATCCTTGGGGTTGGACAGGTAGCTAGAGGCTGGTGGAGTATTCACTGCCACTTTGGACCTCTGCCCAAATTGGACAATTTTGAGTTATCGCCAGGCCCTTCCATTGAAGGTGAAGGCAATTAGTTTGCCTTTAATGGCTGACAACCTGATACCAACCTATTCTGACGTTTAATTCTAGAAATTTTCTATAGTGCAAGGTTACATGTATCAGGATGGACAAACTAAGGTCTTGGGAATCTGATTTGTTACAACATTCCAACTCCATACTTCAGTGCTGAGCTGTGGTTCCTGCCTGCTCGCAAGATAGAGGGATGACCATTGTCCCAGGCAAATCTAATCCTATTGCCGCTGTCATCAGTTCCTACAGACCCCTGATGGTGGAAGGGGAGGTTGGGGCCAATTGGACCACTGACATTAAGACCTCTTGCACCCACCAGTGATTCTCCAAGGGAGCATTGACATTTTTTGTAACCATTGGATTTCTGGTCTGATCTCCCCTTTCTCCCATTTTCAAGAAAAGTAACCATTGGCGAATTTTCTTCTAAATCGCCTAAGCTTGGGGAAACTCAGGGTTTTTCTCTTAGTGTGGAGTAATGTACCAGAACGAATTATATTTGTTAATTTCTATAACTCAAGATATTAGAAATGGTAGTACCAAACTAATAGTTTGAATCGTTTCTGCTGCGGTTTAAATTCCAATTTATTTTTTTTGTACAAAGCATGAGAATTGGGGATTGAACACACAATAATGACACAGGAATCATCTGGTTTCCACATCTATTTTATCTCATAATTTGGCTCAATGGTCAGGTTTAGATTAAAGTGTACCCTATTCCAACCCTCCCAAGTTGGAATTATATCTCATTTCTGGTTTCCTCATACTAAGTTACCACCATTTACGGGTGCCCTCACTAGATAGACCAGTCTCAAATATTTGACCACTTTGCTTAATTTTATTTAAAATAATAAAGTATTTAGGTGTGTTCAATTGATTTCTCAGGTTAGTCAGCAAAATCGTTCAGAGTTGTGAAGACATTGACCCTCACTCACCAGGACCCAAAGCTGTGAACTCACGGCCTTGGAAATTGAGAGTCTTTTGGAGGTGCCAAAGGACCTGATGAGCTTGACGCACCTCGACCTAAATGTGTTCCCCATTGGAGATACCAGTGATTGCGCAGGGACAGTAAGTACATACTTTCTGGGCCATACAGATGGCTAAAGGCCGGTGGAGTATTGATTGCCACCTTATACCACCACCCAAATTGGAAATTTTGAGTCGCCGCCAAGCCCTTCCATTAGATTGGAGGGCAATTAGTACATCTTTGACGGTTAACAACCTGATACTGACATATTCTGCCACTCAATCGAGGAAACTCTATTCTGGTGCACGGTTACATGTGTTAGGATAGACAAACCAAGGTCTTAAGAACTTGGTTTGTTACACCTTACATCCAAGTCCAACTCAAGCTGCTGTGCCAGCTTCAAGCTAATTAGGTCTCCAGCCACTCATGTGTCAACCAAGGCCTCAAATGACACTCAGTGTGCACCTATCAAGATTTCCAATTGTAGCAAAAAAAATAATCAAAATCTTGTTTATTGGCAAGGTCCTAAGATTCCTCAGCTGGGTGGTAATAATCATCAAGTTGGGCGGGGAAACTGGTTCAGTCAGGGAGTTGGAACCCAGACCAGGGTACTGCTTTGCGATTTCTTCATACTGGGATCTGTCAACTGGGTAACCAATGGATTGATGAACATCTGCTCAGTTGCAGGAGGCGCCTCACCTACGGGAGAAAAAATTGGACTCAGATTCAACATCAGGGATGGGTAGCACCACACCTTCATCAAACCCTAAATCTTATATTTCAGGAGTGTGGGTAGTACTGGGATATGTGGCGACCCCCACAGGATATGCCAACGGAGATATAAGACCCCCACCCCAGGGGACACCCAGCGGAGTGTGGTACTGGTAGTTGTCACCTTCATGCACATTTGGTCCACCATCTCATTAGTGTGGCCCAAATGGCATGGTTATTAGACGTGGAATCCAAGGCAGCGTGAAGTACTGCCATAATAACGTCCAGAGGGTAGCTGATTACAGTAACCTGTTCACAGATTGAAAAATATGAATTAATATAGGTTAGACATATCTGCTCCCAGAGAAAATAAAAACAAATGGGCCAATCGAGCTACCAGCTCCTGTAGCACTGATGATACACCGCAACCAGGGGATTTGAAACCCTAGCCTGGTTGGCTGAGCGCAGGATACTCCACACCCAATGGCAGGCATCACCTTTAAATGCATCCAACAAGACCACACTCTATTTAAAATCCGTCATGGTAGTGGAACTCACTGGGAAAATTGAGAATCACACTTGCAGCTCAGTGAGGGTGTCAAGCACCTGGTTAACCTTTTCTACAGATGGGTCTGATGAGCCCACCACCAAGGGTGGTCTGGAACTGAGGCTGGAATTTCTGGGACAACACAGCTTGTGAGAAACTCCCCCACCGCCACCTGGGAGCAATGCACAAATGTGCCAGCTAACCAAATGAGCATCATGAGTCAAAGCACCGATTGAAAGTTCATCCAGTAATTGGAAGCAACCGTTTCATCACAACTATAACTAAAGGGCAGAAATGCGGACACTATGGGTCAGTCAATTATGTCATTAACCGGAAAATAAATTGAGAAAGACCTGCCAGTCAGGGTGCATGAGCACCCAGAAGACAATCCAGAATGTCAAGGACATTGCCATCTGAGTGACTTGGAAAATAGCAGGAGGGAAGCAAACAGAGACGTAAAACTAGATTTTGCTTTGGAGAAGTTCTTTGTTGACCCTCCCATATCATGTTGCTGCCATTTTCATCCAAAAAACGGGTTTCCCATTTACAAAAATATTAACAAAATGGCAGTTGCAGCTACAGCTGCCTCAGCCAACACACTACTCTGCCAGAAACTCCATGGGGCAATGGAGCCTTTATTGAGGGTATTCCTATCCCCAATTTTCCTCATGATTTTGAGGAAGATGCAAAGTATGAAATTGAGGATCTTGCTTTCCGTGCGAGCTGCACTTGCATTGATGCAGCAAAAACTTCTCTTTTCAACCCAATTTTATCGCAAAACCTGCCAGCGCATCAAGTCATTTACTTGTGTGCTGGCTCTCATCATTTTTGCTGAGCATCAACTTGCTCAATATGTTGAGGCGATGGACACCACCAGCCTCATTAATGAAGAAAACCCCCAACTATACCTCATTATGCCCCATGTCACTGATGCTCCCACCCCAATGCTGTCCGCTATGGTCCACCAGCTAAAGCGGGCGCCAGACAAAAGTTTCCCCAAATCTCCTCGCCATCTGATATGGCTTCCTGGGCTGATAACCTAGGGGCTGTATTAGGAATTTTTTAATTATGATAATCCCTTTGTTTGGCCCATGTGCAGATAAAGATGCATGGTGGCTCCTCCTTTTGGGTTGGGCACCACTAGTACTAAAAAGCAAACAGAGAATGACAGATGGTTGTCACTCTAGTCCTCAATTCATTAATTAATCAAATAATGGCCTCTGAGGGTCCAAAAGATTTGGAAATGGGGAAAACATTGGGCACAACGGAGGGGCCAGGATTCGCTGTGGGGTCAAAGGTGATAATTTGAGTGGTGAGGTCATGAAACCTCGCCTAGAAGGGATATAGGATTACAACATCATCAGCACGTCTTTCGCCAGAGAGCGCTGGAAAATGGGGATATCCTCAATAAGTCACACATGTAATACCCCATTTGATTAAAATGTGGAGCATCATGGTGATAATGGCTACTAGGGATCAATCATGATGTAACCTGGGAAACGTGGTGTGGGATTGCTGTGGCAGCGAGTTCTGAAAAAGTTAATAAAAGTAAATTTTTGGTTGGGGAAGGGTTGTTTATTGGAAAACTAAAGGTAAAAAATTGACTGGCAACTGTGCCATTGAAAGACGGTTGTCTTAAGGGCTAGGGAATTGTGAAATAAGTGAAAATGCATTAAAAAGGAGTTATAAACCCAACTGATTTTGGCGGAATGAAATCTTGCAACTAACTTGGTGCCAAATCAATCTCCCACTGGCCATCTGAATCACACTCGATCTTTGCCACTATATTGTTCCTCCCACTGTAATTTGCTTGACTCAACATTGCTTCGTTTGGTGGGCGACTGGAAGCGCCTCATGGACAGCGCATAAGGCCCTGTACCACTGATTATTAAATGGATTTTCCACATCTGGTTTCAATGGATTTGGTCCCCTAATTTATTCAGATTTTTCGCCTTATCAGCACAACTCAAAATTATTATTGGAGTTGGACCCCCCAATTAATATCCTTCACACCTTTGTTGGACCTGAAATTAGCGCTTGAGTAACTTGCTCACCATTACCCTTTGGCTGACATCCTCTTCCCTCTGTGACCTCAGCAAACACTTTTCCCTGATTCACTTAAGAAGCTCACTAGTGGTTAGATAAGGCGGGGAAGGGGAAGCTTTCAAAGGATAGTCTGTCGTCCACTGTTTATCCACCATATTGGCGAGATTGTCCTGGGTGATGATGGGATCAGCCACCTTTTGGGCCCTTTATTGTGCAAAAAGAGAACGCTTCATGGTCAAGGATAGGAGATGCTAACCTGGACTTACACAATGGTCCTCATTTGGTTATGGAGTTGTATAATATATAGGACGATTTGATTTGATCTGTTGATGGATGTCCCCTATACATTGAGATTCTGAATTATGTACATGTTCATAGGCCAACCATAAGGCCACTTGGGTATTGATATGGTGGTGGAGTTCCTCATTATGGGCTCTTAATACTTGCATAATATGATAAAGTGCATGGTGTATGAATTAAATGATGTAGCGAGATAGATTTAAAGTTGAATTTTATGTTTGTGAGAGAACATCTGAATAGTATAGGTTCATGAGAGTCCTGTCCACGTCAGATGCCCTTTCTCAGCTGACTCTTTCACTTGGTTTAATGACTATACAAAGTAAGTCTTGAACTCCTTAATTAGAAGTCCATGGTAAACGATGAAGTTCAGTATTAATATTCAATTTTCTAAAATTTACAAATGTGCAATGGGGAGACTTCCCATTTGAGCATCTTTTTCACCATTTCAGTTGTGAATTATCAGGTGACACTATCAATTAGTTTGTCTTCCATGGTGTTATCAATTAGGTTCAGGTATTGTTAAGTATTAGTTGAGCCCCTGCGGTGAGCGCAGGCCTGTTGGGCTTACATTTTTGTGGCTCAATGGTGCTGTGCCCAAGAAGCCTGACAATCAATACTTGAAGCAGCCTAAGACTTATGACCAGTATTTATTTATTTTTGAGGGTGCCAAGTCACGCTTAAGTCCTGTCATCTAGAGTATCCATCTTATGGTAAGTATGGAAAAGTATTATTGCTCAAGTACCAAAATAAGTTATAGTATTAATGATATAACTTTATTGTAATATAATAAGGGTTCTATATGTTATGATTACTAATATAATCCCCATAAGGTAAAGTATTAATAATATTAATAAAAAGGGAAATTTGGATGTAAGGCTATTAGGCGATGCATCCAGATTGTACAATACTTTGTAAAATATTTTTGAATGGGCGAAAAGGTATGCTAAATGTACTAAGTTGGAAGAGACTTAGCATCACTTGGGTTGACATTTGTAAGACTCCTAATTAGTACCCTTTTGTGGTTCATCTTAATTTACTGCCTCATGTGCCACCTAGTGTAATGATCACCTGAAATTTTTGATGATACTTAATTTCATTTAGGAAGGATTTCATCTCAGATATTGGGCTCAAAGCAGTCTTAAGGAATTTTTAGTATTAAGTTGAGCCTTACCAACTAAAGATTTTTAAGTATTACAAGCGAAGGTAGCCAGCATTGCTTAAGTTTATTTATGAGCTCGCACTGACACCCTAAAGTCTGTGCCAGCACTACGCTTGATCCACTCAGACTAACAACTTTGCTGTTGCCCTCATGGCTGGGGATCTGGTTATCTATAATCTACTTTGTAATCTATAATATTTTACCTAAAACTATAACACTGATTTTTGTTTATTTTTGGATGATAAATTTGGTGAATTTTTTTGATAATATTAGTCAATTTTCACCAACTTACCCAAATAGATTGAATCTATCAGACTTGATTAGTTTCTGGTGAGCAATTTGGTGAATTATAAGATACTATCGCCGTTTCTCACTCACCCTTAAATAGGATGAACCTATCAGACTTGATAAGTTCAGATTTAATAATAGCCAATTCTCACCCACTCGCCCTAATAGATTGAACCTATCAGACTCTAAGGTTTCAGATATTTATCATTCAGTCATTCAATATGTCAGTGATTGTGAAATATTAAGTAGATTAATTGACTTGACTTTTTCCCTCTTTGGGTCTAGTCTTATACTCTCATGTTAATAAATTGATCAATATCTTTCCATTTTGTCCAATGTCAGGATGAAGGGGATCAAATCTCGAATATCCTTATGTTATGTCAGGTCCTGAAGTGCCCAGTGGTTAGTAGCCCCAAAGGGTAGAAGAACCTACAATAGGACATATAGAGTATATGAGAAATGATATCTAATAGGGTAGAGCCTCTCAGTATTTATAGTACTTGAATGATAAAAGAGAGATTGGAAATAGGATTTATGAGAGGAAGAAGGTAGATAATCATTAGGTAAAATAAATAAAAGGTAAATAAATAAATTACTAAGCAATAGATAGTAGAAGAGTGCCTATCTTAAGAAACTTTTGTCTTAGGTTGCCAATAATATAATTTTAAATCATAATTAATAATAAAACTAAATGATTGATTATCTTCTGCTTTAGTCGCCCGTAATTAATTATACATAAATTGCTATCAGGATCTATTCTCAATAATCTTATAATAGTTAATTTATTCAAAATAGTAATAATGACTATTAGATTCTCCCCAATACATCAAATTAGTTAAACTCAAGTCAATGAGAAGCAAAAATTGACATTTAATAAAAATTAGCTACTAATGAGTCATGACCCAAGTTAGAGGCTTCACCTTAATAGAGGGAGAATCCCAATAGAACCCCTTCCAAGCCTCAGCTAGGGGTCAAGGGCCAAGATGTCTTAATCCAAGTAGGCAGAGTGGTGGTCTTCAGACTTGAGGCATAGTTTGGTATGAACAACAGAAGCAATTAAGATTCTGGTACTCATAATTTTCATAAAGATAAAGATAGATCCAAACGTAGTAGGGGTTGTATGGGCCAAGGTAGATGGCGCAGATAAACTGTGAGATCTTGTAATAGGTATCGTTGGCATTAGTTGCCAGTAAGAACATAGACATCTTCATCTGCGTAGGAAGATTGGGAGTCATCATATTTTAAGGCATAGATTGGTATGAAAAAAAGAAGCAATTAGATTCTGGTGCCCATTTTTTTGTAAAGACAAAGAGAAATCCTAATGAAGTGGTGGTTGTATGGGCCAAAGGCAGATGGAGCGTATACAATTGTGAAGTCTAATATTAGTTATCATCAGCATAGTTGCCAGTAAGAGCATAGGCAGCGGAGGGCAACTAGTGCCAGGCCTATTAAAATCATTATCATTGATTGCTGGCAATGCGTTTTTGGTCATCCTCAGCATTGAGTCACTGGTAGCCCTTGAATTAGAAAGTTTTAATTTAATGGGGAGCATGATTCAGAGATTATTCATTCAAACCTTTTTTGATCTATCCTAAGCATTAGTTGAAATTGATCAGAGTACGGGAAGGTATTGGGGATAGGCCATGAACTTAAATTAGATATTAGAGTTAGTAAAGTAATTAAGATAAATATTAGTTGTATTATCAAAAAGTCCCCCTTAATCAGGCTGGACCAGTGGAGGACAACCCTCCAACTGGCACAAACAGGATCAGATCAGCTGGGTAAAAACTTCGACTGATCCTACTAATTTCATCCTGAGCTTGAACACTTGACAGCTGGTTCAGAGGCCCAGGGCAGTTCACCATGGGCTTGATCTCTTGGCAGCTGGTTCAGAGGCCCAAGGCATGATCGCTCCTGCTCCTTCCTGGGTTTTATTTTACATGGGGGAGCTCAAGGGGAACCTGGCATGGAGCACCACTTTTGTCAAGATTAATGAGATTAAATCCAACTTTCCCTAAGTTGCATCAAGGCCTCAAAGTTCCCAGTGGGTTAGTAGCCCCAAAGGGCAGAAGAACCTACAATAGGACTAACAGAATATGTGAGAAACGATATTTTTATTAGGTAGAGCCTCATAGTATTTAAAGTTCTTGAAGGCTAAAAGTTATATTGTAGAGAGGTTTCAAGATAGGCAAAAGGTAGATAAGCATCAGGTAAATTAAGTATAAGGTGATAAATATGTTACTAAGCAATAGATAGCAATTTAATGCCTAGCTTAGTGATAACTCTCAGCTTAGGTTGCTGATAATATAATAGTAAATGTAACTAACAATAATAACTAAATGATTGGTTATCCTAAGCTTTAGTCGTTAGTAGTGGTTAAACATAAGCAATATTGCAATCAATCCTCAATAACCTAGAATATAATTACTTTTAAATAGTAAAAATGGCTCTTTGAGGATCATCCCCAACAAAAAAAATTAACTCACTCAAGTTAATGAGTAGCACATTTTGGCATTTACCAAAAAAATCTAATAATGAGTCGTGACCCAAGTTTAAGCTTCACCTCAGAAAAGGGCAAAACCCAAAATCCAATATCAAGATATCTGACAACTTGTTTAGAAGAAAGCCCCTAATGGCACACCTTAGCCTTTATTGAAGGTGCTTACCATTATCCTAAAGGTTCAAAAATAGAACAGCTTTTGGATTTGGATGATTAATGAATATATAGATATACAATTCAAGATACTGTCAGAACAGATTAATTAGTCTTTTGATAATCTAGATTTAGTTGCCTATTTGGATACTAAAAAAAGTGGCTTTATCTGAGAGAGCTGGCCAAGCCATTATGAAAGTGATATAAAAGATATTTGTGTAGGTTAAGAATATACTAGAAGTTTCAAGTGTATAACTTAAAGAGTCAGAATTTGTATCTTGGAGTTCAAAATGTAAGGTTAAAAGAAGGTTCTAGACAAAATATTTTTGTTAATGTGACAAATGTGGTCTGTTGGGATTTTTGCCCACCTTTTTAGCTACCTAGGATATCTGCTGGTTTGCTAAGGGATAAGTCCCACTAGCAGATGAATCAGATATTGAATGATTTCAAATTTGGTTTGTTAATTTCAGCGGATTTTTGGGTAATTTTCTGGGTTTAGATCCATCGGGATAAATCCGTGTGAATGCTTAAGAGCTCGTTGGGCAAAATTTCAAACAAAATTAAAGTATCTGATGGTTGATCAATTATTAACTATTAGGTGTACCAATTAGGATGGTCAGGTTTCATCACCATTTGATTGGGAATTTAATCAGCAGTTTTGAGGTGAGTGATGCTGCCTGAAACTAGTGAATAGATCTGCTGGTTTGTGACCTGATATATTGGGTAAAGAGTCCCATTACTTAAGCAGGTCGCTAGCCAAATGTGGTTGGTTTGCTGTGATTGAGTGGAAACATTAGGAGCACATATCAAGCTCTTTCTCTTTCAGGTCTGTGGTATGACTGACGGAGGAATTCTTAGCCTGATGGAAAGACCATCTCCAGAAGAGACTTTGAAGTGGAATTAAAAGGCAACGGCTGCCATTTCCTTGCTGAGGCGTCAACTTTGTAATTGGGCACCAAATTCACCTATAAATTCCATAGCATTTTAAAAAAAATAAAGCATATTGTTTGGTAGTAATAAGTTCTATTCATCTTCTGTTTATTATTGTAGTACAATTAATAATGAGTCTTTTTTGTGATAAAGAGTAAATTGGATATCCTTAGAAGAGATTCAGATCTTTACAGCAGAGCTCCGCTAACTCAGCATGATGGGAACTAAGGCCAGGAACCTTTGAATTTGAGAGTAAACTAAATTCAGCTGGGATATGGAAGAAGTCCCTAATTGTCAACATAATCAATATTTCATGGATCATTCCAAGTTGAGCGTTGGACCACCAATCAACCAGGTTTATTCATTCAACCACAGATAATAGTTTCCATACTATTATCACCCATATATTTATCTTACTATCAAGCAACATGAATCAGGAACATAACAAAACCTGTTCAGTTAACTTCTGAAAATGATCATTAGAATAGCCAAATTTTAACAATGGGTGCTCACTAATTGGGGTGGTTAAGTAAGATAAGCCAATCTACGATGTCATTTAAGGACGAATTAATAAAGCTATGGATGGAATTGAAACTATCAATAAGAACGCCTTGAATTCAATTATTTAGATTTCGCTTCTCTTGAGGAGAGAATCACTAAGATTGAGGAAGGAGTAGAAGGAGTTTCAAAATTCAGCAATGAGCTATTCAGGAATATAATGTCACTGAAAAAGAAAGAAGTAGAGTTGAGCAGAGAAGTTTTATTACTGAAAACAGAATGCAAAACAGATTGCGTTCATTTGCGCTCACTAAGCTCAGACATGAGATGTCTAGTGAAACAAGTCAACTAATTGAAGAATCAGAAATGTGAATGCGAACCCTATGTGGCGAATGACGCTGAAGAAAATACTCCTCAGACTTTAGTTGGGAAGTCTGAAACTCTTATAATTATGCCAAGTGTATTTGCTACCATATCAGAAATGACACCTAAGATCACTCCTCTAGTAAGTTGGGTAGCTGAGCCATGAGTGGCGGCTAGAGAAAAGTCAGAAGAACTCAAAGCCACGATAAAACTAACCACTTTTCATTGAAAAAAGCTCCCACATTCTTCTGCCTGTTTGACATGACTATGTTTGGGTGTTGCAATAGACATAAAGCTTTGAAAGACATAATCTGCTTGTATACTGACTGTCAATTCTTGATGTTACAATACCTTGAGGGAGACAGCTGGTCCTATTCTGAGGTCAAGACTGAAAATTTGAGGGAGTTTATATTTCCCTTAAGTATGTTAAAACACAAGCAAAAACATATGGGGATCCATTTCCTGAAAGACAAAACCTTTGCAAATTTGTCAGCCAATTCTACCAAGAATCACATAATTTAGTCAGAGCAAAAGCCTTGAATGATTTTGACGTGTGGATCACATTACAAGCAGCTCTTTGGCCCTATCACAATTTTCATTGAATGATGTCTTCTGCACTAGTCAATGTAATAACCACCTTGCTAATTGTGATCACTTGAAGATGTTAGGCGCCACATTAAAAGCTCCTAATCAAAGATACAAGCCTAGCCCAGTCAAAATTTAAATACATTAAATTTTCTGAACCCGGTAAGGGATTTTCAATTGAACAGTGCCAGGAAATAAAACGAGGGGTTAAACAGACAGACAAGGGCAATATGTGCTGTCACTAGTGTGAGAAAGGGCCACTTTTCTTCCAGTGATTCATCATGAAGCCTAAAGAGCAAATTAATGTGGCACAGGATAAGGAAGCCAAAATTGCACAAGAGTCAGGAAAATGGCCCACAGCCTAGTTGTGGAAAGTTTTAGAGCTGCATTTAAACCCAATCCTCCCAATATTATAAATAAAGATATTGACATCAGCAATCAGTTTTCAATGACGATGCACTAAACCAACTTTATCAAGTGGTCAACCTAGATGTCAATGCTGTAACCAGAGCCGGAGCAAATGAGACTGACCCAATAATAAATAAGGAGGTCACTCGCCCATATGCACACAAACTAAAAGATAAGATCTGATCTGCTGAGAATCCAGATAAGTGGTGAGGTCAAATTAGATGAAGCAAACCTGTCAATTTCCTCAAGTGTGATTAAAGTTTCTTTTCCTGATTTGTTAGTGCAAATAAATCACACCCTCAATTTGTCAAGTAACGCTGCTATACACTCAGTAAACACTATTTTACAATACTTTGAGTATAGATACACTACTATACTGGTCAATCGAGTATGGGTGCAATCAATTATTGATAGCAGAGCGCCAATCAATATTGTTTTGATCAAGTCATTGAAGAAGATGACAAATCTCGCCCAATTTGGAACACAAAAAAGAATATGTGACCGCCAGGTCTGATAAACCATCTCCTGTGGAGCGTATAACGCATTGCCACTCATATTTTAGATTCTTGATGGTATCTGCCCCAGCTATAGTTTTGGCCAAACAAAATTATGATATTCTAAATGGAAATGTGTTTTTAAAGAAGTATGGAGTTAAATGTAACTCTGAGGACAATACGTTGACCATATTGGGTCAAACGCTGCCTCTGGTCTATCAGAGAGATGGGGAAACTCCGCTTACCAGGAGTAACAATTTTATTAATCTGATCTATAAGATGGCATTATCCTGACCCACTACCAAGTGGTTAGTTGAAAGCGGAGAGAAATGCCAATGGAAATTCTGGAAAATTAGGGATTTGAGTTGTTGGAATTATGAAGGGTGTATACTTGCTGGGACTAATTTGCTTAGATTTCAGCAATATTGCATGAGAATTCAATCGCTACTACTGAAGTAAAGTAAAGGGGGTTTTCACCACTAGTTAAAGTAATAATACTTAAAAGTTAATACTAAAAGGTTGAGTTTTTATGGTTTTTATTAGTGTAGGCGAGTTGACAAAAAGTGAACCCTCTTAATAAGTAGATACTTAGTATTTAAAATGTTAAGGCTCAAAGTTCAGGTTGCTTAGTAAATTCCAAATTAGGTAATATGAGCTGTTGACCTATTAGAGTGGTCAGGACTCGCCTTGCTTCAATATGAAGGCAGATGATGAAATGATATCTGGGAAGATGAACCCGTGAGGAAGAGATTTAATATATTTAGACCAATTGGAAGGTGGTAAAACTATTCTCACCTGATGTAACCCCTCCAAGGCTATAAAAGGGGTGGTCATAGGTTAGGCGTTTTGGCTAAGTTAGTTAAGGCGGAGAAGACCTCCAGAACAATTCCCTGATTTTTCCCCAGGTTCAGCGTTACCCTGCTACCAGCAATAGGGTGATTCCTCCAAGGATTTTAAGTATTATTATTCTAATTCATGGGGTTCCACCAAGAATTGACCAGGGTTTACTGGCTGATGTCATTTAAATTGAAACCCAAATCACTCTTAATACAACATAAGAATTGTAATTGTATGAAATTATTATGAACAAAGACATTAAACACCATACCGCTGTATCTCAGATCATAGTTGATTCAGGATTTACTTTGAAAATACCTGAGCAACTGTATAAAGAGGCTGATAGCCCATGGAAGAAGTCCAGAGTAGAGCCGATGGGTGGCACCTGGAATAGTGATTCTGGGCCATGGAAAAATCTGAACTCTCCTGGAGAATTTGAATGGAAGACTGGTGAGGATTAAAAAAATAAGATCATCACAATTGTACATCTTATTCTGATAGCGGAAATGAGAAATTTCCATGTGTTTGGGACCTCACTGAGATGGGATTTCCAGCAGAGGTTGCCAAGAATATCAATTTGTTAGTTGACTGAGAGTGACTCGCTGATCTGATGGAAAGACAGAAGGAGGAGGTGAACAAAATTTTTGAAAAGTATTGGGAAACTTCGCCCAGGATGACCAAGACTTGGGATGTGAAAAGAACGTAATCATAAAGTTGACTGGGGAAAATTTACCAAAATGGATGAGACTAATCCAAGGGTCAAAGGAAACAAAGTAGTATTGAAAGAGTAAATAAGCAGTCTAGTGGAGCATTTGCTCCTACATCTGTCGGTGAGCCCTCTGGGGAGCCCTATTTTGATAGTAAAGAAGAAGTATGGCTCTAATTGGGTTGTGATCGATTATCAGATATTAATAAGATAACAAAGAAGGATTTTTGTCCACTACCACAAATCAATGATGCATTAGACTGCCTGGGAGAAGCGAAGTTTTTACATGATGGATCTAATCTCAGGATATTGGAAAATCGTTTTGGCAACTGAAGACCAAGAGAAATGTGCGATCATAACCGTGCAGGGGCTGTACCAACCAACTTAGATTCTTCAAAGTCTTTGTGATGCGCCTGCAACGTTTCAAGAAGCCTTGGACGCCATATTAAACAACCTGAAGTTGTCCTGCGTCCTGGTGTACACAATCACGAAAAATGCGTTCAGTAGAACTTTCACTGACCATTTATTAAATTTGGAAGAAGTTTCCAAGAGACTATCCACGGCCAATCTAAAGATCAAGCCAAGGAAGTGCCACTACTTCATAAAAGAGTTGGAATATCTGGGTTTTGTCACTAACTCAAGCAGGCTGAACCCACAAATACAGAAGGTCAAAGCCATAGAGCGGATGGCTATCCTGAGGAGTGTCTGAGATATCCAAGTGTTCCTTGAAAATGGTCAGATACTATCAAAGATTTATATGAGATTTTACGAAAATTGCCAATCCCCTTTTCCATTAGCTGAAGGATCTGAAGAAAGTATTTATATGGAACAAAGAGGATCAAGATTCTTTCAATCAGCTACGACGGTACCTTATAGATTCTCCAGTTTTAGAAATACAAAGTTTTATCAAGAGTTTATAGTACAAACTGATGTTTCATTGATGGCAATCAGCGCCAACCTTAGTCAAGTGGATAAACTTGGAGATGAGCATCCAGTAGCTTTTGTGAGCCATACGTTATCAGCAGCAGAACAAATTACACTGTTACTGAGCATGAATGTCTTAAAGTGATTTACGCCTGTAAACAATTTAGGGTGTATATCCATGGTACGCACCTTAAAGTGGTGATAAACCACTCCTCCCTGTGCTGGCTGATAATCTGAAAGAACCAGAAGGACGTCTGTCCCAGTGGGCACTGAAACTTCAAGCTTACGAACTTGAAATTGTCCACTGAGCAGGAGCTGCCCATCTAAATGTGGACAGTTTATCTTAGTTACCCATGGTCCACGTGGTACACCATCAGGATGATGGACTATTCTAACAGATGATCAATGGAGAGATTAGGAATGAGCCTCAAGAAAACCAAGGTACACTTCAAAAAGTGATGGAAAACACCAAGACCAAGGATGGGCAAGTATTCAAGACAATCAACAAAAAATGACTGCTATTCCCAAAGGACCAATGAACCATTAAGATGGTTATGTCCTGACAATTTTTGGTTAATTATAAATGGGAACGCTAAACCAAATTAAATGGTTAAGTTTTAATAAAATAAGACCTCCAAACCATGAAAATTAAAGGTCACTATGTACCTAGGAACCAGTTTGGGGGAATAGTAAATGAAAAGATGGACCGCTGAACTGAGAAAAGGTCATATCCTATAAAAAGAATAAGAAAATAAAAAATTGATGAAATATGGAAAAATAGCGTATCCTTTATACTTTTTATCCATTATTCTCGACTTGGGGTTGATTCTGCCTATGTTGCCTCTTGATGGAGGGAGGATTTATGACAGTAGGAGTGAATAAGCCATGTAAACTATTTGAGAGCAAACACTAGCAAGGGATAGACCCACCTGAAGTCAAGACCTTGAGTAGAAGTTGAGTTTTGACAGAATAAATGATGTAAGTCAGGGGAGTCCAGAAGCTTTTTGGTCCAACTGCAAAGAACTTGGCCCGTGAAACAAAAAGCATAGGATGCAACGTCTTGAGCCAAGATGCTTGAGAGGTCGAAGGTGTTTAGAGCCTCATTAAGGGCCTTGGTTACCCTATTACTTATATCTTCATAAAGGAGCTCAAAATATTCTCAATTCACAATAGAAAATCAGAAAAAAGTAGCTCTGGCTTATAATATTGGTTGAGCCAAAAAAGGAACTCTAGAAGAAAATCAGAGCTGAAACAAAATAATTGACTTATATTGGACGGCATTGATTCAATAGGTTAGATGATTATAATGGGATTATTCATGAAAAGGAGCCAAATCTAGCAAAGTGTCAAAATCTAATTTTGGAACCAATGGAAGAGGGATAATTGGTCACAATTCATTCAAAATGGTAGCTACACAGGTTTCATTGTAATCAGATACCAATATGGTAGTTCAGCGGACAGACTACCTACACATGCTTAACTTAGATTATGGGTCCTGGGAGGACCATAAAAGATATTTATTTGAGCAGTATGACTCATAACTTGAAAGAAGCGGGCATCTTTATCAGAAAGATTGTCCAGATATTGCTGATACGAAAAGTTAAACAACTTTACCATATGAGCTGGATATCCTGGAGATGTCACATTTTTTATTAATGGTATTATCCACTCTGATATTGATTAAGCTCTAATTTACTCTAATCTCAGTAAAAACAATATTAAATTTTTGAAATAAAATCTTCAAGAAAAATGCAAGAATGATATGAGCAAAAAAGTTAAATGAGAAAGAATAACAAGAGCAAGTATAATTAATCATTATTATTTTTGAAGTGTGAAAGACATTGATGGTAGTAATCTCCTGCCAAGGATGAGGAGGAAAAAAAGAAATCAAGGATGCTGAACCAAGATTCTTTAAAGTCAAAGGGTTTTATATCCCTGACTGGGGTAAAACCAGCTGTTGGTATTTTTGCACATATTCCCAGCCTGCTAGATCACCTGGTGTTGCTAGGGAAAATTCCCTAAGGCGGTGTGAATTGGAAATTAGTTGGCCCGAGTTTTGGAGGAACTACGTTTAGGGGATTTTTGGATATTCACCTGGTCATATCCATTGGGGATCAATCTGGAGGAATACCTAAGATCTCATCGGGCAGAGTGGCTGACGAAATAGCGGCATCTGATAGTGATTAACTATCAGGTGTACTGATTGGGATTGGTTAGGTTTCATCACTGACTAATTGATAATGAATATTGAGTTGCAAGGTGAGTGATGACGCCTGCAACTAGCAAATGATCAGTTGGTGAAGTGACCTGCCATAATGAATAAAAAGTCACATTGCCTAAGCAGGTCACTAGCCAATTATGGTTAGTTCGCTTGGATTGAGAGGAAAACGTTAGTGACACATCTTCTGACTCTTTTTGTTTGAGGTCTTGAGGATGTCCAATGATGTAATATTAGCCATTATGGGGAAGACCATTGCTGCTGAGACAAGGAAGTGTGATTCAATGGCAATGGCTGCCGTTTCATCAAAGAGGTGTCAACTGAGGGTTAGACAGCTGAATCCCCTACTATATAATTCCCTAGGATTCACTATAATAAAAAAGTATTATTACCAACAGTATTATTAGTATTATTAGTATTATTAGCTATCTTAGTAATTCTGTCAATTTGGTGTATAGTTGAACTATCAGCTTTCATTGTGACGTTCCATCTCAAGGATATTATTGCAGAAGGTAATAATTGGAAGACTCTCAGAGAAAAGAGTAGAGATCTGAGCGGGGATCTAGAGATAAAGGGAACCACAATCAGGGATAGCTGCCAGCTGTGTGTTGGGCCAAAGAGACTGTCATCAAGTTATCTTGATGAAGATTGGGTGGACAGGAATATAGGGAACAAATCCATATGAGTATGACTTACAGAGTATTTAATCAGAAGTACAGGCTGAAGCATTGGTCCTAATTATAGTTCAAACTCAATTACGGATAATAGTCTCCATACTATTATTGGATAATACATTCTATACAATGTGAAGTGCATGAGGAAATTGAACCTGTGCAGTAAAAAGGTTACTAGGTTGATGACCAATAATCAACCATTTGAGTAAATTTTTACAAGTTGGTGCTCACTACAGTGGTAATTGAGTAAAAAATTTATTATAATGGCATACAAAGAAGATGTTTCCAATTTTGGAAACAAGTTACTGAAGGAAGTAATGAAGGTAAAACGTGAAGAGTATCACAAAGTGGCATTCACCCAGCACAGCAGTGGAGCTCTGAGTGAAGCAAAATGAAGATACTCAAGTTCAGGGAAATGGACTTGCAGCCTAGATATGGAACTATCTAGTGCTGCAAGGAAATCAGTTCTACCAGACATCTACTTAATATGAAGAGTAACATCTGGATCAACTCAGGTTGAAATTGGATCCGCTTTAAATAGTCCTGAGGAGAGAGTGTTTAGATGAGGCATTAGACAAAATAAGAAGCGATCAATCTGGAGAATTGGATTGCCATACCAATGAAGAGATGAAGTCAAAATAGGATATGGTTGATCCAAGATAGTGGAGGAAATCGTTTGACTTAATAACACTCAATCACTGGTCAGAAGTTGCTGGAGATGGGCTCATCAATTCAGGAGAAATTGGATGAAGCTAATGAGGCCAGAATGACCTGTGTAATTAAGGATAGCCATGAAGGTTGAAAATCGTTTTCAGGAGAAAAAACGAGCTGGACAATTAAACAAAACTGTTGGCTGATGAGATACAAAGATCCAAAAGCATCAGTTGCCGAATAAGAGATGAAATTAGGGCCTGTTGGACGAATTCCCAGTCATTATTGAAGCCTAATTCAGGAGAACTGCCTGAATTCAGCAAGTATGGCCTATACGTGAGGAGACAGCGCTGCTGGTTGTATAGGGAAAAAGTCAATACTAATTGGTAGTATTGAGCCTAAGAGAAAATAATTGCAATGTTCCCAGCGGACTTCTGAACCATTGAATGGTTATGTCCTGACATTTTGATCAAGTCCTAAAAGAGGACCACTGAACCAAATGGATAGTTAAATCTTAGAGGATAAGATTTTGAACCATGATAACTGATAAGTTTATTTACCCAGGACCCAGTTAGGATTAAGGGAAAAGAAGGACCTTTGAGCCTTTTTGTAGGTTACAAGTCTCATTGCAAAAGAAAAATACAAAAAATATATAAAATATTAAAATATCAATTTTATGGTCTAAGAGTTTCGGACCTAATAAGTGACAAGAAATCCTGATGGCTTAATGGAGGAAATTCCACCCTTGATGAGATGAAATTATCAGCTGGGCGGCCAAAAGTATTAACCTATTGTTTAATTAAGAGCAACTCGCTGATCTATCAGAAGGCCAGCAAGAGGAGATGCTCAAATTGTTGAAAACTATCAGAGAATGTTCTCCCAAAAACGACCAGGAATTGGGATACACATGAAGTGAATTGCAAGGTCAATAATGGGGAAATCTGCCAATCAGGCCGAATTGAGTTGACTCCACAATTTTGGGTCTCTCAATGAAATGGTATTACTGGCTGGGGTGGCCAAAAGCATCAACCTATTGGTTGAATGGGAGCAGCTCACTAATCTGCCAGAAGGGCAGAAGGAGGAGGTGCTCAAATTATTTGAGAAATATAGGGAAGTGTTCACTCAGGACGACCAAGATTTGAGATGCACATGAGACATAATTCACAAGGTCGACACCAGGGAAAATCTATTAATAAGGATGAGACTGATCCAAAGATTGAAAGCTGCTGAAGCAGTAGTGGAGGATGAGATCAGCAAACTAGTGAAGCATGGGCTTCTAGTTCTGTCGCCAAGTCCCTGGGCAAGTCCAATTCTGATTGTGAAGAAGAAGGATGGATCAAATCAGGTGGTGATTGACCATTGGAGGCTGAACAAACTTATGAAGAAGGATTCATATCCCCTACCAAAGATGGATGATGCGCTGGATTGATTAGGAGAAGCAAAGTATTTCTCCATGATGGATCTAATCTCAGGATACTGGCAGATCGACTTGCCAGAAGAAGACCAAGAAAAATGCGCAATAATTACCGCGCAGGGGTTATACCAGCTGAAGAGGATGCCCCAGGGTCTTTACAATGTGCCCTCGATGTTTCAGAGGGCCATGGATGCGATATTAAGTGACCTGAAGTTGTCATGCATCCAGTATATCTGGACGATATTAATGTGTTCAGTAGGACGTTTACTGATCACCTCTATCACTTGGAAGAAGTTTTTAAGAGACTGTCCGCGGCTAACCTGAAGATCAAGCCAAGGAAGTTCCACTTTTCAAAAAAGAGTTGGAATACCTGGGATTTGTGATTAATGAAAATGGATTGTAGCCGCAAACCCAGAAGATAGCAGCTATAGAGCGCATGGCTGTACCAAAAAGTGTACAAGGCCTCCAAGTATTTCTCAAACTGGTCAGATACTACAGAAGATTTATTTGGGACTTCACCCACTTAGCGAGTCTTTATTTCATTTATTAAAGGATCTGAAAAAAGGATTTATATGGAACGAAGAGGCCCAGGACTCCTTCGATGAGTTACGCTGGTATTTAATAAATTCACTAATTCTGAAATATCCAAATTTCAATCAGGAATTTATCATTAAAACTGATGCTTTATTGACAGCAATTGGCGCTGTATTGAGCCAAGTAGATGAACTTGGGGATGAGCATCAGGTGGCATATGTGAGCCAGACACTCTCAGCCGCTGAGAGGAACTACACCGTGACTGAGAATGAATGCCTTGCAGTCATCTACGCATGTAAGCAGTTTCAGGTGTACATCCAGGGAATGCACTTTAAGGTGTTGATGAACCACTCATTGCTGCGTTGGCTGCACAATCTAAGAGAACCAGAAGGATGACTGGCCTGATGGGCACTTAAGCTTCAGGCTTACGATTATAAGATAGTCCACTGAGTGCAGGCTTCTCACCAGAATGCGGATTCTTATTGCAGTTATCAATGGTCATGATGGTATACCCGCAGGCAGATGAGCTATTCCTGAGAATGGTCAAAGGAAGAATCGAGGATGAGCCTCAAGAAATTAAGGTGCGCTTTGAAAAGCGATGGAAAACACCAAGACTATGGATGGACAGGTATTCAAAATGATTAATGGGAAGCGGCTATTATTCCCAAAACTGTCAGAAAGAGCAGCAATAGTACAAGCAGCTCACAAGGTTGTCGGGCATAGAGGCCTGAGAAAAACAACTGACCATATTTGCCAGTATTATTACTGGAAATTGATTAACTACAATGTTGCAGATCATCTGGCTTGTTGCGTGGAGTGCCAGCTTCATAAACCACACAAGAATAAAACTGGATACCAACTGGTCTGACCTGGATTTGCCTGGCATACAGTGTCCATCGATATGATGGGACCGCTGGTGATGAGCACAGGGGGAGTCAAGTACATCATAGTAGCCATCGACCATCTGATGAGATGGGTCAAAACAAAAGCCCTAACCAGAGTTGACGCTACCAGTACTGCAAGATTCATCCTGGATCAAGTAGTATACTAGCATGGATGTCCGCAAGTCCTACTGAGTGACAATGGGACCAACTTCACATCTCATGTGATCCCAAGGCTAAATGATTTAATGGGGATCCATGAGTTGTGTCAGTACCATACTGGCGAGACGAATGTACTGGTAAAATGGGTCAATGGGATGCTGGCCATGACGCTGAGGAAGCTAGTTGCAGGGAGAACTTCCACATGTGGAATGTACCTGAGTTCAGTGATGTTTGCCTACAACATTAGTCATCATATGGCAATGGGAAAGATGCTGTTTGAATTACTATACAGAAGAAAGGCTGCGTTGCTGCCAATATTATATTCAGTAGTGGAACCTACGTTGGGGATGAGTACTGAGCAATACTTAAACTGACTGATGAGTATCCTGATCAATATGCAATTGCAAGCATTTGATACAACCTTGAAGAAAAGGCTACAAGCGAAATTGATGGATGACAATAACCAACTGGCATTAGAAGAATATCAAATAGGGGAAAGAGTCGCCAATTGCGATATTCATGGTTTTGGATGAAGAAACAAATTAGATACGTTGTGGTCAGGTCTGTTTTAAGTAATCGCCAAGATGGCAACTGATGCTTACTCCATCAAGAATCTCTTGATTGGAAGAGTTTTAAATCGAGTCTACGCTAAGTATCTAAAGCGTTGGATTGAGGAAAAAAATAAAAGAGTTCCTGAAGGACTGATGAACCATTAAGTTGGTCATGTCCTGATGATTAGGTCAAGTTAGGAAAAAAGACCTCTGAACCATTATAGATGGTTAAGTCCGAAAAAAGGACCTCTGAACCATGGAAAACTGGTAGGTTTAAGTACCCAGGACCCATTTTGGGGGAAAAGATGGACCTCTGAACCAAAACAAGGTCAAGTCCCATAGAAAAAAAGAAGAATAAAGATAAAAAATCAATAAAAGATATTGGAAAAAAAGAGATTTTTAAATGTATAGATAAAAAAGATGATTTCTTTTATAATTTTTATTTTTATTGGTCATCCTCAGTATGAGGATGATTCCGCCTATGTCGCCTCTTGGGGGAGGGAGGATGGATCACGGTAGGAAGAAACAGCCCATCAAAATTGATATGCAATTGGACGCTTGTAAGGGTGAGACCTACATGAAACCACATTTATTGAGCGGATTCTGAGCCCTGAGAAAACGCAACTAGGGGAAGGGAAATTGAAATGTCAGATGATGCCAATTGGAAAACCCCAGAGTGGGGAGGGAAGCAGCAATAAAGAAAGAGGCAATCGGCAAATAACCCTGAGTAATCATGATATGGCACCAGAGCTAGAAGTTTTGTCTTGAGCGCCTGCCGATGGGCTTCATTGAGGATACTGGACATGTGAGCTTGCAGCGAAGAAGGAATACTTGATGGGGGTTGCTGAATCATGCCTCCTATTAACGCCATCAGTGAAAAATATTGATGGGAAGCTCCAGAGAAGAGGTAGTTGTGTAGAGAGCGGAATGCATCCTGAAAATGGAAACTATGGGCTTCATGGAAGCTAAACCTGAATGACTGGTGGAAGCCAGGCGAGGCTGGAAGCTTTGTTGACCAACTTTGAAGAACTTGGCCAGCAAAGTGGAGAGCATAAGTGGCAGTATCACAATCCAGAAGGTTGTCAAGATCAGAGGGATTCAGCACTAATGTCAAAGCCTCAGTGACTTGGGCCCGGAGTTCAGCATAAGGGAGCTCAAAGTGTACGCTAGTACCAATTGAGAGCTCAGAAACCAGTACAGCGGGTTTGTAGAATTGACCAATTCTGAAGAGGAACTCAGGGAGAAAATCTGACCTTCCCAGGAATGAATAGTCCAGAGCAACCAGAATAATCTCTGGAGCATCGATGATGATGTTCAGAGCATCAGTGAAAGGAGCCAAATGCAGGAGGCTTTCAAAGATCAACTCTAAATTTGACTGCAAGAGAAGAGTCAGCTGAGAGTTGTTTGAAATGATGGACAGCCTGGTTTTGGAGAGATTAGTTACCAATTCTGGTAATTTGATGGAAGGACTAGCCGCTTGTGCCAGACTAGGCGTATGAGTCCTAGAAGGACCATAGGAGAGGTTCCGTCAAGCATCCTGACTCATCTGCTGGAAGAGATGGAGGTCTGGATCAGACAGACTGTTGAGAAGCTGCTGGTAGCATGATTCAGAATTTGACATATGAGCTGGACTAGAGGGGGGATGTCAGATTTATATAGAAGTTGACATTATGTACTCTATAATCCATTAGGCTCCAATTTCGGGGGAAATCAATCTCAAAATTATTGAGATGAGCTTTCTGAGTGAATAATTAAGAATGATTTACAGCCAAGAGGTTATGAGCAAAAATAATGAGGGCAAATAGAGGTAAGTATTCTTAATCAAGCTGTGAAACAAACATCAATGTCTAGAGTCTCCTGTCTAGGACAAGGAGAAAATCAGGAAATCAAGGACGCTGGACCAAGAATCCTGAATATGACAGTGGGTCATATACCCTGACAGGGGGAAAACGGATCCCAGGATTAATATTATCACAAGTAAATTAATCAGCCTGTCATGACAGAAGGTTGTGAGGACCGCGCTCTGAGAAGGTGGTAGAGAGGAGGAAGAGGAAGAACGCTGTATGCTGAAGGTCATCCCAAGAAGCGTTGAGTACTGATGAGTGTACTCCACTTGAAACAATGAAATATTTGACCAGGTGTCTGAAGCGGTGTTCTCATTCCCCGGTCCTTTTCTCACTGGAAATCTAGGCAAGAGGGGGATGTGTTGGGATTTTTGCCCATATTACCAGCCTGCTAGATTACCTGGTGTCACTAGGGGAAAATTCCCTAAGGCGAAGTGAATTGGAGATCGGTTGGCCTGAGTTTCAGAGAAACTATGTTTGGGGGATTTTGGGTTATTCACCTGGCTGTATCCATTGGGGATCAATCTGGAGCAATACCTAAGATCTCATCGGGCGGAGTGGCTGACGAAATAGGGGCATATTATGGTGATTAACTATCAGGTGTATTGATTAGGATCAGTCAGGTTTCATCACCAACTGATTGGGAATGAATAGTGTTTTGCGAGGTGAGTGATGCTGCCTGCAACTAGAAAATCAATCAGTTGGTGAAGTGACCTGCCATAATGGGTAAAAGTCCCATTACCTAAGCAGGTCGCTAGCCAATTATGGTTGGTTCACTTGGATTGAGAGGAAACGTTAGGGACACGTTTTCTGACTCTTTCTGTTTGAGGTCTTGAGGATGTCCAATGACAGAATCCTAACCAGGATGGGGCAGACCATCGCTGCTGAGACGAGGAAGGGTGATTTAATGGCAACAGCTGCCATTTCATCAGAAGGTGTCAACTGAGGGTTAGATAGCCAAATCCCCTACTATATAATTCCCTAAAATTCACTATAATAAAAAAAAAAGTATTATTACCAACAGTATTATTAGTATTATTAGCTTTCTTAGTAATTCTGTCAATTTGGTGTATAGTTGAACTATCAGCTTCCATTGTGACGTTCCATCTCAAGGATATTATTGCAGAAGGTAATAATTGAAGACTCTCAGAGAGAAGAGCAGAGATCTGTGGGATCTAGAGACAAGGAGCCACAATAAGGGATAGCTGCCAACTGTGTGTTGTGCTGAAAGAGACTGTCATCAAGCTATCTTGACAAAGATTAGGTGGACAGGAATTTAGGGAATGAATTCCTATGAGTACAACTTACAGAGTATGTAATCAGAAGTACTGGCTGAAGTTTTGGGCCTAATAATAGTTCAAACTCAACTACAGATAATAGTCTCTATACTATTATCAGATAATACATTCTATACAATGCAAAGTGCACAAAGAAATTGAACCTTTGTAGTAAAAATGTTACTGGGTTGCCAACTAATAATCAACCACTTGAGTAAATTTTTACACCAGCCATCCAGGACTTATTGGCACAAACAAATTGAATAAACCAGAACAGCAGTGGGTCATGAGGACCTCACTCTGAGGAGGCGGCAGCTAGGGAGAAAGAAAGAGAACTGCAGGCCAAAGGTTGTCATGAGTAGCAATGAGTGCGGAAAGGGCTGTGCTCTTCTGGAAACTTGGAAGTATTTGACTTGGCCTGAGGTAGCATACCTCCTATCCTGATCATATTATCGCTGGAAATCTAGGCAGGAGTGGGGATGTGTTGCTAATTTTTCCCGCCTTTCCAGCTTTCTAGGTTATCTGCTGGTTTGCTAAAGGATAAGTCCCATTAGCAAATGAATTGGATATGGTGATTTTGATTTTGGTTTGATAATGTCAGCAGATTTTTGGGTACTTTGCTGGGTTTGGATCCAATGGGAGTGATCTGTGCAAATGCTTAAGATCTTGTTGGGCAGAATTGCTGAAGAAATTAAGGCATCTGATAGTTGATTGATGATTAACTATTGGATGTAAAATTGGGATTGGTCAGGTTTCATCACTGACTGATTGGAAATATGATCAGTAGTTGTGAGGCGAGTGATGCCACTATAACTAGAAAATCAATCAGTTGGTCTGAAACCTGCTATAATGGGTAAAGAATTCCATTATCTAAGCAGGTCGCTAGTCAAAAGTGATTGGTTCACTATGATCATGTGGAAACGTTAGTAAAAATTTTCTGGTTCTTACTGTTTTCAGGTCTCTGGGATTTCCAACGGAGGAATCCTTAGCCTAATGGAGGAGACCATCGCCAGAAGAGACTTCAAAGTGAATAAAATGGCAACACCTGCCGTTT